>JAEMWC010000225.1:392500-397500 GCA_016490735.1 Pachyseris speciosa
CGCTGGCAATTCTGAATGCATTGTGAAAAGTCCCTGCCATAATGAAGGTTTCAAAGAGCCCTTAAAATTTGGCGATCAGGAAAGAGTATTTGAAGGCACGGCACAGGTTGATCTCTGTCGAAAAATAATCCGTGAGTTGTTTTTTTGTCGTTCGAACGATTTACAAAAGTGTCCCTTTTCTGACCAACCCAAGTTAAGGGGAAATTTTTATGGAATGTCAGCCATTTATTACGTGTTAAATGGCATAGGTGCCGTTTGCGCTGATTGCGAAAACAACCAGGTCACGCCACTAAACATAAGTCTCTCTTCAAAGAAATTTTGTGGCGAAGATTACAGTGAGATAAATGAAAACCGCTACTCTAAGAATAACTGTTTAGGCTCTAACTACATATACGAGTTATTAACGGCAGGTTATAATCTTAGTCCAAAGAAAAGGATAGCAGTGGCGCATTCTCTTTACGGGTTTGATTTGGGTTGGACCTTGGGGGCGGTACTTCGCGTCACAGGGATATTATAAACGAGTAGATAATTTGATCTCAAGAAGAACGTCTGACTGGTCAAAGGGTGTATCAATCATTACAGCTGTAAGTCACACAGTTCTGTGTGTTGATTTAAATAAAGGTAATCAAATGGTGGCACAAAGAGGTTTGCTCCCTGTTTCTTTTGATGTTGTTGTTGTTTTTTGCTTACTACACTTTAAATAAATCAGCTGTCTTCAAGGAAACAACGTGACCAACCTCTGCCGCCTGTATCACCAGTTTGGGAAATTGAATAAGGAACCTAGTTAACTTTCAAACTTGTTTTGATACACAAGCCACACTATCAGTAGACAAAAACCTCAAAAGTCTAGGAAAAGAATTTAAATGCCGAATTATTTCCCTTAAAAGTCTCTGACTGGTTAACTGTATTAACTGCTGTTAGACTTACAAGTGAAAAGTAAAGAGGAATGAGTTTGCGGAATGGCATGTGGCATGACTTGCGTAATGGTATAATTACGGGGAATGCACTGTAAGCGACTGACTCAAAGAAATAGATTCAGCTGAAAAGCGCGCCCTGTTTTCCTTTCAATTTTTAGTTTCCTTTGTTTTTGTGACGACTGTGTAGGATAATAAAAAACAACGGAAAATATTATTCAAACAAAGGATGAAATTGAAAACAGATCATGACAGGAAAAGTAATGGACCAATAAAATAGATATTTTCAAAAATAAACAGGAACGATTGTCTACACAGTTCATTTTCCGCGAAGTGCTCTGAAAGCAGGAAAACATGTTAAAATTAATTAGTCTTGGATTGCCTATGAGGTCCTCAAATGAAGAAAACAAATAAGCCACGTAGATACATGCAAATGTGTTAAAACTCTCCCTAGCTATAATGTAGCCTGTAGTTAACTTCATCATTGCGCTAGAAGTATAAAGACAAGTATAGTCTCTATGTTTACTCGCGAGATAAATTCCGTAAAGTTGTCTTCTGGCGAGTGAGAAATGTCCACAATTGCATTGTTCCCGATCGCACTAAAAAGAATGGGACGAACTCGCCGAAGAGTATGGTTGATTCTTCAAGTTCCTCGAAGGAATGGTTCTGCAGTGCGAAATCAATGACTCCCTTGTTTGGGTTTTAAATTCAATCTTCCACTGTCTTCGAAGATGAGCCCGCAACATGAAAAGCGGTTGGTTGTGCCAATTGGTGCCTAAAAAGGGCACACCGGCTTTTAAGTTGAATTCGCCGCTTTCATATCTTCCAAAATACACTGTTTGCGCCCCGAAAGTTGGGTCACCTCGCAGCTCTTAAAAGGTTTTACCTGATTGGAGATCACCCTTCAGGTGAGACAAAAGAACAAACAACAGAAACAATGGACCCCAGTCCTAAGATAATAGGGCTGCGACAGCATACCTGCCACTGAAATTTAGAGCTTATAGGAGCTGCGAGGCTACCGCGAAATTTTGCAACAGCATTGTTTTCAATTTCTCTGAGGACGGTTGTAAGTCCCAAGGCCATAGAAAACAATGCTTATGCGAAATGACTGGGGGCAAGCAAAGTGTATTATGGGAGATGCGGAAGTGGTGAATGATTTCATTGAGTCATTCTGCATATATTAGACTCCCCATAAGTATGATATTCACATGCCATTCCGCAAACTCATTCCTTCTTTTGACCCTCACCGCGTAAGCAGCGAGTACACCAAGTGAACAGAAAGAGGGACTAAAGACAGTGAGAGGTAAGAGCTGTTGTGGTTCAAATACCTGTTGCTAGACTGCAACTAAGAAAGTACTGTTGGCTTAGTTATGTCCATATTTACACGTAGCTTCACTCGGCATTAAAAAGAGCAAACCAACGAAGACGCTAACGTCTTTGTGAGATAAACTCTGCATGTTTTGGCTGGTCCCACCTTTGGGAGAGAACCTGTGATGCGTTTGCTGTTATCATAAGTTGCTCGAAAACGAATCGTTTACTCGATTTTCTTGAAGAGGGAGACGTTTTCCATAAGTATGGATAGCATTTCTAGATTTCTTGTAGTTTATTTTAAACCGAAACGCAAGTGTTCGCAGACATTGTCTTGATTCTCCTAGCTTCTATTCTCTCTGGTGTATGGAATCAGCGGCACCCTCTTAGCTTACGCTTGACTCATTTTCGTGCGCAGATTTCATTTCTTTTCAAATTTTTCTTTTACAAGGATCATGAGCAAGGCTGTTGACACATTTCAGCTCCCGTGACTTTTCATTGAGGTCGCTTGACAGAAAGCTAACCATGAATATTACCTTAGACGAATTCAACATTGTGATATTAAAAGTCACTCAGCTCTGTGTGATGATTTAAATAAAGATATACGTAATCAAATGCTGACCCAAGGAGTTCCACCGTGGAAAATGAATGAAATATGTGATTTATTCAACACTGTCACACCCAAACTCTGAAAAAGGAATTCCGAGTTCTATTCTTCAATCCTTTCGTGGTGCCTGGTGGGTGACACGAGTAGAAACCCGTGTATTCGAACGTTCTCCGTGGGTGTGTTGTATGTTTTCCGGTCAAGGATAGATTCCTTGTGGAATCTGTCATCTTTGTGTACTTTCGTGTCCAAGAATGTAATTTCTGCTCCTGAAATTTTAGCCGTAAATTTGAGTGTCTGTCAT
Source organism: Pachyseris speciosa (assembly GCA_016490735.1). NCBI lineage: Eukaryota > Metazoa > Cnidaria > Anthozoa > Scleractinia > Pachyseridae > Pachyseris > Pachyseris speciosa. The sequence goes on from JAEMWC010000225.1 coordinate 395,631, forward strand.
GTGAAAAAGTTTTTCTAGTTTGTCTGCGCCTGTGTTCCGCAGCTAGAACGCATCGTCAATAAGCCTCTACCGCATTAGCGCTGTGTTATCGCTGTGTCTGAGTATTTCTTTTTTCTATTTTGGCCATGAGGATGTTAGCAAAAGCTACGACCAGTTTTGTCTCCATGGGTGTTCCATGAGTTTGTAGTCAGTCTTTTCTACTGAATTGGAATGAGTTTTCTTGTAGAAAGAGACTAAACTAAGCATTTCCCTAAGAAACCTGGTAGGGATGGGAGGGTTTGTGTGGTGGAATTCTTCGTATGCTTGGCATACAGTGACTATGCCTTCCTCAGGCGAGATGTTCGTGTAGAGGCGATTAACGTCCACTGAGACAAGAATAGTGTTTTTGGGCAATTTAGTCCGCTTTCAATGAAGTTAAGTCTGTTGTATCATTAAGATTGGACTTCTTGTATTTGTGCCATAGAGCGTTTTCACATGACGTCACAGCGGCCATGTTTGTGTCCCAAACCAAACCTCTGGGAATTGAACTCTATTTTTATGGAAATATACTCTTTCTTTCAGTAAACCAATTTAGCTGGTAGTCATGTGAATGAAAACGCTCTATTGGCTGAATAAGGCGGTCAACAAAAGATGAAATTCGTTTTGTAGGGCCTTTGCACCCCGAATTAGAGGTCTCCGGACACCCTTTGGTTTCGGAATCTTTATAAGTGTGTAAAACACTGGAATATGCGGAGGGCTGGTCTAATACTCGATAGTTGTTTCTATCATTCAGTTGGACTTGACCCTCGTTAATATATTTTTTTGTAAAGGGCTAAGAATTTAGATAATTGTAACAACCGCAGGACGGGCTCACCACGAATCGAGCGATTGTATTATGGCCATTAGTTCTTCATGGGTTGATATGAAACATTACATTGGCCTTGCTATTTCCTGTTGTTTAATGAATTTAATTGTAAGCAAAGGCCAAGAAATTTTCATAATAAATTAAGTAAGTCCCAAATAGAAAAAAAAGCATTGAAGTTATTAAGTTATGATAATTTTTTCTACAGCTCATACTAAGGCGGAGATGAAAGAGTTTGTTTATCAGCTTGTTCTACTCCTCCTCTATTCCACGCATGTCACTTTGGCAGCAGATCAGGCCACTGGTCATACTGAATACGCCATACTGTTTGACGCAGGTTCCAGTGGAACCCGGATGGAAATCTACAAACTTTTTCCCAAAGGACCATCGCTACGACCCTCTGACGTCACTGAGCTTGATCCCTCGCCGAGCAAAGCCAAACCAGGTATTTCAGACCTCGCTGAAGACCCTTCTCAGGTTGAAGCTTACATGATGCCTCTTTTGGAGTCCGCTAAGAAGACCATCCCACAAGACAAGCACGCAGCGAGTCCAGTATTTTTGCTAGCTACAGCAGGAATGAGGCTATTAACTGAGGATCAGGCGAACGCCATATTAGATGGAGTTAGAAAATTGTTTAATGATAAAATGAGATGTCCATTTCTGTTTAAGCACGAAAATTATGTCAGGATCATTTCGGGTAAGACGAAGGAATCTATTCCTGGGTTACGATTAATTTTTTGTTAGGGGTTTTCGGTTCAAAAAAAGCGTCCTTTGGAAGTTTAGATCTTGGCGGAGTTTCACATCAAAATACTTTTTCGTTGAATAGGAAGAAATCAAACGCAGTCCTAAACATTCGGGGAAGAATCTATAGAGTTTTAGCTCGCAGTTATCTTGGTTACGGACAGGACGAAGCTCGCGAAAAGTGTTTAAGGTCTATTGCCGAGAAGACAGAATGCGCTGGCAATTCTGAATGCATTGTGAAAAGTCCCTGCCATAATGAAGGTTTCAAAGAGCCCTTAAAATTTGGCG
>JAEMWC010000225.1:402500-405000 GCA_016490735.1 Pachyseris speciosa
CCCGGAGAACCTTACAGAGCAGAGTAGGGAACCAAAAAACTCAGCCCACTTATGACGCCGAGTCCGGGAATCGCACCCGGGCCACATTGGTGGAAGGCGAGCGCTCTCAAAACTACGCCAACCCTGCTCCCCAAGGAAAAAAAACACGCGACAATGGTAAACGGAAAAAATAAGACTAAAATGACTAAATGAAGAGCCACAATTGACCATGAATTGGACAGCTGGACTCGCGTCTTAGCAATAGGAAAAAAAGTATCCTTAATGACTAATGAGGCTTTCCAAGGGGTGGCCTGGTGTCCCTTTGTCACTTGTTTAAGACTCTGTCTGTCGCTTGTTTCGTTAGCGACAAATGACGCTGTCGCTAAGAAAACAAAGAGGAATAGAAAGTGAACTGTCGCTGTCGCAAACTGTCCCGCGTTTTCTGCCAATTTCTGTCGGTTGTCGGTGTTTTGGGAGAAGATTGTCGCCTGTTTTCGGATTCATGTCGCTTGTCGCTTCTACTCCTTGGAAGACCTCACTAAAGTCATCTATCTGGTTTTGAATGTCAAAATGCACACCAGTTTGATTGGTTTTCATGAGCTCGTGAAACACAGTCTATTAGCTAAATTGTAGCAATCACATTACAACAAAACAGTAAAATGGAATTATAGTGTACTGTAAAGAGTGTAATCATGTTAAGTGTATTCCTCGGGTTAATGAAAACTATACTATAACATGCTGATCTTAACATAGCTAATAACATAGTTTACCACAGGGAACATAGATATAGCAAGAATGGCTGAAGAACATGCACTGATTGATGTGTATTTGTCGGTTAATGGTACCACACTATAACATGCTCATTTTAACAGAGCTAACACAAAATACTCAGTATTTCAACAGAGCTAATAACATAATTTAACAAAGGTAACATAGTTGCAGCAGGAATTGTGTTGAATAACATGCACTGATTGATCAACGATCATTTGCCTCTTTCCTGCTTGTAGGAGACGTTTTCCAAGTTCTTCGTGAGAAATATTGAACGCTTTCCAAATTATTTTGTGTTTTTCCAAAATAGCTTTTTTGAACGTAAATCCGGCTATACGTTTTGGCGGCAGATTTTTAAAACACGTTTAAACTATTGTGTTTCCACTGACACTGTTTTAGGATCGACTAAAAGTACTTATTTATTTCTGCAATCTGGAGCATGTCCGATAAAAATGAATGTCATCACTGTCATGATAATCATTTGGGTTGAATTCCACATAAATTTTGCGGCTAACAGGCTGATGGGTGGATGCTGCTGAAAAATTCTGCAGCTCCCTCAATAATCAGATGCCGCAGAAATTCTACAGAACCCTAAGTAATCAGATGCCGCAGGAAATCTGCAGCCCTCTAAGTAATCAGATGCCGCAGAAATTCTGCAACCCCCTAAATGACCAGATGTGGCAGAAATTCTACAGCCCCTTCAATGATGACATGCCGCAGATATTCTGCAGCCCCTAAATAATCAGATCCCGCGGAAATTCTGCAGCCCCCTCAGTGATGAGATGCCGCAGAAATTCTGCGGACCTAAATGATCAGATGCCGCGGAAATTCTGCAGCCCCCTCAGTGATCAGATGCCACAGAATATCTGCAGACGTTTAAGTAATCGGATATTTTCAGAACTAATGTTTGGTGTCCTTTGAGTGAATACAGTCCTCTTACTTTCTGTTATCAACAATGCACACATTCTTGGATGACTTAAAGATGTATAATTAATATCATGTAAGATTCTTTCCCACACAAGTTTAAACTATTAATTATTTTATATACGAACATTTGTAAATTACTAGTTCCATTCCTGTGTCTTACAGTCCCCAGTCAATGTCAATGTTTTGTTTGTAAATTAGCCAGGGTTATATAAAATTGTTTGAAAAAGTTCAACTTGGAACCAAAGAATTAGAAACTGCATGTTTTAGGAAGCCTTTCCATCCATGGCTCTGCTTTTCTTTGTGGAAGATACTGAGGAGATCACTTGCCCAAGTATGTTCTCTTCCAATAATGCACTTGGAAGTGGTTCTCCTCAATTGAAAGAACTTTGCCAATGACTGGTTCCTTGCCATAATTATCAAAACTCAAGGCCACAAAGCAGCCAACTTCCAGAGTTGCAAGAAACTCTTTCAAGAAACATCTTGAAAGGCGCTCGCCTTTCCTTGGGGTTTCTGTACTGTTCAGTGTATATTTGAAATATTAATGAAAATCCTATATGACCCCTCTTGGGTATGTATTTCTTTCCAAGTTGTTTTCAGAGGCAGAGGAGAGGAGTGGGGGAGCATTATTAAGTGGAAAAGCTGATGTAAGTGCAGGATATAATTCAGAAATTGCTTGAGGCTGTTCCGTTGTCAGGAGTACATATATCTTATTCACCGGCTGGGAGGTCCGTATAGGGAAATACTTTGCCCGAGGTCACAGTAAAAAAATCCAACGTTTCGCCGCGCTGTAGTAAAACAGTTTTTCTTCAAGATTTCCCGCCAATTC
>JAEMWC010000225.1:412500-512500 GCA_016490735.1 Pachyseris speciosa
GACCAAGATATTTATTTTGATCAATTACTTCTTGACCTTACTATCACAAAAAAAAATGCTTGCTAACATTAAGCTCATCACTCAATGCACCTACAGTGTTTTCAAAAAGAAATCCAGCTGCTCTTCTGGCCAGTTAAGTGCAAGCCCAAACAACTTGATAATAATATATTGGGCATTTGGTTGATACCACTATCAAGGTGATTCATCAAAGCAAAAGTGCTGGAAATCCGTTAGCCATCTTAACTTGATCTTAACATACTTCATCAAACATCAGAGATTCCATTAAACATTAATTCCAAATGTCATCCAAACATCCCACAAGATTGGTGTGACCAGCTACTAATAAAATTAATTGAAAGACTGTATGCAGGAGGAGGAAGTCCAAAGGATGTGTACATTGATGAGAAAGAGCTTACTTTAAGTTTAATTTTAAGTTTTAAGTTTAATAATACTTTGTCATGTGAATACAACTAAGTTGATACAAAACAAAAAAGTGCATGACTGGAGAATAATTGGGAGAAACTAAATTCCCATACAAAGAATATTATCTAATATTACACATTCTGAAAACTAAGAGGTGAAATTTAAACGTGGCCCAAAGCTAACCTAATCAAATTAAATCAAATACTTGTCTCTTACAAGTCACCCCTGATTTGAGATTGAGACTAAAAATCATGAAGTAATCCATAGCAAACCTAATTAAATTACATACTTGTCACTCACAAGCTACATCTGATTTAAAATTGACACTAATAATGTAATAGATAGGACTTAAAACTGCTTAAAGAAGGTGCATGCATGATGTTCGATGGAACACCATTCCAGTCTGTTATGTAGCGATTAAAAAAAGAAAAGCTGAAGGCCATATATATATATATTTAGCCATGCCAAACCTAGAATCGGAGCTGCACACTCTCACCGAGCAACTTCGCAAGAGTTTATTTGGGCCAGTTTAATTTGTGTCCAAAACAATTGAGCAGCAGCAGGGAAAACGAAGAGTTTTCGATAGTAAACGTTTGCAAAAAAGAAAAAAAAAAGACGGACATTCTTGAGTCTAACTACTTTGAGATGAAAGCGTAAAGGGATTCAAAGCGGATAAAAACAAAACAAAACAAAACAAAAACACTGCAAGCGAACAAAGTACGATGCCGACGAGTGTTTGCTCGAAGAAGGAGAAGGTGGAGAAATTAAACAAGACTAGCTAGTAATTAAAATAGCTTGTAATGATAAAGCTAGGAAAATCGGTATTTATTTTGACATAAATGCCCCTAGAAAAAAAAATAAAGGGTACAAACTCTTCGTTTACAGCAGTCAACAGGAATTGACCGCGGTTCAGAAACAATATAACAACAAACATAAGACTTAAGCTTATTACAAGAAAACAAAGCACAATATGAATAATATTTCTTCGAAGATTCTTGGAGAAGGTGCAGAAATTGGACAGGTAACAAAACTATCTTGTATTAAGCTAGGAAATTTCCTTAGCAGATTTGACATAAATGTCCGTAGAAAAGACAAAAACGAGGTCGGTACCTGATCGTTTAGAGCAGTCAACAGTCACTCGGAATGCGACAGAGCTGAATAATAGAGCAATTTCCCACAAAATCTTTCCTTGGCTTACACAAAACACTTAAGTGCTTTGATGGTTTTACTGTTACTTCCCATGTCTTCCGAAGAACCTTCTTCAATTAATGATTCTCAGTGGCAAAACATCATCCAGATAACGAAGAAAGCGCTTGCCAAACCAAACGAGCATTTCTCTCGCAGACCCGTCCACTTTAAAATTTATCAAAACCAGCCAGCCAGTCAACCCATTTCGCTGTTTTTAACATCCAAACGCTGATTCTTACCGGTTCAAACAAACGACATGTTTAAAGACGGCGAAACTTAATTGTTGTTTACAGGCTGCTTTCGATGAAGATCTCTTAAAGACTTGACGAAGTGAAGCGCGCTGGGTTTTGACTGTTTTGGCAGCATTTTGACAACTTAATGTCAGATTTTGAGAAGTGCACATGCACATGCATTTGATCGGATTTTTTATTTTTACTCGAGCTCGAGTCTCCCCCTTTAATGCTTAATTTTACGAGGACTCATTGCGATTACGTGTTGATAAGATAAGGGCAAAAGTTGCTTAACGCTACTGTGAGGAACCAAGGTCGAAAAACAGTCAGCCAAGCCGAGTAAAAACACTCGTTCGCTTGCAAAGAAAACAACGTAACAAAACAAACAAACAATTCAACTACTTCTTTGCGTCCAAAACGAGTACAGATGATTGTTATTTATATCCATTCGAGAGAAAAATACAAGTTTCATTCCTGAACAAAAGTAACAACGATTAAACCAAATGTTAAGCTTCTATTTATTTAATTTACCTCACTGTCCTGTGTTGTAGAGGTTTCTACCACTTGAAAATGCGTAAGCTTCAGTAAAGTAAAAACAAGCATTCCGCAAAAATAGCAAACGGTTTGTCCAAAGAAAGAGCTTCTTCCACAGAGTTTGAGCTACTCATTCCTCCCATTAATACCGGTGAACTGTTAAGTGACTTTTCTTGGTGAGATGCAAGATGCCGCGGTGAAGTGAAAGCTCTTGAAGCGTTGAATTATACTGTTTTCAACCGCACAATCTTTGAAGCTTTTCCTGAGAAAAATCGTCCGTCCTTCCTTTCATCACTTGAAAATTCACCTTCCGGAGTATCTTTTGACAAGTTCTTGATCTTTATGCTTTTTACGCGAAAGACAAACTTCGATCGAAGAAGATGAAGTTGTTTTGCTCAAAATAAAGAAACCAACTGAATGTGAAATTACCAGCCGCAGAAAGCGCGCGAAAAATTTTAACGGCCTCGATTTGGTTTGGGTGTCCCTTAACCGCGGTCAAACGTAAAAAAGTAAGAAAAGTTCTTTAAAGATAAGGTTTTTACATTGAGAGCTCAAACCTGATAAGTTTTTCGTCAGTCGGTGAGTTTACCCAATCATTTTATGGATTACTAAAAAAAGTTTTAGGTAAAATATCCAGAAGTCACGCATTGAAACAGAAAACAAAAACACAGAGCGCCGACCAGTCTCCACATTCTTCGCTTTAAAAAGACTTGAAACTTTTTTAGTAAGCCATGAAATGATTTAGTAAACTCACATAATAAAGGAAAATTTATCAGCTTTGAGCTCTCAACGTAAAAACCTTATCTTTAAAGGACTTTTCTTACTTTTTTACGTTTGACCGCGGTTAAGGGTGTCCCACACTTGGCTTGAGCCTGCGATCCAATCGAAAGCAAGTACCTGGTCAGCGGTCAACTTCAAAAAAACAGCTGACCTCGATGAGGTCTTAACTTGAGCCCGCGATATGGTCACGTTACACTGGTCAGCGGATACCTTGTTTTGACAGGTGTCAATTGGCTATAAGATGGATGTCCAGTATCAAAGATGTACGCTGTAAAGTAGCTGGTCAGCTGGGCCAGGTGGAGTATGGCCGCCATGTTGGATTATTATGATTATTATTAGGATATTATTAATTATTGGGCGACTCCGTCGTCGTCGTCGTCGTCGTCGTCGTCGTCGTCGTCGTCGTCGTCGTGCGTACGCGCCCACGAGCAATACCGCTAGCCATTTTTACCATGAGAAAAGCAGTTGACGGGTTTCTATAGGTATGGTGCTCTATGGTGGCCGAGGACTGCCACTAAGTTTTGAGGTCCATTTTTGGTTTTTTTAAGCAAATAAATGTGAAACAAAACGAAAATAAAATTTAAAATCAAATACAGATGCAATGCAATATAAAAGAAAATGCAAATGAAGTCAAAGTCAAATGCAATTAAATGTAAAACAAAAAGCAAAGTACAAATCAAAATCAAACTTGATTCAAATTAAAATTGAATACATTTTTAAATTCGAAGTTAAAGTAAATTTAAATTGAATACACTTGGAAAAGATAATGTAAAACAAAATTAGTGGCAGCGCTCGGCCATGCGAAAATTTACTTTCGTTTGAAAAATTATTTCACATGGCCGAGCGCTGCCACTACCATGATGCTTCGCGCGCTTCAATGCTTCGAGTACCGGAGCAACTACAGAACTCACGGCCAAATTTTGAGTGTTTGTCGGTGGCTCGCTGGCTGGATAGTCGCTTCAGAGCTTTGAGAACGAGGTAGATACACTAACGAGTGGCTCGATAGCTCGCCGGCTCTGCAGAGGCTTGAGTGCTGAAGAACGAGGTAAATATGTTTTGGAGAGTGGCTTGGTGACTCGATGGCTCGGTAATGACTGGCAAGCCACCGAGCTGGGAGAAAAACCTTACAAAATTGGTCCTAGCCTGTATCTTGTAGTGAAGCCGAATCGATAGTAGTCTCAGCTTCGCAGCCCAGTTTCCGTTGCGTGACATCTCAATAAACCAAAGCGATTAGCCAGCGACCGAGCCGCACTGAAGCGACTAGCGAGCTGGCGAGCTTTTAGTGGTCTTAAGTATATCTGTATATCTACCTCGTTCTTAAAGCACTAAAGCGATTAGCGAATCGAACCGGCGAACCACCGAGCCACTCTTTAGTGGTCTTTAGTGTATAGAACGAGGCGAGGTAGAAATACTAGAGTGGCTCGGTGGCTCGCCGGCTCGCTAGTCGCTTTAGTTTTTGGGATGTCACACAACGGAAACCGGGCCGCGAAGGATACTACCATGGATTTGGCTTAACTACAGGATACAGGCCAGGGCCAATTTTGTAGGGCTTTGTCCCAGCTCGGTGGCTTGCCAGTCATTACCGAGCCATCGAGTCACCAAGCCACTCTCCAAAACCTATTTACCTCGTTCTTCAGCACTCAAGCCTCTGCAGAGCCGGCGAGCTATCGAGCCACTCTTTAGTATATCTACCTCGTTCTTAAAGCTCTGAAGCGACTGTCCAGCCGGCGAGCCACCGACAAGCACTTAAAATTTGGCCGTGAGTTCTGTAGTTGCTCCGGTACTCGAAGCATTGAAGCACGCGAAGCATCATGGTAGTGGCAGCGCTCGGCCATGTGAAATAATTTTTCAAACGAAAGTAAATTTTCGCATGGCCGAGCGCTGCCACTAATTTTGTTTTACATTGTCTTTTCCAAGTGTATTCAATTTAAATTTACTTTAACTTCGAATTTAAAAATGTATTCAATTTTAATTTGAATCAAGTTTGATTTTGATTTGTACTTTGCTTTTTGTTTTACATTTAATTGCATTTGACTTTGACTTTATTTGCATTTTCTTTTATATTGCATTGCATTTGTATTTGATTTTAAATTTTATTTTCGTTTTGTTTCACATTTATTTGCTTAAAAAAACCAAAAATGGACCTCAAAACTTAGTGGCAGTCCTCGGCCACCATAGTGCTCCGCTTGACGGCCCTTCGGGCCGTCGGAGCTCCGCTATAATTCAAGTCTTGTAGTACATCACTTAAGTGTTTATGTAATGATCTTGCATTGAGAAAACAAACTTTTAAGGAAGTCTGAGACCTTTCATAAATAGGGATAACTGATAGTGACAACTGTCCTTCTGTTCTTAATCGATGCATTTCTTTTTGGACATCATCACTAACAGCTATTTTGTTTTCACATAAGTCAGTAATAAAGAGACCATCTATCGTTGTCACCCTATTTAATCCTACATAATGTACATGGGGAACTGCTCGTCTTGTTTCAAAACTAACTACAATTCTATTTTCAGTATCACCTTGTGATCTATTAATAGTTTTAGCAGCAGCAGGTCTCAGTGGAAACTGTTTCCTTACAACTTGTACTGATTTTGTTCTACCTACAGCAAACTATGTAGTGATTGGTTTCATTGGCGTCCATGAGCGTCTAATACCCTCAATGTACAACTGTCTATTATCATGCCTGGTTTTCTCACCAACATTTCATTTGATAATTGATTGCATGATGTACGAGATGTAGACACATAGTGCATTTCGCCTATGTGGCCTATGTATATTAACCGAGGATTTTGTATTACATTTGAGGGCTCAACTAATGTCATTTCTCTGAAGTTCTGATTTGATTCTATGATATAGATCTTAAGACTCAGTGCATCAGCTACAGCTTGTATCATCACATGATTTGCCCAAGTACCTTGCATTGACATACTAGATAAATACTGTGAGCAAGATGTATCTACAATGCTCTCGATGAATCGTTCAGGATTATTTGCTAAGTAGTTAACTCCTGCAGTTCTGATTGCATGATGGTAATCTGAATTTCCATACAAATGATGTGATATTGATCGAAAAAAAAAACAGTCACCTCCACCTCCAACGGTTTTAATCCATACCTAAGCATTCTGTACTTTAATGTAAAGTCAGGGTCAATAAATGATATTTCATTCTGAATTGTCACATTAGGACCAGGATTCAATTCAACATCCCCAGACAATAAAATACTTTGTTCAGATACATTCTAAAGGATTGTGTATTTATTTGCTCTCTTAAAATATTCACTATAAAAGCTGTCCTCTTTGGAGATCTCTCACTTTCCAGAACTTATAATTTGTAACAATATCATACAAGACAGATGAAAATGGAACTAGTTTTTTGATCATTTTCTTTCGCTTTAGTCTTAGTTTTCTACATTTCAGTAAACGAATAATTTTTCTAATGTTTATTCTAGATGGCTCTCTATCTCTTAATTTACGATTCGTTCGTTTTGAACATAATCGAGAACATCTTAGGTTTTGACTCTGTTCTACTCCATTTAACCATGCATCAGAACCAGGCACAGGTTTCACAAATGTACTTATTGCCCCATTTCTGGGTTGGTTGCGCTCCAAAAGGACTTGTTTTGCCCCATTGCTGGGTTTGTTTGCCTCCCGAGGGAGTTGTTTTGCCCCATTTCTGGGATTGTTTCCATCTTTACTGATCTGATATGCACGAGATGCCCGAAGGAGTTGATTTGTTGCCTTAGTACTCGAGTCAAAAATGGCCCGGATAGATTTATCAGCATGTTGAAAGCCACTGTATCCTCTGCGACAATAATGTAATCGTCTTAACGGCTTATGGAAGAATGCCAACGGATAAACGCATCCGCCATTACCACGAAACAAATGGTTCGATTCAGGCGCAGAGTTGATATAAAAACCTCGTACAGCGTCAAAAAATCTCCAAAACTCTTTCGAAACAATTATTTGACAGGTGGACAGAAAACTTGTGCCTGGTTATTGATACAAAAGAGTACAAATCGATAACTCACCCTCTCCTTCCACATGCAGTTTGTAGCCGCGAAGGATCCAACCACATGGAAAATCGTAGCCTCGTTAGCAGGCTGATCGGCGGACCCGAAAATGTCCGAGCTGCCGAGTGTACCCGACGATTCAACGCGAAAATAGGACACTCACTCTTTCACTCACTCTTTCAACGCGATCACATAGTGGGTAGAAGTCTCTACGAGACTTTACCCACAACAAAGTAATTGGCAATGGCAAAATGTTTCCTATTTTGACCATCAGAGGTAACCCTGATTTTCCTTTTCTTTCTTGTTTTGTTTGCTTTGCGTCTCCTGAATAAGAATAAGAAATCCGGTTAACTTTCAAATGTGTTTTGATACACATGCTACACTATAAGGTTACAAGAACGTCAAAAGTCTTGGCGAAAAATTTAAATATCGAATTATTTTACTGAAAACTCTCTGACTGGTTAACTGAAAAGTGCGCCCTTTTTCATTTCAATTTTTATTTTCCTGTTTTTGTGGAGCCTGCGTCGCAGACGTTAACTAACCCCGGTTAGTACCGTCTGCGAAGCAGCGCCAAATTCCTTGTTCTGTACCAGAATTTGAGTACGCGTTATGATTGGCTCGTCAACAAAAGTCTTTTGTTGACGAGCCAATCATAACGCGTACTCAAATTCTGGTACAGAACAAGGAATTTGGCGCTGCTTCGCAGACGGTACTAACCGGGGTTAGTTAACGTCTGCGACGCAGGCTGTTTTTGTGACTACTGTGTATGATAATTAATAAAAAGATCCGCGGACTTCGCTCGAAAACAGCTTAAAGATCTTGCAAACAACATCGGGAACCCAATACAAACGGTGTTTACGAGTCCAAAAATCATGGCGAGTCACTTAAAATTCAGGAGAGGAAACCACCGGTCGTTAGCCGACAATGTGTTGTATATCAATTTAAATGTGATCTGTGCGATACAGATTATATCGGCTACACCACTTGTCATCTGATCAGCGAATTGAAGAACACAGAGCCTCTGCCGTAGGTGCACATGTGAAAGGTTGCCACGGAATTTCAGACCCCGGGTTTTTAAAACAGTTCCCCGTTTTAAAAAATTGTCAGGGAAAGCTTGACTGTCTAATCTGTGAAATGCTTTTCATCCGTGAGAGGAAACCGAAGTTGAACACGCAATCAGACTCAATTCGCGCGAAAATATTTGTTTAGAACATTTCATTGCGCGCGCACTAATTCGCTGGCTGACGTTATAAACAGCCACTTAATTTAAACCTGAAACGACCGTTACATTTATCACTTGAAAATGAAATTAACATGACTTCGAAACGTCGTGTAATATCGCTCATTTTTGTAATCAGATGTATTTCAAAATGTTTTCTCCTTCGAATTAATAACGGAAAATAAAAATCAAACAAAGGATCAAATTGAAAACAGATCATTACCTGAAAAGTAATGGCCAATAAAATAAACATTTTTTAAAATAAACAGGAACGGTTTTCTACACAGTCCATTTTCCGTAAAGTGCTCTGAAAGCACGAAAACATATTAATTTAATAAGCCGTCGATTGCCTTTTAGGTCCTCAAATGAAGTAAAAAAAAAAGTCATGCAAATATGTTGAAACTGTCCCTAGTATTTAGTCTGTAGTTAACTTCATCGTATCGCTACAAGTATAAAGTCAAGTATAATCTCTGTGTTTACTCGCGAGAGAAATTCAGTAAAGTTGTCTTCTGGCGAGTGAGAAATTTCCTCAAGTGCATTGTTCCCGATCGCAGTAAAGACAATGCAACGATTTCGCCAACGAGCATGGTTCATTCTTCAAGTTCCTTGAATGAATGGCTCTGCAGTGAGAAATCAATGACTCCCTTGTTTGGGTTTTTTAATTCAATCTTCCATTGTCTTTGAAGTTGAACCCGCAACATCAAAAGCGGCTGCTATTGCAAATTGGTGCCCAAAAAGGGCGCGCCGCCTTTTCAGTTGAATTCGCCACTTTCACATTTCCCAAAATACACTGTTTGCGCCCCGAAATTTAGGTCACCTCGCAGCTCTCACAAGGTCTCACCTGCTTGGGGACCAACCTTCAGGTGAGACAAAAGATCAAACAACAGAAACAATGGACCCTTGCCCTAAAACAATACGGCTGCGACACCATACCAGCCACTGAAATTTAGAGCTTATAGGAGCTGCGAGGCTACCGCGAAATTTTGTATAAGCATTGCTTTCAGTTTCTCTCAGGACGATTGTAAGTCCCAAGAGCAGTAGAAAACAATGCTTATGCAAAATGATTGGGGGCAAGCAAATTGTATTATGGGAGATGTGGAAGTGATGAATGATTTCTTTGAGTCATTCTGCATATATTAGATTCCGCATAAGTATGATATTCACATGCCACTCCGCAAAGTCACTCATTCTTTTAACTCCACCACGTAAGCAGCGAGTACGCCAAGTGAACAGAAAGAGGGACTAATCACAGTGAAAGGTAAGAGCTGTTGTGGTTCCAATACCTGTAGCTAGACTGCAACTAAGAAAGTTCTGTTGGCTGTTATGTCCATATTTAGACGTAGCTTCACTGGTCATTAAAAAGAGCAAACAAACGAAGACGCTAACGCCTTTGTGCGATAAACTCCCCACATTTTGGCTGGTCCCACCTTTGGGAGAGAACCTGAGATTAAGCCATGCGTTTGCTGTTATCATAAGTTGCTCGAAAACGAAGGGTTTACTCGATTTTCTTAAAGAGGAAGAGGTTTTCCATAATCGTGGATAGCATTTCTAGATTTCTTGTAGTTTCTTTTAAACCGAAACGCAAGAGTTCGCAGACATTGTCTTGCTTCTCCTAACTTCTCTTCTCTCTAGTGTATGGAATCAGCTACACTCTCTTAGCTAACGCTTCACTAATTTTCGTGGGCAGATTTCATTTCGTTTCAAACTTTTCTTTTACAGGGATCGTGAGATAATTTATAACTTTTCACGTAGCAGGGCTGTTGGCACATTTCAGCTCCCGTGACTTTTCATTGAGTTCACTTGACAGAAAGCTAACCATGAATATTACCTTAAAAGAATTCAACACTGTGATATTAAAAAGTCACTCAGCTCTGTGTGATGATGCGTGATCAAATGCTAACCCAAAGAGAGTTCTAGCGTGGAAAATGAATGAAATATGTGATTTATTTAACATTGTCACACCCAAACTCTGAAAAATTAATTCCGAGTTCTACTCTTCAATCCTTTCGTGTTGCCTGGTTGGAGACACGAGTAGAAACTCGTGTATTTGAAAGTTCTCCGTGGGTGTGTTGTATGTTTTCCGGTCAAGGATGGATTCCTTGAGGAACCTGTCATTTTTGTGTACTTTCGTGTCCAGGAATGTAATTTCTGCTCCGGAAATTTAAGCCGTAGAAGTGATTGTTTGTCTTGTGAATAAAGTTTTCTATTGTGTCTGCTCCTGTGTTCCGCAGCTAGAATGCATCGTCAATAAACCTTTTCCGCATTAGCGGTGTGTTATTGCTCTGAGTGTTTCTTTTTTCTATTTTGGCCATGAGGATGTTAGCAAAGGCTACGGCCAGTTTTGTCTCCATGGGTGTTCCATGAGTTTGTAGTTAGTCTTTTCCATTGAATTGGAATGAGTTTTGTAGAAAGAGACTAAACTAAGCATTTCCCTAAGAAACCTGGTAGGGATGGGAGGATTTGTGTGGTAGAATTCTTCGTATGCTTGGCATACAAAGACTATTCCTTTCTCTGGCAGGATGTTCGTGTAGAGGCTATTGACGTCCATTGATACAAGAATAGTGTTTTTAGGCAATTTAGTCCGTTCTCAACGAAGTTAATAAAGTCTGTTGTATCTTTGAGATAGGATTCTTTTATTTGTACCATAGAGCGTTTTCACATGACGTCACAGCGGCCATGTTGGTGTCCCAAACCAAACCTCTGGGAATTGAACTCTATTTTTATGGAAATACGTTGTTTTCTTTCAGTAAACCAATTTAGCTGGTAGTCATGTGAATGAAAACGCTCTATTGGTTGAATAATACGGTCAAACAAAAGATGAGATTCGTTTTGTAGGGCCTTTGCACCCCGAATTAGAGGTCTCCGGACACCCTTTGGTTTCGGAATCTTTGTAAGTGCCTAAAACACTGGAATATGTGGAGGGATGGTCTAAGAGTCGATAGTTATTTCTATCATTCAGGTGGACTTGGCCCTTGTTTATATTTTTTTTCTAAAGGGCTAAGAATTTAGATAATTGTAACAACCTCAGGACGGGCTCACCATCAATCGCGTAGTTGTGGGCATGATGGGCATTAGTTCTCAATTCATGGGTTGATGTGAAACATTACAATGGCCTTACTGTTTCCTGTTGTTTAATGACTTTGATTGTAAGCAAAGGCCAAAACATTTTCATAATAAAGTAGGTTCCAAACAGGAAATAAGCATTGAAGTTATTAAGTTATGATAATTTTCTCTACAGCTCATACTAAGGCGGAGATGAAAGAGTTTGTTTATCAGCTTGTTCTACTCCTCCACTATTCCACACATGTCACTTTGGCAGCAGATCAGGCCAGTGGTCAAACTGAATACGCCATACTGTTTGATGCAGGTTCTAGTGGAACCCGGATGGAAATCTACAAACTTTTTCTCAAAGGACCATCGCTACGACCCTCTGACGTTACTGAGCTTGATTCCTCGCCGCGCAAAGCCAAACCAGGCATTGGAGATCTCGTTGAAGACCCTTCTCAGGTTGAAGCTTACATAATGCCTCTTTTGGAGTCCGCTAAGAAGACCATCCCACAAGACAAGCACGCAGCTAGTCCAATACTGTTTCTAGCTACAGCAGGAATGAGGCTATTAACTGAGGATCAGGCGAACGCCATATTAGATGAAGTTAGAAAATTGTTTAATGACAAAACGAAATGTCCATTTCTGTTTAAGCACGATAATGATGTTAGAATCATTTCGGGTAAAGACGAAGGAATCTATTCCTGGGTTACGGTCAACTTTTTGTTAGGGGTTTTCGGTTCAAAAAAAGCGTCCTTTGGAAGTTTAGATCTGGGCGGAGCTTCGCATCAAAATACTTTCTCGTTGAATAGGAAGAAATCAAACGCAGTCTTAAATGTCCGTGGAAGAACCTATAGAGTTTTTGCTCGCAGTTACCTTGGTTATGGACAGGACGAAGCTCGCGAAAAGTATTTGAGATACATTGCCCAGATGGGAGGCTGCACTGGCAATCCTGAATGCAGTGTGAAAAGTCCCTCCCATAATGAAGGCTTCAACAAAACGCTAAAATTTGATGACCTGGAAAGAGTATTTGAAGGCACAGCACATGTTGATCTCTGTCGCCAAATCATCCACAAACTGCTTTTCTGTCAGTCGGGATATCCAGTGAAGTGTCAGTTTTCTAACCAACCCAGGTTAAAAGGAAAAATTTATGGCATGGCGGCAATTTATTACGTGTTAAGTGATATAGGCGCCGTGTGCGCTGATTGCGAAAACAACAAAGTTACGCCAAAAGAAATCGGTAATTCCGCGGAAGAATTTTGTAGTAAAGATTACAATGAGATAAATGTTAACCCTTACTCTAAGCACAGATGTTTTGGGGCTAACTACATTTACGAGTTGTTAACTGCAGGGTATAAGCTCTCCCAAAAAAAGCGAATAGCGGTGGCAGGTACTCTGAATGGCTTTGATTTGGGTTGGTCCTTGGGGGCGATGCTTATTAACACGGGGATATTAGAATAGTGAATGATTTGATGGTAGCAATTAAAAAGCCCATATTCACCCAAATCGCTTAGCGCGCAGTGTTATCTCACAGACAAAATCTGAAAACACCAGGTGAGAGCTATTGCAAGAGACGGAATCCACTTTCATCGAACGTAATTTCCACAATTATCGTTACTTTTCTTGGTTTGAGGCTTTCTTTGAATTTTTTTGTATCTATGCAAGTTAACAGATAAAGAAGAGTGTTATTAGGTAGATAACAAACAAAGGCAAAAGTACAAGCGCAGAGTGAATTGGGTGAACATTGACTTTAAGATGAACTTGGTAACATGTACTGATCAACATAATGTGAACTACATGTTTTGTAAGTCACTTGAATATGTGTTCATTTGCGGGCTGTTTCAAATAACGGTAATAGAATAAAACTGCGTGTTGCTGATATGCAATTTTGTTTCCTTATAGTATTTATGCTCAAATAAAGAATGATCCTCGCAGTTGTGATCGCATTTTATGCAATTACGAAAAGAAGCCTGAAAAAAAAAATTCAGGACTTCAACAGGGTTTGAACCCGTGACCTCGCGATTACCGGTGCGATGCTCTAACCAACTGAGCTATGAAGCCACTGACGTTGGGAGCAGGTCAATTGTGGGTTCATATGTTCCCGTGAAAGAAATGCGAGGATCATTCTTTATTTGATTTCATTTCCGCAGTTCATATATGAGTCATTTCATATATCGTTTACACTCATTTCTTTCACGGGAACATATGAACCCACAATTGACCTGCTCCCAACGTCAGTGGCTTCATAGCTCAGTTGGTTAGAGCATCGCACCGGTAATCGCGAGGTCACGGGTTCAAACCCCGTTGAAGTCCTGAATTTTTTTTTTTCAGGCTTCTTTTCGCAATTGCATAAAATGCGATCACAACTGCGAGGATCATTCTTTATTTGATTTCATTTCCGCAGTTCATATATGATTCATTTCATATATCATTCACACTCATTTCTTTCACGGAAACATATGAACCCACAATTGACCTGCTCCCAACGTCAGTGGCTTCATAGCTCAGTTGGTTAGAGCATCGCACCGGTAATCGCGAGGTCACGGGTTCAAACCCCGTTGAAGTCCTGAATTTTTTTTTCAGGCTTCTTTTCGCAATTGCATAAAATGCGATCACAACTGCGAGGATCATTTTTTATTTGATTTCATTTCCGCAGTTCATATATGATTCATTTCATATATCATTCACACTCATTTCTTTCACGGAAACATGTGAACCCACAATTGACCTGCTCCCAACGTCAGTGGCTTCATAGCTCAGTTGGTTAGAGCATCGCACCGGTAATCGCGAGGTCACGGGTTCAAACCCCGTTGAAGTCCTGAATTTTTTTTTTTCAGGCTTCTTTTCGCAATTGCATAAAATGCGATCACAACTGCGAGGATCATTCTTTATTTGATTTCATTTCCGCAGTTCATATATGATTCATTTCATATATCGTTTACAAGTGTTTATGCTGTTTGTGTTAATTGGTGAAGGAATATAGTGGGTGACCGGTTTGCTATATAGCCTAATGAGTTATTTATCAGTAAAATAGATTACACTGCCCCTTCAATAAGGATCACATCCACAGACTCGGAAGGTATAAACAAAGTTGGACACGGAGTTCTGTAACGGAAAGGATTGAAACGGAGTATTTAAACACAATCTTTCCTTCCATCGTTGGGGAGGAAAGATTGCTTGACGAGCCAACAGAGCGTCTGCGAAGGAAGCTACTAAAACCTTACCGTGGCTTCAATAAATTCCTGTCCCAATGTACAGTGGAATAATGTAAACAATAATCACCGCAGAGTTCACAAAACTCCCAAATGCAAAATATTGGGAAATGCACAGATTACTCCGCAAATTTATCATTTTTCATATCGTTACTATTCTTCGTTGGGTCCTTTTTCTTTGTTTGCTTGTTTTTTTTTTCGACGCACCATTACAATGATTTAATGCGAATTTTAGAACTTTATTATTTTTTTACCCACACCTACGACTCACACCCACGACCTACAACCCATGACCCTTAGCTTCACCCCTGTGTACATGTTTAGCCTTTCTGGTCACTCTGGTATGTGTAACGATGAAGAATTATCGATTGTTCTGTCACAAAAGCATTTAACAGTGCATTAGCATATAAAATTTTCTTATGCAAAAATCGTTCCAATACTACGATAATCACGTGGCAATTATAGTAATAATATCTTCAAAGACGTTTTTCGTCCGCATCACCGTACATGTATTTCTGTATTATAGCGGAGCTCCGACGGCCCGAAGGGCCGCCAAGCGGAGCACCATACCTATAGAAACCCGTCAACTGCTTTTCTCATGGTAAAATGGCTAGCGGTATTGCTCGTGGGCGCGTACGCACGACGACGACGGAGTCGCCCAATAATTAATAATATCCTCATAATAATCATAATAATCCAACATGGCGGCCATACTCCACCTGGCCCAGCTGACCAGCTACTTTTAACAAATAAAGAAGCCTCGCCTGTGATCTGTTCTGTTGTAAAGCACGCAGGAAGCGGATAGAGCACGAAAGAAGTGTAGGGGAAACACGAGACGTAGTCGAGTGTTTTCCCTACTTCTTGAGTGCTCTATCCGCTTCCTAAGTGCTTTACAACAGAACAGATCACAGGCGAGGCTTCTTTATTTGTTTTATAATAAAGAATTTCTTAATTTCCTCACGCATTCGGCTAAAATTTTCGGAAAACTTTATTTTCCAAATCGTACGAGTGGCGTCAGCCGTACATCCTCCGTACATCTGTACTCTGATAAGGTACGCTAAAACAGACCAATCACAATCCTTGTTAGAATGGTTCAAAACATTTTATCGGTTGAAACAGACCAAAGCTGTCAAAATGTCAAATCATCAAAGTTCAGAAGCCATCAAAGTGCGAATAGTCGCGAGTAGTTTTTTGGCCTAAAATCGGGATCGAAAAGCAAATTGTTCAGTAAAATCCAGCTGAAATTCGCTAAAAAAAAGCTGTAAAGATCAAGAGCTAGATTTAAAAGATACTCAGGAAGATAAATTTCCGAGTGATAAACGGAATAGCAAAAGAGGTTTCACGTGAAAAGCTTAAAACTTGGATCGACTTCGATGGAGCCCGGCATAGCTGAATTGTGTGGTTGAAAAAGAAAATGATTCAACGCCTCAAGGGCTTTTACTTTACCACGGCATCTTGCAGCTCACCAAAAAAGGTTTACAGAACAGTTTACCATTAATGAGAGGAACGAGTAACTCAAACTCGGTAGAAACCGTTGGGACAAACGGTTTGTTGTTTACGGAGGCCTGTTTTTAGTGGATGTGTATTTTCAAGTGGTGGAAACCTCAGTCTACAGCGCAGGTAAATAAATTGAAGCTTTGAACATTTGGTTTGATCTTTGTTACTTTTGTTCAGGACTGAAACTCATATTTATCTCTCGACTGTATGTAAATAATAATCATCTACACTCGTTTTGGACGCAAATTAAAAAGTAGTTGAGTTGTTTGTATGTTTGGCTTGCGAAGGAAAGTGTTTTTACTTCGCTTGGCTGACTGTTTTTCGACGTGCCTCGGCATTGTTGAGAAAATTTTACCCTTCTGTTTTTAACATGTAATTGGAATGAGTCCTCGTGAAATTAAGGGTTAATATCACTTGTGTTTCCAGAGTTTGCTGAAATTGCCCTTGTCGCTGCGCGACTCACACAATTTCAGCAACTTGTAATTCTGAAAACATCCGTGATATTAATATCACGCTGTTATTTGTGGTGTTACTCGCAGAAGCATCTTCCAAATCCATTGAGGCTAAGAGCTCGTTTTCATATTCGATTTCTGGGTCGTATAAGACGCCTCACTCAAAATAAAAACCGAAGGAAAAATTCGGAAATTGGTCGGCCACTTTTCATTTGGGTCGACTCGATTTGCGTGAGACCGTAGCCGGCCGTGCATCTGTACTCTGATAAAGTACGCTGTTTTAACCAATCAGAGCGCGCGTTATATCAAAACTTTATTATAATATAGCGTACGTCTTTGATACTGGACATCCTGGATTGTTTTGACAGGTGTCAATTGGCTATAAGATGGATGTGACATCCATCTTATAGCCAATTGACACCTGTCAAAACAAGGTATCTGCTGACCAGTGTAACGTGACCATATCGCGGGCTCAAGTGAAGACTTCATCGAGGTCAGCTGTTTTTTTGAAGTTGACCGCTGACCAGGTACTTGCTTTCGCTTAGATCGCAGGCTCAAGCCAGGTGTGGGACACCCAAACCAAATCGAGGCCTTTAAAATTTTTCGCGCGCTTTTTGCGGCTCGTAATTTCACATTCAGTTGGTTTCTTTATTTTGAGCAAAACAACTTCATCTTCTTCGATCGAAGTTTGTATTTCGCGTAAAAAGCATAAAAATCAAGAACTTGTCAAAAGATACTCCGGAAGGTGAATTTTCAAGTGATCAAAGGAAGGACGAAAGAGTTTTCTCAGGAATAGCTTCAAAGATTGTGCGGTTGAAAACAGTATAATTCAACGCTTCCAGGGCTTTCACTTCACCGCGGCACCTTGCATCTCACTAAGAAAAGTCACTTAACAGTTCACCGGTATTAATGGCAGGAATGAGTAGCTCAAACTCTGTAGAAGAAGCTCTTTCTTTGACAAACCGTTCGCTATTTTTGCGGATGCTTGTTTTTACTTTACTGAAGCTTACGTATTTTCAAGTGGTAGAAACCTCTACAACACAGGACAGTGAGGTAAATTAAATAACTAGAAGCTTAACATTAGGTTTAATCCTTGTTACTTTTGTTCAAGAATGAAACTTGTATTTTTCTCTGGAATGGATATAAATAACAATCATCTGTACTCGTTTTGGACGCAAAGAAGTAGTTGAATTGTTTGTTTGTTTTGTTACGTTGTTTTCTTTGCAAGCGAACGAGTGTTTTTACTCGGCTTGGCTGACTGTTTTTTGACCTTGGTTCCTCAATAGCGTTAAGAAATTTTTGCCCTTATCTTAATAACACGTAATCGCAATGAGTCCTCGTAAAATTAAGGATTAAAGGCGGAAACTCAAGCTCGAGTAAAAATAAAAAATCCGATCAAATGTATGTGCATGTGCACTTCTCAAAATCTGACATTAAGTTGTCAAAATGCTACCAAAACAGTCAAAACCCAGCGCGCTTCACTCGTCATTTGAGAAAAGTCTTTAAGAGATCTTCGTCGAAAGCAGCCTGTAAACAACAATTAAGTTTCGCCGTCTTTAAACATGTCGGCTTAATTTGTTTGAGCCGGTAAGAATCAGCGTTTGGATGTTAAAAAGAGCGAAATGGGTTGACTGGCTGGCTGGTTTTGATAAATTTTATTGTGGACGGGTCTGTGAGAGAAATGCTCGTTTGGTTTGGCAAGCGCTTTCTTCGTTATCTGGATGATGTTTTGCCACTGAGAATCATTAATTGAAGAAGGTTCTTCGGAAGACATGGGAAGTAACAGTAAAACTATCAAAGCACTTAAGTGTTTTGTGTAAGCCAAGGAAAGATTTTGTGAGAAATGGCTCTATTATTCAGCTCTGTCGCCTTCCGAGTGATTGCTGTCTCAGCGATTCCTGTTGACTGCTCTAAACGATCAGGTGCGGACCTCTTTTTTTGTCTTTTCTACGGACATTTATGTCAAATTTGCTAAGCAATTTTTCTAGCTTAATACAAGATAGTTTTGTTACTTGTCTAATTTCTCCACCTTCTCCAAGAATCTTCGAAGAAATATTATTTGTATTGTGCTTTGTTTTCTTGTAATATGTTTGTTGTTCTGTTGTTTCTGAACCGCGGTCAATTCCTGTTGACTGCTGTAAACGAAGAGTTTGTACCCTTTATTTTCTTTTCTAGGGGCATTTATGTCAAAATAAATACCGATTTTCCTAGCTTTATCAGTACAAGCTATTTTAATTACTAGCTAGTCTTGGTTAATTTCTCCACGAGCAAAACACTCGCCGGCATCGTACTTTGTTCGCTTGTAGTGTTTTTTTTTGGATCCGCTTTGAATCCCTTTACGCTTTCATCTGAAAGTAGTTAGGACTCAGGAATGTCTGTCTTTTTTTTTTTTTGCAAACGTTTACTATCGAAAACTCTTCGTTTTCCCTGCTGCTGCTCAATTTGTTTTGGACACAAATTAAACTGGCCCAAATAAACCCTTGCGAAGTTGCTCTGTGAGAGTGTGCAGCTCCGATTCTAGGCTTGGCGTGGCTAAATATATATATGGCCTTCAGCTTTTCTTTTTTTAATCGCTACATAACAGACTGGAATGGTGTTCCATCGAACATCATGCATGCACCTTCTTTAAGCAGTTTTAAGTCCTATCTATTACATTATTAGTGTCAATTTTAAATCAGATGTAGCTTGTGAGTGACAAGTATGTAATTTAATTAGGTTTCCTTTGGATTACTTCATAATTTTTAGTTTCAATCTCAAATCAGGGGTGACTTGTAAGCGAGACAGTTATTTGATTTAATTTGATTAGGTTAGCTTTGGGCCACGTTTAAATTTCACCCCTTAGTTTTTAGAATGTGTAATATTAGATAATATTCTTTTCTATGGGAATTTACTTTCTCCCAATTATTCTCCAGTCATGCACTTTTTTGTTTTGTATCAACTTAGTTGTATTCGCATGACAAAGTATTATTAAACTTAAAACTTAAAATTAAACTTAAAGTAAGCTCTTTCTCATCAATGTACGCATCCTTTGGACTTCCTTCTCCTGCATACAGTCTTTCTATTAATTTTATTGGTAGCTGGTCACACCAATCTTGAGGGATTTTTGGATGACATTTGGCATTAATGTTTAATGGAATCTCTGATGTTTGATGAAGTATGTTAAGATCAAGTTGAGATGGCTAACACAGATTTCCAGCACTTTTGCTTTGATGAATCACTTTGATAGTGGTATCAACCAAATGCCCAATATTTTATTATCAAGTTGTTTGGTCTTGCACTTAACTGGCCAGAAGAGCAGCTGGATTTCTTTTTGAAAACACTGTAGGTGCATTGAGTGATGAGCTTAATGTTAGCAAGCAGGTTTTTTTTTTTTTTTTTTTTTGATAGTAAGGTCAAGAAGTAATTGATCAAAAGAAATATCTTGGTCTTAATTCATGGCATCTAAATATTTTTATTGATTTCCATGTATCTTTCTTTCATAATTTTTGTGAGGCATACATATATCCAGAGGATACACAATTTCTGATTTCTGACTGTCTCATGGGAGGCTGTAGATAATTGAAATTGCATTCATTATGAAGTGATGATCTGAATCACTATATATCTGATGTGATACTGATTCCAAGGAGCAATCACCAGGCTTCTCCACCAATTTCTAGTGGCTCTAAACCATACCTAAGTAGCTAAGTATGTAACTAAGTTGCCTACAGTTGAACGGGGAAACAGACCTGTCCTTAGGTATTGTTCCAAGATGTTAAGAAATGTTTTGTTTTAAAAATTTATAGATGAAAACTAGCGTTGCAGGTTCTTTTTTACACAAGGTATTAAAGATTATTTTTAAAAAAAACCTACCTCAATATTTTTATTTTGCTTTTTTAACACCTCCAAACTCAGTTTGGAAAGGAATTTCTATTACCTTACTCAATAGAACGCTTGTTTTTAGGAGGGGTGGGGGTCCAAATCTGATCCACAAGCAGATCTGGACTGGAGGGTGCAAATCCACGGGGGGTCCAAATCCACTGTGCCACTGGCTCAGATCACCTTTCCATACTATTTTTTACAGCATTGGGTCTGTAGCTTGAGTGAGGTCAGATGGGTGATATCACAAGCAGACTATATGTAAATGCTGGTAGAAAAAGAATGCTTTTGGAGCTCCGCTTTTAGGCTTGGCTAAATATATAGATTATTTGTTTGCCGCACACACATGAAGTGCACAAAGAAAACAAAGAGTATATTTACTCAGATAGTCGTGGGGAGGCTTAACAGAACCATAGGGCTGCCGAATTATTAAGGCTCCCCTTTTTAACTAAGTACGGGTTTAATATATAGATTTAGCCAAGCCTAAAAGCGGAGCTCCACGATTATTATTTTTTTACTGGTATTGAAGAACACCGCACGGCTTTCCTTGCGCCAATATTTTATGTTTAGAGCAGTCAACGGGAATTGACCGCGGTTCAAAAACATCAAAACAATACAAGAAAACAATACAGTCGACGCGTGTGTTTGTTCAAAAACAAATTTAGCAATCACAGAATGATCAAATATTTTCATCCAACATCGTTGGACGAGCATGTTTGACGGTTTAGCCACCTCTCACAATAGTGCATTAAATGGATTTCCATGTTTGATCGAAATCAAACATGTTCATCCAAAATTTCGCACTACGAACAAATGTTTGATCGTTTAGCCACCTCAACAAACAAATCGTGCACAAACGGTAAAAAGCAACCAAATGAGCCACGTAACGTCGAAAATTTCAGCAATAATATGCAAAAATCATTTTTTTTGGACTCACTTGGTCCCGTGTTTGGTCAAACATTGTTTTGCGTTTAGCCACCAAACGTTATGCTTGACAAACACTATAATGCAAGAAAATGTTTGATCCCTTAGCCGGGACTTAACAAACATATTTCATAGTACGTTAAGTTTTGACATAGCTTAAATGTCGTAGAAAAGAGAAAAACGAAAACAATCCTGATAGTTTGGATAGGTAATCGCATGGGGCCGAGTAAATATCACTTGTGCCAGTTTTCAGAAAGTTGCTGAAATTGCCCTCATCGCGCAAAACATAAGTGATACTAATCCTTAATTTTACGAGGATTCATTGCGATTACGTGTTAATAACGTAAGGGCAAACGTTTCTTTCAGTTCTTAACACTGCAGAAACACAGACGCCGAAAAACATGTGCAGTCAGCCAAGCGGAGGAAAACACTCGTTCGCTTGTAAAACAACAAACAAACAATTCGACTAGCTACTCTTTGTGTCCAAAACGAGTAGACTGTTATTTATATCCAGTCGAGACAGAAATACAAGTTTCCTTCCTGAACAAAATTAACAACGATTAAACCAAATGCTAAGCTTCAATTTATTTAAGTTACCTGTGTTGTCGAGCTTTCTACCACTTGAAAATACGCATCGATCCACTATAGTAAAAACACGCATCTACAAAAATAGCAAACGGTTTGTTCAAAGAAAGAACTTCTTCCACCAAGTGTGAGCTACTCGTTCCTGCCATTAATGCCGGTGAGTAGTTAAGAACTTTCTTGGTGAGCTGCAAGATCTCGCGGTAAAGTGAACAAGCCCTGAAGCGTTAAATCATTTTGTTTTTCAACCACACAATCCGGGCGCCATAGAAGTGGATCCAAAAATTGAAGAATTTCCTGCGAACAACCTTTTGCTCTTCCATTTTCCAGTTGAAAATTCACCTTCCGGAGTATCTTTTAAGTTGTTCTTGATTTTTATGCCCTTCAGTTATGCGAATTAAGAGACAGAAACTGAACTTCGAAGATGATGTTGATTTGCTCAAAATGAAGACACCAACTGAATGTGAAATCTCGAGCCGCAGAAAGCGCGCGAAATATTAAGCCTCGTTGTGGCTTGGGTGTCTCGTTTTGGTTAAATTAACTTGACTTGAGCCTGCGATCCAATTGAAAACCATTACCTGGCCAGCGGTCAACTTCAAAAAAACAGCGGACCTCGATGAGCTCTAACTTGAGCCCGCGATATGGTCACGTAATACTGGTCAGCGGAAACCTTGTTTTGACAGGTGTCAATTAGCCATGACACGGATGCCCTATATCAAAGATCTACGCTGTAAACTAGGTGATCAGCTGGAGTATGGCCGCCATGTTGGATTATTATTAATTATTGGGCGACTCCGTCGTCGTGCGTACGCGCCCACGAGCAATACCGCTAGCCATTTTTACCATGAGAAAAGCAGTTGACGGGTTTCTATAAGTATGGTGCTCCGCCGGAGCTCCGCTAAAACTGCAATAAATATGCAACATGAAGACGACAGTTGCACACTAAAAAAATGCACGTTACAATCTTTGTAGTTTGTAGAGTAAAGTAGGCAAGCTTTTCCATGACAGAGGAAACAAAATTGAAGCCAGCTATTTTAAGTCCAGAAAATTGTAGAACTTCTCGATTTAACGTACAGGTTTAAAACTCAAATAAATTTACAACATTGATATCAAGGCGACGGTTACACATTAACGAAAATGTACTTTCGAATCAGTAGTTTCTATATAAAAAAACTTCAGCTTTCTCTTGAAAGAGGACGTAGAAATGGAATCAGCCATATCAGAGTCCGGAGAACTGTAGAACCTGGCAGCCACTGAAAAATTATCAAGTTACGTAAAACGGTTTAACCCTTTGTCTACCGGCGTGGCAGTCTCCTTCGCAGCCGTTATTAGGGTCGTCACGTTACAACGCTCCTCCTCACTAACGGCTGCTCACTCGAGCTCTGCATTCCTTTCCTTCTGTTACCGCGAACCAATAAAATGCAAGTAATTCTTGGCAGCTGCATCAATCATATTTTTCGTTATATTTGCCGTCAAAAACACAACAAGACGAGGACTAGGACCAGGTTTCTGGGAAATGGAAGCCTGCTCCTTATTGGTCAGTTTGAGGGAAAGGAATGCAAAGCTCGAGCGAGCAGCCGTTAGTGGGGAGGAGCATTGCGTGACGACCCAAATAACGGCTGCGAAGGAGGCTAGCGATTTGGTTGCCTTTTATGCAATTTTCGGAGGGTAAAAGGTCAAGTCCATCTGGTCATTCCATATAAGGGGTTACCACGGAGATTTCGCTGGTCCACAACACCGAGGGCTCCATCTTTCTTGTCACTCTCGTCACGCTAGCTGTCGTTTATTTTTACACGATCACTGCAGTACAGCTACAATTTGTTGCGTATTTGATCTATAAGTGTGTTTTTCGAATCATTTTCTACCTCAGAAGCCCCCTGCCTGGCATCATAAAACTGGGTTGATGGGTAGAGGCAATCCTTTGAAAGAAAACAGAAGTGAGAAGCAATTTCACACGAAGTTTGCTGCTCAAAGTATTCGAGCGAGTGATGGCAATTCACGGAGTGAAGTTGTGTCTTGAGCCGTTTTTTGAGTGGATTCCAGGACCTGGCATGGCAATTTTGGCGAGTTTTGACTTGTAAATAATGCAATCGGTGCAATATTTTGTCAGCAGGACCGGGTGGCTCGACACTTATGGAAATTGGTGGAGCTTCATGCTGCCGTTATTCAAGAAATTCCCAGAATTCCTTTGGGTCACAAGCGCGAACGTGACAGACCAGTGAGAGCAACTGAAATCAAATAGCGTTATCGCAGTCGCGCTAAAGAGGTGAGCAGGAAAACGTGGAACAGATTGCAAGAAGCGGAGTCGAAGTTTGGTGCCAATGTAAACATTTAGCTTCAAGAGGAATTTTTGTGTTAAAAACTTCAAGACAAAGTTGCGTGAATTTTGGTGTTGTCCGAGGGCGTTTTTTGTTTTTGCAAGAGAATAGACAGTCATATTAAATGATAATTAGGAGTTTCAGTCAGTTTCTGGGGTGATTAAGTCTAAAAAACTGATCATTTGGCAATAAAAATGGTTCATTTCAACCATGGTCCCGGATTTGGGAAAGTTGCAAAGTTTTCAAAGTATAGGGCCAAGTGGCCTGATAATCGGTAAGCCGGCAGACAAAGAGTTAAAGAGAGGAACGTGGAAAGCTTTTGCTGTGCGTTTCGAGTGTTTTAGCTTTTGACTGACGAATTGGAAGGAAAATGATATCATTAAACTTTGGAGGCAAAAGAGAGCTTTGGTAACTGAACTGTCAATGTTGGCCAAAGTCCCGAGTATAAGTAATGAAAAGGTTTTAGTTCTTTCGCACGTGCGAGAGCCAGCTACTTCAATAATCATGTGTTACAACAAACTGGCAAGGTGGCCGAGCGGTCAGAGCAGAGGCCCCGGGTTCAAGTCCCACTCTAGCTCGTCACATTTGTAAATTGCCAACTGGTCTGTCTCCTGCCAGTTGGGATTCCTTACTTGTTATGTCTATTTGAATTACTTGTTTCATGATTTATCTCGGCTACACTAGCCTTTGTGTGCCGAGGGTAAGTAACGGTGGGTCATGTATTTTTTAGTATTATTTTTCACCACTTAACAATCTGGGCTGAGTTGCTCGAAGCATGGTTAGCGCTAACCATTGGTTAAGATGTAGTAAAACCTATTGGTTGTCATGGTAAATGTATTTAACCCCGGTTAGCGCTAACCTTGCTTGGAGCAACCAGCCTCTGGCTATAAACCAAACGTATGGTAAATAATGAAATTCAGCATCCATGTCTTTTTTCTGGGTGACAATTCGGTTTAAAAATCCTAACTAAGCATTCTCGAACATTTAATCAGTGGCCATTGAAAACATTTGATCTATATGCCGGTTTGACTGGTCAAATTATACCGTAAAAGCTAAGCCCCCTTTTCTATTAACCCCCCTCTAATACCCCCCTCCGCCTTCTTCGGGCATGAGATTTTGTAATTAGTCCCTCCTATTCCCTACTACGAAATCCACTTCATGCGGCCCAGTTGGTTTGTTTTTTTGTACAAAGATTTTGTACAAAGATTTTTTCAAAGATTTTGTTTGATTTTTTTGTACAAAGACCATTTTAAGGCGGAAACGGTCTCTTCTCTATTAAACCCCCCTCTCTAATAAGCCCCCCCACCCTCCCTTAGTGAGGCCTGAAACTAAAGAAACCCCCGGGTGACAAATTAAAGCTTTTACGGTAAATCGATGTTAAATTACATGGCCTAGTTGTTCGCAGTCACCTTGGCCTGAGGATGGCTCCATCTCGAAGGTTATTTTTTCAAGTGCACTATTCCAGTTCCGTCTCTCAGCTTCTTTCCTTTCCTTTCCCCCCTTTTTTCCAATACTGCACCCTGAACTCTTTAACGGCTCACCGTTGATGCTGTCGCCTTTTTAAGGTTTTGCATATGTCTAGTCCCTCCTTTGAAAAAATATAATTTTTTTACGTCTGATGTATCAAGATTTTAACCTGAGGATATCGTGACAACTTGATAAGTTTCGCTTTTCTCAATTACACATTACAGTAAATACTAGAAGCAAAATATTATCCAGTTAGGTTGTAGTAGTTATAGTAGAAGAAACCATACTAGAAGTAATGTAAGTCAAAAAGGTGACAAAGAGACTATTAAGTGGTATGAAAATTTATGATAAAATGTGCCACGAGTTATTCCCATTTCATTGTTTATAGAACAAAGAAAATAAATTCATCAACGTGGGACTCACTTTTTCACACGTAATCACTTTGCTCTTTGTTTCAAAGTGAGAGGACGTGCTTTGAGTTCTTCTGCTTAAATTGTTGGTAAGCGATATTTTGTTTAATCAATCTCTGTCATGTACATAAAGCTTGGGGTGGGGGGGGGGGGGAACAGTGAAAATCATGGACAAGCAAGGTGCCCCATGTAACTTGGATCGCGGTAGAATTGGTACATGAGAACAATAACAAGAATACCTTTGAGAGAAATTACTTGAACGATATTAAAGTAAGTCGTTGATCCCTTTGTAAACACAAACTCTCTGAAAGGAAGAACAGCTGCCTTACTCAGTGTTAAAATTTGTTACCTTAATTTGTTGATATTGGCGGGGGCTGGTTCGTTCTTAGTTAGTTCTCTTTAGTTAGTTAGCCGTCGCTGTAAATTTAGTTATTTTTATAATTTCAACTCTTTTAATTTTAAAATTATCATCTATTGGATGTTTCTCTAGACAAATAAAAGCTTCCAGAGGTGAATTTCTATTGTAAATCGAAATTTCGTTTTTCTTTGTGATTTTAAAATACGCATCGCCCTTCTTAAGTAAGTAAAAAAAAATATAATAATACGGTCGTCGGCTTTCTTTCCACCCTCTTATCTAACAGTAAGTTCAGTCCCTTAAACAATACATCTTTGGAGAGAGGAATGATGTGTTTGAGAACTAATGATATGCATGCACCAAGGCTTTTCACAATTAATTATTATTCCACGAGCGGGCGTTTGATATGAGCTGGTAGATAGCCAGTGGCTATGATCACCTCGTATATATCCAACAAAAGCCAGTGAAATAATTGTTTTCTTAAAAACAACCAAGAAATTCAGATGGATCTTGCTGAATTCAAATTTTTTATAGAAAAACCAAAAGACGATGCAATGGCCGCTATTTGCATGTCTGGCATGGTGTAACGGTGATATTCCATGTCCACTTTAGTAGGCATCTGTCGGACAAGTTCCATAGATTCGAGTTGTAATTATGTTGTCGTTGTTTGGGAACAGCGCTTACTGCGGCAAAGCAATGCAATTTGGATTTACAGAGACGGCCGCAAATTACTGTGCCTAGCAATTGGCTTTCCTCTTCGGCCAATCAAAAGTTAAGAATTGCATTTTGCTATAATCCAGTTTTTAATCAGGAAAGGTATACACATACGCACTAAATAACCAGTGGCTGTGAATTCTGGGTTGACGTCCTACTATTTTAAAACATTCTGATCCGACGTTAGTGGATGGTTAATAAAACTGAACAAGAAATTATTCAAAGAGAATTATTCGTCGATGAAAGAGAGTTGAGAATCTGGCCAGCAAAAGATTCAAACGACTTAAGGAAGATTTCCATTTGCCAGAACTAGCAGGAGAGTTCTGGTCTTTCCTTTTTTAACACTACATCCTGCATGCTTTAAACTCACCGTTGATGCTATCAACCGGGAGTTTAAGAAACGAGGACGGCGATGGCAAGGAAAACGTCATTTCAAACATAACTTCTCGTTATTGTAGCACTTCCGCGATTATTCCAGTTTGTTCAACTTGTAAAATGTATGGCAAACTATCCAGGAACTAAATTTCTATGAACGGCGTTTAAGTAAAGAAAAAGAAAGAAAAATTCACCATCATGTGCTCACGTTCTCGCCTAAACCTAAAATTTGGTCATTTCACGTTGTTCTTTTGCAGAGGACGGCGAAAAAATGTACCAAAATGTAAAAAGCACGTGCGGAGCCATTGCTTTTGCTCATCTGAAAACCTATTGATTTGCCCGGGGAGTACTCCCAAAAATATTGGGTGGGGGTACGTGCGGCCCACCCCCTGAACCCCTTACACTATTTCAGACAAAAATCTGAGATTTTCCCTACCCTATTTCAGACCTGACTAAATTTCAGACCTATTTCACGTACACGGTTGGCGTAAACACAATTAAAAGACAACAAAGAAGGGCTTTTGTTGATGGTCTTATCACCTAATGATGAAGAAGTAGCTTCTTCGAAAAAACATATCTAATTGAAGACTAGAATGCACAAACCATACCCTATTTCAGACCAAAACGGCTAAAAAACCATACCTTTTAGGGCCGCACATACCTATATAGCCCATATAAGGGAGTATCCCCCCCGGGTTGATTTGTCACGTTCTCGTTGACGGTCCCCTCCTCGTTTCTTAAACAAACAAGGTTTTATGTTACGTCTAGTCTTTCCTTTGAAAAATTACAATTTTACCACGCTTGGTGCACCAAGTTTTTAACCGGAGGCTATTGTTAAAAGATTAATTATTTCATTAGTTTCGCTTTTCTCGAAACATTTTTACGGAGTTGCTAGATACAAAGAAAACCACATTGCAGTAAATACTAGAAACAACATATTATCCAGTTACGTTTTACTGCGAGAAACCGTAAGTAGAAGTATTGTAAGTCAAGAAACAGGACAATAAGACCATTAAGTAGTAAGAAAATTTATGATAAAATGTGCCATGAGTTATCCCCATTTCATTGTTTATAGAACAAAGAAAATGTAAAACAATTTATCAACGTGGGACTTGCTTTTTCACACGCAATCACTTTGCTCTTTGTTTCACGGTTAAAGGGCGCGTTTTGAGTGCTCCTGCTAATTTGTTTAGAAGTAAGTATTTTGTTCAATCAATCTCTGTCAGACTGAAAGCTGAAAGGGAGGGAAGGATTTAGGAAGCCTTGGATGCCGGAGTAGCGCAACTTTCAAAAGCTGGCAGAAGTGAAATCATGAACAAGGTGCCCTATGTGAGCTGGATCATTGATTTTGACATGGGGCCGATCAAAGGATACTTTTCAGATAAACTACACGTCAAAACATGTCATTAATTACTTTGTTGACTCAAACTGTCTGAAAGAAAGGACAGCTCCCTTACTCAGTGCTAAAATTTGTTACCTTGTTAATTAAATATTGGGGCTGGTTCGTTCTTAGTGTAAGGTAGTGCCCATTGAAAATCTTCAGTTGGTAATATGTATTTTAGGGTGGTGTAAAACTTCGAAATTTTAAAAGGTGTTTGGTGCCGTAAAGAATGAAATATTATTTTAGAACTAAATGTTTGTTGAAACTATCGCTCATCGGACGTATAAATTTTTTCAGGCAATTAAGAGCTTCCAGAGCGCTCGGACTAGATGTTGTAAATCGAAATTTCTTCTTCCTTTTCTTATTTTAACGTACGCAGCGTCCTTCTTAAGTCGGTAAAAAAATTCGGCCGTTGGTCTTTCCTTCAACTCTTTTGTCTCACAGTACGGTCCCTTGAACAATACATCTTTGCCAAGGAACAACTTGTTCGAGGACTAATGATATGCATACACCAAGGCTTTTTGACAATTAATTGTTCCACTAGCTTACGTACGTAAAAGTGGCAGATAGCCAGTGGCTATAATCACCTCGTTTCCAACAAGCGCGATTGAAATAATTGTTTTCTTAAAAAGAAAAAAAATGTCGCTGGATCTCGCTGAATTCAATTTTTTTTAGAGTATCAGAAGACGATTTAATGGCCACTATTTGTCTGGCATGATATATTCTATGACCAAAAATACAATCATTGCATCACGCACTGATCAAGTTTTTAATAAGGGAGGTAAACAGAGGGAGGTAAGCACTATTAATAACCAGTAGCTCTCAATCTTGGGAAACGCATAAGCTATGTTAATAACCACAAGCAGTTGGCAAACCAGCCTACTATCGATTTTAAAATACTCTGACAAGTGCATGGTGAAAATTGAACAATAAATTATTCAAAGAGGCCAGCAAAAGATTCAGACGACTAACATTTTTAATTTTTTTCTTTTCAAAAGTCATTCATGGACTCTTTCTTAATTTTATTCTGTGCTTCTTGTCTCGGTCAAGATCTTCCCTCTTGAGAACTCCATCTCACTTTTTGTACGCAGCTATCCAACTTGACATACTTACTAACGATTTTCTCTCAAAGAAAGAAACATATTAAATCACCTTTGCAAACACTGAATTCTTTTTCTCCTCAGTTCACGTAAAAGCGAGATGAAGGTTTCTGTTCATCAAGTCGTTTTAGTTCTCCTGTATTTCACGCATGTCACTTTGGCAGCAGAGCAGGACGCTGGCCATACTGAATACGCCATACTGTTTGACGCAGGGTCCAGTGGAACCCGGATGGAAATCTACCGGTTTTTGTCCAGTGGACCCTCGTTACAACCCTCGGACGTCATACAACTCCATCCGGATCCGCACAAAGTAAAACCCGGTATTGCAGACCTCGCTGAAGACCCCTTTCAGGTTGAAGCTTACATGATGCCTCTTTTGGAGTCCGCTAAGAAAACCATCCCACAAGACAAGCACGCTGCGAGTCCAATATTTTTGCTAGCCACCGCAGGAATGAGGCTATTACCTGAAAATCAACAAAAAGCCGTCTTAGATGAAGTTAGAAAATTGTTTAATGACAAAACGAAATGTCCTTTTCTGTTTGAGGACGATAATGATGCTAGAGTCATTTCAGGCAGAACTGAAGGAATCTATTCCTGGGTAACTGTTAATTTTTTGTCAGGGGTTTTCGGTTCAAACAAAAATTCCTTTGGATGTTTAGATCTGGGAGGAGCTTCACATCAAAATGCTTTTGTATTAAACGAGGAAAACCCTGAGATTCTTGTCATACCTCTCGGGGGGAGAAACTATAGCGTTTTCGGTCGCAGTTATCTTGGCTATGGACAGGATCAAGCTCGCGAACGTTACTTAGGGCTCATTTCTCAGAGAGAAAATTGCGCTGACAATCCTCAGTGCGTTGTGAAAAGCCCTTGCCATAACAAAGGTTTCAAAGAACCCTTAAAATTCAATGACCAGGAAAGAGTATTTGAAGGCACAGCTCAGGTTGGCTTCTGTCGAAAAATAATCCGCGAATTGTTCTTCTGTCGCTCTGAAGATTTACAGAAGTGCCCGTTTTCTGACCAACCTATGTTAAGAGGGAGATTTTACGGAATTTCAGCCATGTATTACGTGTTAACTGGTATAGGCGCCGTTTGCGATGATTGCGAAAACAACAAAGTCACGCCAAGAAAAGTTAAGAATTACTCAAAAAACTTTTGCAGAAAAGATTATAGCGAGATAATGGCAGACCCATACGCTAAGAATGATTGTTTTGGGGCCAACTACATTTACGAAATGTTAACTACGGGTTATGAACTTGGCCGATATAAAAGGATAGCGGTGGCAGGTTCTCTGAATGGGTTTGATTTGGGGTGGACCTTGGGGGCGGTGCTTCATAACACAGGGATATTAAACCCGTAGGTGATTTGATTTTGGTTTGGTATCGAAAGGTGGGAAATTCTACCGGGCAATGGGAGCTACATTAGTTGTAAGTCAGGTTAACTGCTCTGTACGCGAATTTATGAATTTAATTAAAAGGGAACTAAATAAAACTGGATACTAATAATATGGAATTGTTTCCTTAGATCTTTGTTGCATCATTACTAATGTCAATCAGTTGATGATTGGTACTTTCTCAGATGTTTCCAAACTGAACCAGACATATATATAGCCACGCTCATGTTAAACATGTTAGTTGCATTACCCATTTTCTGGTTTAGGTTAAGTTGAAGGAAAGAGATGTAGAAAACGTACAGTATTAATTCATTACTTTATATTTTATTTGTACCATGTTTTACCATGTTGGTAAAGATTTTCTTAAAGGAAATCTGAATTTAGTGATTTCGATCCTCTTGTTTATCGAGAGTAGGAAAAAATTCTTCCTCCCAAAACAGGAGTTAATTTGCCAGCACCACGCGAAGTTTCGATTTCAGTAGGGATCTTTATTCGATGATTTTGCTGTCAAATTTGTCGCTTCGAGACCGTGAGATCGTTTGTCGTTTTCCTGGAGCTTTTCATAGGGATAATAAAAATTATTAAATTTTCAACCTCGGATAATGCAATTCTAGCTTTCTCATTGGTTCACTGGATCTCGGTTACCAGCCATTATACCTGCGTTTGACCTTATATGGAAATGAATGCGGCAAATGTCGCTCAGCATAAAATTTTTCACGGGAAGCCAAGTTTCGTCGACAGAAAAATGGATGAAAAAAAAACAGATTCGGTGAGCTATCTACAGACGAAATACAAACAATTGTGGACAATGCCGTCCCAGTAACAACAAAAAAGCCACAAAGTTCGGGATGAGATTATTTAACGGTACATATCAGTAAAGTTTCCCTTAAAAGTTGCAAAATTTCATATATGATCGTCTAGATTTTACTCATTCATGAATATTACGTAACAACAACAAGTTTACCTTATGTTACAGAATGCCTTGCTAGTCCTGAGGGCACCAAATTTTCGAAACGGATAGAAGAAATGTCAAAAGAAGAACTGAATGTTTGTCTGAAGTGTTTTTACACCTCTGCTAGGAAGAAAGATAGCACGTATTACAAAACTTCATCGATTAAGTCCATAAGAGTCGTCATTGATCATTTCCTTCGCTCGCCGCCGCACAACAAACCGTTTTCCATTATCTCTGATACTACTTTTACTGAGGCAAATAAAGTTTTAGTTAAATCCAGCAGCAGTGCTGACCAATTCCAGACGAATTTCCACATCAAGAGCCCGCCAAAGCAGTTCTTGTCGAAAATAATTTTTCAACCAGTACAACCTCCGTTTCACATGGCGATCAAAGAAGCTTACCTCAGTATTTTTACAACTGCAGTGTAAATGTCCACAATGATTACATTTCCCAATGAGTTTGAACTTTGAATACTTGAGAACACTGCAGTATGGTTTTTACCCATACAAACCAGTCCGTGAAGCTTGTATTGCTGTAATTTCAGTTCTGCTTCATTCAACTGTTCGCACGGCGGTGCCCGTATCATGTGATCATGTCGTTTTGGCGCCCGGAAGTCACACACTTTCCGGTCGTTTCTTAAACTTTAAAATAAAATTTAGCAAAACCGAAGGTTGATAATTTGATAAAACAATTATTCCATTCGCCCTTGTTGGATACGAGATACGAGATACGCTACGCGCCTCGTTGGCTATTTACCATCTCGTATCCAACAAGGGCGAATGGAATAATTGTTAATTAGAGAGCTTAAGGAACTAAACGAGGGCAGTCGTAGAATAGCTCAGTTACTTTAATTTGCATATAGGTCTGGATAGTAGCAGACATTTTACCATTTTAAGAAAATTCACAACATTTTTGATCTTTAAAAACATGTTTGAAAGGCCTGCTCTGGGTCCTTAAGTCGCCGTAACTTAAGGCGACTTGAGGTGACTTAAGGCGATTTAAGGCGACTTAAGAAAAGTTCGCCAAAACTTTTGAACAGATCTTCTCAAACTCATTATTAATTCATAAAGTGACCAGCCAATAAATGACACCATTCAGATCAGGTGGATAAATCTTGATACCCAGTGAAATACCATCAGATCAAGATCTTAAGGTTTTTGGTTTGAGTTCGAAACCTGTTTTATCCCAGATCAAACACTTGCTCTTTTAATGAGATTTTCCAATAACACAATCATGAATTTGGAATAGAGCAGTTCTCAATTGAGTGTCGTAAAACCAAAACCAAAGCAATTACTCCAGCCAATCACCACTTGACCGAAAAAGTGCAATGGGCCAATCAGAATTGGAAGTAATTAAACGTAACTGGCGCAAAGCGCGGGAAAATACGCTTGCAAGTCGCGATTGGTTTTGGTTTTGCTTCTCACTGGTTGAGAAAGTGGCGCGAGTTTTGCTGGCCAATCACAGAGCGAAGCAATGCAAACCAAAGCAAAAGCAATTTATTTTCGACACTCAGTTGAAAACCTCTCTAACGTTGACAACAATTTCTAAAATAGAGTTTGATACCAAATATTCTTGAGTAGATATTTCTCTCCCGACGTCCTTCACTTCCATAGCAAATTTTCTAAGTTAACAATTAAAAGTGAATTCACAACTTTCGTAATACCTAAGTCGAGAGCTTCGCATCCTTGTGTAAATCATAGCCTTCTTTAAACAGGCCTCCTGCCTCTATGACAGAAACTTGAATACCCGAGTAATTTGCCATTCGATAAGATAGTTTAAGCCTACTGGCTCTTATGCTTCGTTGACGGGCGATAGCTTTCTTGACCAAATTCTCTTCTTCGTAGACCGTATTCGACTCGCCAAAAATGTGCGTTCCTTCTTCCCTCATGGTCGGACGCTAATGAATCATGCATGCAAACACGTTCTTGTGGAAAAGGACAAAAATCTAACACTGAATAATGACTGTAATCCCCCGGCTTCAGTCTCTGACACTACACCTACCTTTTACTTCAAATTACCTTACATTAGTCCTTTTCTGTTATCACGCAAAAAAAGTAACATTATTGTAATAACTTAGATTTTAAGGTGCTATGGTACCCTAGAAAATGTATGGAAATCAGCTTTTTTGCTAACAGTGAGTTGGGGGGGGGGGGGGGGGGAGTATTTAATACCCCCATCTCTTATTTCTCCAAAGATTTTGATGGAGGACTGGGTATTGTTATACATGTATCTTGTCACGTGAGAGCTGATCACGTGGCTATACTCGGCTCATTTGAACTAACTCTCTGGAAGGCCGAATCATTTGCAGAATTTACCTTGGAATGTGTCACAATTGCCCTAAATTACTGTGTTTTGAGTCATTTGCTGGTGCCGGAGCTCATCATCAAGGGCTGAGAAGGCTTAAGCCTTGCCAATTCCAAAGAACCGCTTATTGGCAATGCGAAAACAACAAACTTTGTTCGAACGCTCGCTTGAATCTGCTGACAGTTTGTTGTTCGTGGACAAGGGTCCTAAAAGCAGATGTTCCTTGTCTCACCGGGCTCCAATCTTCACTGGCAGAAGTTTCATTGAATGTTGAAGGTGCCCGAACAACTTTTGATGCAGGATTGAAGCCTGGGCTGACACTTAAAAGAAAATGGGAAATTGTTTCGGAGCAGCCTTTCCCACTCAAAGATATTTGGAATCTCGCAGGATGCAATGGGTGAAGATTCTTGCTGTTTGCCTGGTTGGTTGAGGTTGCTGATAAAAAGGGAGCTGAGAGAGCTATTGTTTGCCTTTTTTCCTTAAACTTCCTCTTTAATTTGGAAGCAGCAGAGCTGTTTTGTAATGTTTACTCTCCCAATAAAGGATTCAATTGAAAAAAGATTTGTCCAGACTGCTCGTTTGCGAGGTAAGATTTTCATTTAATTCTTGCGCTAGTTTTGAGCTGATATGCTGTTTACATCCCATCTCTATGCTATTACTTTGCTGGAGAAGTGCACTGTCATGCATGTTTGATTTTTTCCCCTCTGCTTCATGTGTAACAAATACTTTTGCACTGATATTGCTGGAAAAGATGGCAAAACCTGACCACAGCAATTTTTTTCGTGACCCTATGCAGTTTTGAAATTTGAAACTGGCGTGGAATTTGTAGATGGTAACAATTATTTACTTTTCATGATTTTACTTTTACCAGGTTTTTGGGGACCAAATTTGAGGTACACAAACCTTCTATGCAATGAACCAAAATAAAGCCAATCTGTTGAATTGTTCTTTCATAACATTTGAAACATTGATGGTAGGTATAGGCAGAAAACACCCATTTTTGGAAAATTGAAACTTTGAAGATTTTTTTCTCTGCAAATAACAAGAGTCTGTCCGCAAGTTTAGGTTCATATCACAAGTCACTACAAAGATAATTGGTAAAAAATGTTTCTTGCCTAAGTATTTTTCGCTCATTTATTGTTACCGAGGAAGCAGTATTAAAGACATCTGACAAAAGCTTGTTCTGTTACCTTAGTTTTTTCATCTTTTAAAATCGGTAATATGTTTGGTGTGAAAGACCCTATCCCTCGTGGGCTCCATGCGTATGTGGTAAGTTTTTGTGTGAGGGCTGTAATGGGAAAAGCCTAACTTAAATCATCACCTTTATCATGTTAATTTGAAACTTCCTTTGTAATGGTATACATTTCCATGTTTCCTTTTGTTGTTTAGCTAATTAGGATTCTGCGTACACTATAAATTCAACTTTGTACTTTGTGTAATTAAAACTGAAGATGACAGAAGATCTTTTTTTTATTTTTTTTTTATTTTATTTTTATTTTTTTTTTTATTTTCAGGGTTACATAGGACATTTAGGTTTACAATTGTCTAAAAAGAAAGAAATTAAATACATCATTTCATTACGTACTTACAATATAATATTTACACACACACAATAACAATAATAATAGTAATAATATAAAAACCATACGTCTAGAGGTTTTGAATATGATGGAGTATCGCTTTCCATTTCTCATTATGACTATCTACAATATCATTTTGCTCAGCTATGACACGCTCCAATTGATAAGCAATTTTTATTTTTGTTTTAAGAAGTGAAAGGGAAGGATTCACGTTAAGATGTCTACATTGGAAAATAACTTGTTTACCTAGTAATACAATATGGTTAATTAATTGCGTTTCTTTTCCAAAGAGCCCAAACATTATACTCGCACCTGTCAAACACTGAATTGTAGAAAAATAATTTTTCAACCATTCAACTACAGAAAGCCAAAAAGCACTTGAAAATGGACAATGTATAAATAGATGCTCGAGGGATTCCTCTGATGTTTGACAAAAAGTACACAAAGGTGAACTGACTATTCCTATTTTATAGAGGACTTTATTTACATAAAGGATTCTATTTAAAACCTTATACTGAAATTCTCTTATCTTCGAGTCTAGTGAAGCACTTCTAGGGAGAAGATAAATGTCTTTCCAAGATAAGTCATGTAATGGAAATAGAAGTTCGTATTTAGATATTGAAATCGGGGGTTTCTTAATTTTCTTGATTAGTTGCCAATATAAGTTTCTGGAACAAGAGGGAAATATAGAGCCTTGCGGTTCGTGAGCCTCGGGCAAAGTGTTTGGCATGTCCCTTAAAAGGGTCTTCCACTCCGATGGAATAGAGTCAAAGACACTCATAAGGACAAAATACTCCGCACCGGTTACGTTTTCATTTTGTAATGTGCTCCATGATTTCATTCTACCAAAATCAGTCAAAATATCACTTACAGTAAGAAATCCTTTCCTTAGAAGTTTGTTCCTAAACAAGGGTTTTCCATTTATACACAAGAACTTGTTATTCCATATGATTTCATTTAGCACATCAGGTAGAGTGGTAACTGGTGATATCTTATAAAGCGCCCATTCAGTTAAGCATTCCTTGTAAAATTTAGGAAGAGTCCTCGGCAAAAATCGTACATCGTAATTACATTTAGTTAAGAAAGCGCCCCCAAAGTCAGCAAGATAATCATCGAGAAACAATTTCCAGGTACTGTTATGACCGTCGAGATATTTCTTCATGCACATGATTCTTTGAGCCTTGATAAGTGTTTCAATATGTGGCATACGCAATCCACCATCTTTATAGTCACTTATAAGCGTGAGGCGCTTTATTTTATCTTTTCCCGAATTCCAAATAAAATTAAAAAGAACAGTATTCACCTGCTTCACAATCTCTTTTGTTAAAGGGATTAACGATGCCCGGAACATAAATTTGGGAATTGCAAAGGTCTTAATAATTTGAATTCTACCAATCAGTGTTAAGTTTCTCCACCGCCATGCATTAATAGATTTTTGGATGGACCTAATAATATTTTCAAAGTTGAGCTCCTGATACTTTTGCCAGTTATACGTAAAGAAAATGCCTAAAATTTTCATTGGTTTGTTAACTTTGTCAACGCCTATATACTCTGGCGAATCATGAATGCTGCCAAGCCAATACGCTTCTGTTTTCTCTTCGTTCAACCTTAGTCCAGAAATTCTACCAAATCTCTCTAAGAGACCTTGCAGCAAGAAAAAGGACTGTGTATCGCTAACAAAAGTTGTCAGATCGTCAGCAAAGACGCTGAGTTTAACTTCACATTTACCAACTTTGATTCCTTTAATTTCATTATTTTCACGAATACTTATATTGACAATTTCAAGGGCAATAATAAATAGGTATGGTGACAAAGGATCCCCCTGGCGAACTCCTCTATTGACCTCAAAGATATCAGATGCGAAGCCATTATTCATAATACAGCTTGAGATGTCCGAGTAAAGTATTCTAATCCAGTGCAAAAAGGAGTCGCCAAAATTAAAAACTTTTAGCGTATGAAACAAATACTTCCAGCTTAAAGAATCAAAAGCTTTCTTAAAGTCAAATGTTGTCATAAGGCCCGGAATATTCTGTAGTTTGGTATACTCCATCACATCATTTATTGATCTCACTGCGTCAAAGATCGTTCTCCCCTTGACATATGCGCATTGGTTTTCATGAATGATAAATGGGAGAGTCTTTTCGAGCCTTATTGCTAGAGCTTTGGATCCGGTTGCTAAATGTGGACTATGACAGAAGATCTGTTGAAACATGTTTTTAAAAATCAAAAACGTTGCGAATTTTCTTAAAATTTCAATACAGCTTTCAAGGCTTAAAATAACATGGAAAGCACCCTGAATAACAAACCCGAAGACCGTCAAGGCGGAGTGTGGCTACATTTCCCGTCTACTGCATGCAACATGAGCTAAAAACAGCAAGTCGACTACATCAATAACATTTATTGCAAAACTTTTCTCAGAATCTCCTTTGCAATGATGGAAACAATGGCAACTCGCAAAACGTAGAAAGTAGAGATGGCCGGGATGGCAATGCTCATTCTTAGGTGTATTCTGGTTTTGAGCCAGTTGTATCAGCGGTAGCTTGTTTCCAGGATGCGTGCGTGTAGGACTGCGTGTAGCCTGATAACCTTGTACCCAGGTTCTCTCCTCCCACGCTCTCAGTCTCCCTGCCGGGGGAGCAAGAGGATACATCATGGGAACGAAGTGGTTAGCACTCGTTCACAACGCTCAAAAGGACCTTTTTTCTTTCATATTAACTTACATACAGTAAAACTTGATTTAAACTTAAGGTATAGTAAGAGGAGAAAAATATCTGTAGAGAGTGGGCCTCGAACGCGAGTCGTTTGCTTCTCTTCTCCTCGCCATGTCCACTACACCAACCCGGGAAAGGTAATTTTTAAGATATTTATATAGAGTTGCCCAACACAATAATGAAAGCTAACCATTTCGCAATCAGTGCTTAGGCCTAATCAGTGTAGATCAGTGGTAAACTCTAGATCGCTTCTCCTTTTCTTAGTGGATCTCTATTTTCTCAGTTTTCTGCCCAAGAAATGGGGCTCTGCGGTCGTATGAGTACGCTGATGATATGGAATACTAGATTGTGTAACGTCATATGGTGTCCACCGTCCTTTTTTAGCCTGCCGTGCTATAAAAGCCCTTGGAAGTAGGCTGCCCCGCTGTACGCTTTCCATATCCGCATCCACATCCGCCTTCCTCTTCCGCATCTTACGCCGCAGCGTCTCCCAGGCTAGCCTGATTACCAGAGTGGTTTTAAAAAAGGGCCGAACGATTGTTAATTTGCATTCAAAACCTGTTGCAGAATGTAAACAAAACAGCTGCGGGTGCAAGCAATCGTTTAATTAAAAAAAAAAAAAAATAGGCGCTTAAATAGCGCGTGTGTCTACTGCAATGATCTAATGTCTCGCACATTGGAATTGTAATATCACGTTGATCCAAGTGTGAACACAGGTAGCTATGTATGGTGGGTGAATGTCAAATGAAAGTAATTAAAATTGCCTGAAACTCGTTCAGATGATTATCAAGAGATACAAAAAGACACTGTGAGTATTTTGTGAATTTTACAGACTGGTTTTATTACGATTTAAGGCAAAAAATCGATTGCTCATAACTCGCTGCTACAGAAGCAAAGTTTATTCTCACACATTTGATCGCTTTACGCGGATAAAATAAAGGATTCTGAGAAAACCACATCAACGTGTAAGGCAGTGCTTATCCTTGCCGCCGGAAAGGCGGCAGGCGACTAAATGTATCAGGCGTTCTTTTTCCTCTTCTTCCCCTCGCCTGATTTCAGGTTATTTATTACTGTTCTATAATATCTCATTGATGCTCACGGCTAGGGAAAATTCTCACTCGTTCGAACGGCTGGAGTTATCTACTCACTCACAAAAAATATTTCGGCCTTTTGAACCGGCCATCGCGCTGACAAATATGCAGTCAAAACAAAACAAATTTTTCTGCCGGTCGATTGCGTTCGGTAAAGTCATCGGTTCCCAAAAAAACTCTCACCCGTTGGAACTAAAAAGTTTATTTCTCTGATATTCCAAAAATTGATGCGAAACGCTAATAAGAATAGCGTATTCTCGAGGTTGAGAGAGTATGTGAGAAAGAGCTAGAAAGCCTTTATAGCACTCCTGATATTCCCATTCACTCTTCATGGTTGCTGTGTAAAAGTTTTCCTTTTCATTCGCTAACAATTTAAGTTT
The DNA here is from genome assembly GCA_016490735.1 of Pachyseris speciosa. Classification (NCBI taxonomy): domain Eukaryota; kingdom Metazoa; phylum Cnidaria; class Anthozoa; order Scleractinia; family Pachyseridae; genus Pachyseris; species Pachyseris speciosa. The sequence continues at coordinate 452,983 of JAEMWC010000225.1, forward strand.
TGACGCGTCTGAATGCTGTAACAAATTATCTAAGAATGATACTAAATCATCTCCTGTGAAATACACCTCCGATGATTTTCAAGGTCAAAAGGTTTTGGATCGTCGACAATCTCCGAAAAGTATAGCTCATTTATTTCGTCTTCGTTCTGAGCTGCTGCACTTCGAGCAAAATTTCGAAGAACTTCGGCTGACAAAATGCGTGTTGAGTGAAGAGACTACCTTCAAGAGTAAGGATGACACAATCCTTTTGTGTGATTGGTTTCCTTGCTCCCAAGGGACATCACGTGATGTGTTACGGACGGACTTACAACCCGATGACTAAGTGGCTTCGCCTCTTCGAGGCAGTAGCCACAACAAAGACCTGGTCGAACACCTGCCAAGATAAACAAATCGAAAAGCCCGCAAAAAATACAAACACGGGCCCATAGAATGAAAATTAAAGTTTTCTTTTCTCGTGCAGTGTTCTTATAGCTCTTTGCTCAACCGATTTCACGGCTGAGTCGGAATGTCAACCCCCTACAGTGGATCAATGATTTCCATTAGAATGCTGGAGACAAAAGTACAATTCATCTTGAACAAGCTTATTGGACAATGAGAACACGATGCGAGAGCCGACAACGGAATCAAACGACGGTAAAACAATTGAATTTTTTTTACAACTCGAAAGTTATTTGTCTAAGTTGTCGTGTGGGCATCGAGGCGTATAAAAACAGTACCATGATAAAAGCGGTTCTAATTTACATACACCGAAGTGAGACGGTTTTTAACCGCTATACAAGTCGGACTGTTCGCTGCTGAAAGCTTACGGTGAGTTGTCAAATTATGATAATAGATAACCCCACAGTTGGATTAAGGCACAGCTTGTGTTGATCAATGATGTTTGGAGGTACCATCGAATAACTTGAGATCCTATGCATGCAAGGTCTGTAACGTTCACAATATTTGTGCTCGGACCGCTTGCCTTCCTCGGTATGACAGCTTGTCTTGCACGGTGCACAACGGTTGCTTTTCGCTTGATCATTAATACGCTAAATTCTGAACAAATTAACTCTTTTGTATGAAACTGGTGTGTGGCATTAGAGTGTTATTTAACACACCTACTCAGGGAACGTGTTTTGGCGTTCACGGGCTAGTGGACTCCTAGTGTTGGAACAAATTATGCAGTTATACACGATCAACGCTATAATGTTACGAGCTTCGAAGCCAGGTAATTGACCCAAAATCTCTTAGTTTGATGGCTTTCATAATATTATAAATAGCGGAAATAGCAAAGCTGTTAATAGCCCAAAATATTTAAAGCGAGATTTTAATACATGAGATCTGATATACTGTAGGCATACGCAGTGAGCAGAAGTTTAATATCTACCTCGGTAACGGTAAGTCCATGCTATGATTGTGAAATCTACTGCATTTGGCTGCATCAACTCTGGAACATTGCTTTTTTTGTAAGACTGTGATAAGACTAATAATCTAGAAGCCTATTTGGACGGCACGACTTGTTGTATGCAACCAGATGACAATAGTCAAACCAAAAAATGGCTTGAAGGCACAGTGTAGGGGATTGTATATTTCGTGTTATGTTTATATGAAAGAAGTGCCTGATCGCTGCCAGGTACTAATTGATTTCAGTCGGTAGAACAAAAATAGCACTTATTACCATAAATATGAACACTGTTTGTTTTGAAATCAATTGAAAGCGTGATAGATTAAATTATTCAGTAAGTTTTCTTTCATGAAACCATTTTGACATAAGAAATGATTTTCTTTGTTTGAACCAAGGAACCAAAAAAAAAATGAAAAGAAGGGATTACAATTCGCAAACATACAATACGGTATTTGTTAATAAGGACAAATTGTCTAGGAAAACTGATAATCGAAAACGTTAGGATGTAATGAAGGTTAATTCTTTAGTGTGAAGAACTTGGAAGGTTAACTAGGAAGCTCAACGTTGGAAGCTGGTTATATGAGGAAAGTTCCCGATCCGCGCAGCAGGCCACTAACTGATTTCAGTCGCTAGAATAAAAATAGCACAATTATGAGCATTACGTGTTTTGAAATCAAACGGAAAGCGTGATAGAGAAAGCGTACAAATGTACAAATGATAGAGAAAGCGTACAAATGTACAAATGTAAGTTAGCTAAAGTATTTGTTGATAGCCACAAATTGTCGTTGAAAATGATAATTAAAAACTTAAGAATGTAATGAAGGTTACACCGTTAGGGTGAAAGAACTTTATCGAGCCAAAATCGCAACCCAACATACTAGATAATAATAATAACAGCAAATATTTTAACAGCATAGAAAACCCATTAGTGTATAAAAACACTGTTATCAATCGGGTCCTCATCGACCTCAACTCGCAACTTGAACATCCCCATCTGTGCGGGTTTCTCTTTGGTTTCTTTCCATAGAGTGGAAACCATTGTTTTTACTTTCAATAGTTTACATTTCCGCATTGATGTGAAGCACCAGAATGCAGTCAAAAAACAAAACATACCAGCTTCGGTTACTGACAACTCCGCTTGAGTTCCTTGCTAACTCAGTTCATTTCCTTGCTATGGGATAAGATCATTCAAGTGAATTGAATGTCCAGTGTACCATTTTTATCTCGCACAGATTCAGGCGTGAATATGTACTGCTTGTCATAAGCAATGTCCCTAAGACGCACCCAGCCGCAAGAGAAGTATCTTTCTCTCCAGAGAGAGCTCCTTAGAAAAGGCGTCTTGTTCGAGGATAGAGATTTCCCGCCAATTTTTCGCAGCATCTACACCAAGACGCGTCCGTCCGTTAGCCTTCAATGGAAGAGGCCGAAGGTAAGATGGTTTTATAGGGGATATTTTGATGTGGCTAAATGCTCACGTACTTACAGAATTGTCTGAAACTCCTGATGCTGCGAGCTTCAACGAAATGTTAAAATTCACTACTCAAATTAACCTTGTGTTGTGCTGTTGGGCGTTTCTCAGGTTCATCACCATCACCATATCGCCATCACCATCGCCATCGCCTCACCATAGCCATCATTATCACCATCATCATCGCATCATCATCATCATCATCATCATCATCATTATCATCATCATCACCACCACCACCATCTTTACAATCAGTGGTTTCCGTCAACAGCGGTTCTCTATTTGAACCGTTTGCAAGCTTGGTAGCTTGACTCGATTTGCGACTGGACAAACGTTTATTTAAGATAATGAATACATTCATACGATGTTAGCATAATCTTTGCCCTGTAACAAGACTTAAAGGTCTAAGAAAGAGTAAATACCTCGGCAATTTTGTGGCTGAAGTTTTTTTGTCTTTGTGTCGCTTTCTAATCTAGGATATTTCCAGAACAGAGCCCAAGTTCTTTACCAAGGGCGTGAGCAGGACGGACGTCGCCCAAGGCCGAATGCTCAACTGTTGGTTTGTAGCAGCCGTGGCATCTCTGACAGACTCTGAGGAACTATTTTACGCAGTGTGTCCGCCTGATCAGAGCTTTGATCCCGGCAGTTACTGCGGAATGTTCAGATTCAACTTTTGGCGCTTTGGCGAATGGGAGGAGGTAATTATCGACGACTTTCTGCCCACGCACAACGGAAGGTTGTACTATGCTCGCTCGAGTGATCCGGATGAGTTTTGGAGCGCTCTGATGGAGAAGGCTTATGCTAAGTAAGTGATGTGTCTATAAATTATATAAAAAGGTTCCTCAGGCTAGATCTGTTCACAACTGAAAATGTGCCTCTATTTAACAATTAGATTATGAACTCGAGATTTCTATCGCCTGATAGTTGGTGAGGGCGCAGCCCCACCAGCTATCACGCATAGAAATCGAGAGCGAATAATCTAATTGTTTTAGTATAAATCTACTAGTCGTTCAAAACTGAACTCACAGACACTTAGAAAACGCGAAGAAGCGGCCGCTATTTTGTTGACAACCGCTACTCACTATCTATCACAGAATAGATAGCGAGTAGCGTAGCCAATCAGAGAACGGCATTCGTGATAGAACGCTAGTAGAGAAACATGTATTTGTTTTTAGTCCTGAGTTAGAGAAAGGAATGCAGGGTCCACAACCCCGCATTCCTTGAGGTACTTCCAGACAGACCCCGCTTCGTCTCGTCATGTGTCAGATATTGCCTTGGCTTTTGCTTAGATACGTTTTGTTCGTGTCATTCGTGGGAGTGAGAACCTTTCGTCAAAGTTTTCATGTTCGCTTTGTTCACTGCAATAGTAACATTTTAGGATTGTATCCACAGTCCGGGCGCAACAGACAAATTAGGCATACCTAACGTGATGATAAACATGATAAACAAGAACCCCCTCCTCATTCAAGAAAGAGGCCACAATTTGTGATTTAATCCATTGATCGTAGAAGTCAGTGGAACTTTACATGACAGGAGACTTAAGAGAGGGCAGAAGCGATTAACTAGCTAGAGCCTACAGAAAAAGGCCTCAGTGCTTAGTAAGCCGTCAGGACCATAGCAAGGTCCCAGATGTGTCGCGGCATTTTGGGCGATGGTTTATACTTGTACTATTTTCATCGTTTAGTCATTAGCTGAAATTACTCACCCGTGCTCGTCGACATTGCAGAGTTTGTGGATCGTACGAATCCATGGGACTAGGACGCATCAGTGAAGCCTTGCAAGATTTCACCGGTGGAGTGATAGAGATGATAAACCTGAAAACGCCCCCACCTGACGTGTACAGCGTATTACGTAAGGCGCATGAGCGTCACTCTCTCATGGGTACCTCGATTGAGGTATGCATATGCGCAAATAACCTACATAAAAAAGATACAGTGTTTGTATTCACACAGAATAATAACAAATAATTAGCATTCACCCTGCGAAATCGCCCGAAATAACTTAGCCGACGAGGGCGTAGCCCGAGTTGGCTAAAAAGATAGATGATATTCCACAGGATCAAGTGATTGTTGCAATTTCTTCAATATGTTGACAGTAAAGCACAGTCAACTGAGTTGATTGCAGAGAAGCTAGAAAAACCGCCGTTTTCTGTCCAACACCCGAAGATTACTTGTATCGCTGGGTATTAGTTTGCGGTTCGCACGACGAATACGAATGTATTTGCAATTTGTTGAATAATAACAGCAATTATATGACGGAAATTCAACTTGCGTTTTTAACTCAAAACAGAAGGGAAAAAATGGGGCAACATAGATGATTCCATACTTTTAGCATCAAAGTTAGAACTTATATATTGTTTAAGCAAGATGTCTGAAACACGTTTTTCCAGTTAAGGATTTCACTTTCGAAACTATGTAGCAAATTCGAAATGAATTAGCAGCTGAATTTTCTGAATAAGGAATTTCAGGAGGTTCTGAATTTTTTAATACAATTTAAACTTCTCTTGGTGCGATATTCTGGACAGTCTTCGGAAACTGAAATATATTTCTTCGCTATGTGGATCTGGATGTTTTGGGGCTTGGGCATGAGATACACCGACTATGGCGATAAGCATTTTAAGGTACCTTATTGGCGGGAATATTTATCTCCATTTTAAGGTACCTTACTGGCGGGGATATTTATCTCCAGTTTAAGGTACCTTACTGGCGGGGATATTTATCTCCAGTTTAAGGTACCTTACTGGCGGGGATATATATTTATCTCCATTTTAAGGTACCTTACTAGCGGGGATATTTATCTCCATTATAAGGTACCTTACTGGCGGGGATATTTATCTCCAGTTTAAGGTACCTTACTGGCGGGATATTTATCTCCAGTTTAAGGTACCTTACTGACGGGGATATTTATCTCCATTTTTTTTGTAGACAACAGTAAAGAACGTTCAAAGTGAACGGCTGGACAATGGACTTGTGACTGGGCATGCGTACTCAATAACAGGCGTCGAAAAGGTAATTGTATCTCGACTGGTTATCTTTAACATTTGAGTCAGAAATAAAAGTGTAAATCAGTCGTCTCCTAGATTAAGTAAAACCTGAAATCATCATTGCTAAGTGGCTAGAAATGTCTGCTGAGGAAATACATATATAAGTTGAACCAAGAGAGAATTCTCTCTTGGTTGAACACAAAATCAGATTGAGCAGTACCCGCATGTGAAGCTGCTTGTTTAGAAACTTCGAAAACTTTGGTACCAGTTCCTGATTAAGATAACTGTTTCATTTGTTCAACTGCTTGATTTGTTCTTTTCTTGTGAAGAGAGAATTTGATCCTTTTTTTTTTATAGCTGACAAGGTTACTGAAAAGTATCAGAAATTTATTGGGAAATTTGTCTGATTCCCTTTTGTTTTCCCCCAGGTAAGTTTGTCTCCATTTCTTGGAACACCTGAAGAAAAGCTAATTCGTCTCAGAAATCCTCACGGAAACAGCGCTGAATGGACAGGCCCTTGGAATGACAGGTGACAATCATCTTATAAAACTCTGGTGCCTGTTTCTTAAAACTTCCGAAAAAGTTTCGGGCCCCGGAAAAAATTATTTTTCATGCACTTGGTTCGTTAACAGAAATTCGACTTCTAACATTTTTAATGATCTTCTAAGTAAGTGCACTGTCAAGTAGAGAAATACATTGGGCTAGTTTGTTCAAAGATAATACCAATCTATAAAGAACCGCCTTGAAAAATACTGCTTCAGTGGCCCGAAATGCTTTCCGGAGTTTTGAGAAACGCACGCCAGGTCACAGATTAATCGCGATCAAGGTAATTTTTTTTAATTACAGAGTTAATAAAAAGCTAATAAGTTTGTTGTAAGTTAACTAAACCATTATATGTTTTGCGATATATTAAAAAAAAACCTTCTAGAGACAGTTTTCCCGGAAATCTCACAATCAAACAGAACACAAAAATACACAGCGCCAGCTAGTCTCAACAAACTTAGCTATAAAAAAGCTTAAACCTTTTTTTCAGTAACTCGTGAAATGACTTAGTAAAAAATACTTATCATCTTTGAGCTCTCGAGGTAAATACCAAATCTTTAATGGACTATTCTTTTATCGTTTGACTGCGAGCAGAGAAGAGAAGCGTATGAGCATGCGTAAAATGACAAGCCATCTCAAAAGCTTAATAAAAGGAAAAATATGTGCATAGATTAGCATGGTGAACATAAAAACATGACTTTGTTTTTGGTAACCAACTTGGCGAACTTTCTTGGAAATTGAATGATAACGCAAAGTTTACGCGTAGCTGGAATGGTTAATGTCACTTCACGCAAGAAACTTTTGTTTTTCATCTGGAAATGTTAGATCTTACTCATCTTACTTTTAAAATTGCAGGTCTGACAAATGGAATCTGTTATCAGTAGAAGAAAGAAAAAGATTGAATCTTGTCGTTGATGACGACGGAGAATTTTGGTGAGTGCGTTAAATGCTACTGTTCTAGTGTAGTATACAGTTAGCGATCTATCACGAATGCCGTTCTCTGATTGGCTTCGCTACTCGGTATCTATCCTGTGATAGATAGTGGCGGAGTAGTGGCTGTCAATAAAATGGCGGCCGCTTCTTCGAGTTTTCGAAGTGTCTGCGAGGAGGATTTAGATAATTTACTTGTTCAATTTTGAAAGACTAGTAGATTTGTACTAAAATAATTAGATTGTTCGCTCTGGATTCCTATCCGTGATAATGACCTGATTCGGGCTGCGCCCTCATCAGCTATCACACGATAAAAATCTCGAGCTCATAATCTAATTGTTAAATGATAGTATTTAGTTCACGTCAATTCCACCCAGAAATCTTTTCTGAAATCAACAGCAAAAGGTTTTTGAAATTTTTTTGTTTATAAGCAATTAAACTAGAATCAAAATTCAGTCTTAACCACTTTGGACAAGCGGGCCCTTAGAAAAGTCCGCTTAGAAAATATTAAACCTTATTTCATTTTCAAGCGCAATTTTAACACAGTCTCTGCTCTGACGGTTCACGAAACTCGTACGAGCTTTGACTACAACTCTGCAAAGTTATGTGGAGATAGAGAGGCAATTCTCTTAAATTGAAAATATTGGCAAACCCTCCCAGGGAAATTCAATCTTAGTTCGGCTTCAGCGGTTTTTTAAGATACCGCAGGCTCTAGAGATTGAAACCCAGTCATCTCATTTGTGGAAAAACGGACGTCTAAGGCTAGCTGCGTCGTTTCCAGTATCCTCTCTTCTTCTCCTTGAGAAATGAAGAGGGAAGTTGTTTTAAACCAGGTTGCAAGGCTGAAGGTAACTGATCCTCTATACCTTACTTAGCACTGTTGTTAATACATCATTGCAAATGTTTCACTGATCCTAGGATGGCTATGGAAGATTTTCAAGCCAATTTTACTCGAATAGAAATCTGCATGCTCACAGCTGACAGTGTTTTGGAGCCAGACGAGAGGAAATCGTGGAAGACCAGACGAGAGAAAGGCCGCTGGCAGGCCGACGCCTCAGCTGGTGGCTGTAGAAATTTCATCGAAACTTTTCACATCAACCCTCAGATAAGGTACTACGATCCATCGTGTTTATTTCCATACCGAGTATGGAAGAATAGTGTAACGAATGATAAATTAAGCAAACAACTTACCAATGCTTAAACTGCAAGAAAATTGTTTGTTTGTCTTTTAAATAAACTTCCAGAAGGCAGGCGGGTATTCTAGCGCGCGCTCGTACAGTGGACCAGGTACCGCGCAGGGAGAGGGGCTGGGGGGCTCCCCCCCCCCCCACTTTTCAACAGTACAATGTCTCGAGGGCAATCGTATGTTGAGTTTAGCTTTGTGGATACGTTACTAATTGCCAGTTATGATTAGTTAAGCAAAAAGGTCATTAAATTCTTGTTTCAAAACACCGCTTATTGTTGCTGAAAGTGTATTTTTCAGCACACCATGTTAATTTTAAATGCATTTTTAGCCATTTCAGAGGACTTTAATTTAAAAATTTTCCGGGCGAGCATGCCCTCGGACCCTTCGAGTTGACTCACCCTAACGCGTTCGAAGTGAGCCCCCCGCCCCCCCCCAACTTGCAAAGTTGCTGCGAGGGCTCTGTGTACCAACCACTGCGCAGAAAATGCGGATGGGTTTAGTGGTCTTAAATCTACTCCCTGTCCTAACGCTCTTGTCCAAGAGAGACACTTAGCTTCACAATGTCTTTATCCCTATATGTCCTGGTTGCATAATTAACACGCGAAGAAAAGCCCAGCCCAAGTCAGAAGGAAAGATAACAAGACCTTTTTTGAACAATCTTCTTTGTCGACTTTTCTTTTTATAAAGAGTCCCCATAAGCGTTTTACACAGCTTGCGGCTTCAATCGAAGTTTCTTACTTTCTCCATCGACCAGCCACGATCCTATGAGAAAACGTCTTTTGCCATAGTATCCAAGCCACATGCCATTATCATTCACAGCACCTTCGTTGTTGTCATCATTGCTATTTTCACCGATACACTGGCTAAAAAGTTATTTTTAGGATGAAAGGTGACAAACAAACACAGACACTATTATGGACATATGAATTGTTCCTTTTTTACCATCTTTATAAGAAGAGAAACGACGGGAAATTTTATTACGACTTCTACGTCCAAAGTCGTGTTGCTCAGGCTCGACATCTGAATTGCAAGAGTTTGTTCTATAGAGTCCACCTCCTAAACTCTCTTTACCTTTGTGTATTCACCTTTATTTGAAATGCCTTGAATAAACTGATGTATGTAGACGTCCTACTAGAAAAGGATGCTGCTTTCTAAAGAAACCGTTGTCTACAGTGTGAAGACAACTATTTATCAACACCTTAATCAAATTTCGTAACTTTTCATTTCTTGAACTTTTTTCTTGTCATAGGATCCAGCTACAGGACCCAGACGAGGACGATGATGAAGACCGCTGTTCCATAGTGGTCTCGCTTATGCGTATTGATCGAAAAAGGACCCCAGCAAACGACAAACCCCCGATTGGGTTCGCAATTTATAAGGTGAGAAAGTCTGAGCCAGCTAAACAGGCGTCAATCAACTCATGTGCACTGATATGCGAGTGGTGCTGAGGACATAACTTTGCTTTGAATTTTTATGGCTGATTATGCTTTTTGTTGTGATAAGCCAAATTTGTCTGTTTACATGTCTTGTGATTGGCGGCCACATATGAGCAGGATCCACGATGAAACTATTGTGACGTTATGCATCACTTCCACGTTTTAGGGCCAGGCAACACCATTTCATTTCAGCCTATATATGAGGAAGAAACAGCATCCTTGTGACTACAATTTTTAAATCTCATTTCTTACCGTGGAAACTGTTGCACTGAAATCTTGGAAGTAGAATAAAAAATTTTCACTTAGGTTAAGCTCACAGCGAAAATCTATTCGGCGCTTTTACATTTCCACCCAGAGTATCACGGCCTCAACTGCTTCGACGATCAAACTTCTGATCACCTTTATCTTCTCGTAGGTTCCAGATGACCTGAAAGACAACAAAGAGCGCTTCGATAGAAGGTTTTTTGAGACCACCAAGGCACAAGTCATGACCAACTCTTTCACAAAACTAAGAGAAATCAGCTGCCGGTATTCCCTTCCACAAGGAGAGTACGTCATAGTGCCGTCCACGTTTTACCCTAAGCAAGAAGCCGAATTTCTTCTGAGGATTTTTTCGGAGAAGCCACACGAGGCACGGTGAGTAGGAAACGTATAGTGTAGGTTCGATTTACAGTATGTTTGGGAGTCTGTTTTTCATCATATCCTCAAAATGGTTGAAAATGAATAAAAGGGGTTAGTTTCTAAAGAAACTGTAATGCTGCGTCGGTGGGGACGTATTACACAAAAATTTGGTTTATCAAACGTTTACCTTTCAAATTGGCACTCTTAATCTCCACGGAATCAACGATCGCTTTTCATTCAACTAATTTACGTTACCATGTTCCCACCAATAGCGTATCTCCATCGTTCTGTATCTAATAAACCTCTCACAGCCCACAATTCCTCGATTCGCTCTGACGAAAGCCACAAGCACTCGAAACGTTAGCTTTTGAATCTCTTTACGGTGGCCAATTTACATTATCAACTCTGTTGATGAAAGTAAATTTTCGATTGAAAATGGAGCCTACTAAAAATTACTACGGCAACGACGAATATTGAGTACACCACGGCTACACTTACAATAGTGAGTGTCGAGAATAACACGATACTTACCGTAAAAGCTCTATTAAGCCCCGAGGGGCTTATTTAATTTCAGGCCTTATTAAAGGAGGGCTTATTGGAGAGGGGGCTTAATAGAGAGGGGGGGGGGGGGGGGCTTATTTCAAATCTTTGAACACGCCGTTGTCGTGTTAAATAATTTCTTAACAAATCTCAAATAACTGCAGTAAAACGTTACTTAAATAACGAGCGGGAAACAGTATTGTGTGATTTATTGTATATTTGTATAAAATCAAACCAACAGGGCCTCATAAAGTGTATTTCGTAAGAGGGATAGGAGGGAATAATTACAAAATCTCGTGTCCAAAAAGGAGGGGGGGGGGGGCTTATTAGAGAGGAGGGGCTTATTACAAAAACCGACTCCCAAACGGGGGGTTTATTAGAGAGGGGGGTTTAAAAGAGAGGGGGGCTTAATAGAGCTTTTACGGTAATGAAGGGACATTGGCGGATAATTGCTTTTGCTCTTTGTTCAAACCAATCACTGACTTTAGCTTTTTGTATGTCTGAGTTTGAAAGAAAAATTAACTTACTGTTGATATGCTTAATCTTCTCGGTTTTTATTTTACAGCGAGGTCGACGTGGAAACTAGAATAATGAGTGTTCCAAAGGTTTGTGAGACATAATGACATCTGCTTTAACAGATGTTAGTGAGAAGCAAAAAAGGAATACTCATAACCTAAGACGAAAAACAGCCATTTTCGTACCACCAACAACCAGACAAACGTTAAGTCAGTCATTTCACATCTCAAGGCTGACGCACTTAGCAATTAGCTCCGCAGGCTTTTGAATTTCTTTACGGTGGCCCATTTACATTTATAAATTCCGTTGATAAATTAAAGTAGATTTAATTTCTTGCGCTGCCATTTACTTGACCATGACGGTGTCCAACCAGAAAGTTTTCTACTTTGGCCACCGCTCAGATATACATTTATTCCTTAACGACTTAACACTCCTTAATGCTCTACTATTGTCATCTCTTTACCTTAAAAACTGTATTTAAATGCCATTTATGGTGTAAATAAATAAAGAATTGAATTGAATTGAATTGAATTGAATGCAACCATTCTAAATACACAGTCTCTAAAAATGAGGAAAGCTAGCACTCTTACAACTGAAAGTGCAAGACACGTCTTTATTTTTAATTTCAACTGAGTTTTTTTTTTCTTGGAAATTACGCCACTGCCCGCTTGAAATGTTTTTCTCACAGTGTATAATTCCCGATATAAGGCTATCGTAATTTGCCATTTACTGTTAAGTAAAAAAAAAAAATAATAATAATACCACTAGCATTTCAAGGCCCATCCGTGGTTGCGTTGCTGTCTCTTTATTTTTTTTGCACGAAATCAATTTCTCACAGGCAAAGACAGTCGAAATTTTGGCCATAGTTGGTAGTTGTAGTTACGTTTGGCCAGCTAAAAAGCGGGCTATTTTTATTATTATTTAAATGAAGAAAAGTATGTGCCTTTTTGTAAAGCTTTTCCACGTACAACTTCACTCTTGTTATTTTTTTCTTAGCCATCGGTGTCTTCATATGAGGCTGGAGACATTGATAAAAACTTTTGGGAGACGTTTCAAAAGTTTGCTGGCGAGGTGAGTGCGAAGGGAAATGGTGGCTCGACAAAGTTTCAAGGGATCGAGTACAATGTTATCTGAGTTCAGTATCGATATAAAGCTCAAGAATCAAGTGTCGACGTGTTGTCATGGTATCGGACAAGTAGTGTCGAGAGCTGAAATAGCCGAGAAAGATTAAAAAAAAAAAGAATATAGATTTTGGTCAAGAAAACAGTAAAGGACGTTACTTAGGTTACAGAATCGCGCTTTGTGGAATCACGATCGTTTTAAAGAAAGCTTTCTTTGCAAGTATTGATATACATGACACTTTGAATAAAGTTTGAAACCGGTTTGAAAGAGGCGCGGCAAGTCAGAGCTTTTGCTTTAAACTAACCTTTGAACTTTACGTTATATTATAGGATGGGGAAATTGATCAATACGAACTGCAAGCTATCTTGAGTCAAGCTTTTATTACTGGTAAGTACATCCGTGGAAAGGCTTTTTTGTTTACAAATTTTTGTAGGGACGACCACGCGCAACGCATCGTATATGAACTTAGCATTGCGTAAAACAGGGAATCATATGCTCATTTGAAACCCACGGAGAGTAATTGTTCCACCGCCTTTTACTGCATGGTTCAATTTGGGTATCTAGTAGATATGTCCGGTTGAAAGAAGCAAGAGTTTCCATTGTTATTTCTAAAAACCTTCACATAAAGTGTGAAGACGGGGTTGGTTGGCATGGGAGGGCAGGGAGGGGGGGGGGTGGGGTGGTGAGCCCAGTAAGATAGGGGGCGGGAGGGGTACGGGAGGCAGAAGAGGGAAGGGCGGTAACCGGCAGTTCTAAGAGGGGGAGGCGCGAATTAAATAGGGACCTTAAAGCAAAGACGACGGCGACGGCAACGAAAGAGTCATTTCAAAATATAACTTCTCCTTTCTGTAACTCTTTGGCGATTTATTTCAGTTCGTTTAACTTGGAAAATGCTTTCGATATTTCCAGGAACGAAATTACTATGAAAAACGTCAAAGTAAGGAAAAAGAAAGAAAAATTTGCTGTCATGCGCTCACGTTATCAAGAAAACTTAAAATTTGGTCATTTGGCGCTGTTGTTTTGCAGAAGACGCCAAAGAAATGTACCAAAATGCAAAACGCACGTGCAGAGCGATTGTTTTTGCTCATTAAGCCTATTGTTTAGTGGCGTTCCTGTTGCCGTTGCCTTTCTCGTTGCTTAAGGTCCCTAATTATTGATTCATCGGGGACGGGGGTAACACGAAAAAGTCGGATGTAAGGTAGGGGAGGGGGGGGGGGAACAGGGGGAAGCGAGAGGTTTTTTTTTTTTACTTCCATGTTTACCTCCCCTTTATTTGAGTTTGGAAATTTTCTCACTCGTGTTCGTTGCGTGCTAAACCTTTACGCATTGCCTTTCAGTTATGAATTCTAATTCCTTTAGCCTGGAAGCTTGCAGGTAAACCTTTCTCTTATACAGTATACGCTAATACGGCGAGGTTATCTCGCACAGCTGTTAACAAAGGGCTTATGTGTGGTGCAGTTCCTACTCTTAACATATCCCCTTCCCCTACACAGCTCCTGCCAGATGTGGGCCTGTCGTTCAATTCCCTACCTATTGGCGTACAATAAGAATCCCATGCTACATTTTGTGCCAATGAAAATAATGATTGATTACACAATTTGGACCTCAGCTTAGATAAGTGTACATTATGGCTTTGCAACCAGTTGTCACATGTCTAGGGGGTTTCCCAGCATAGTAACTGAACCTCTTCCCGTCGTCCCTTGCCGTCGTGTTAGCCTACAATTATTTACACGAGTAGTTATTTCAGCTTTCAGTTACCCTTTTTATACGCCGCTTCGCGTTCGGGGTTGTCAGGGTGGGGTCGGAGGGGAAGAACGGGCAGAATTGAACCAAGCAGTCCATCCTAGTCAGGCTTTGCACATTGGTGGGTTTTCGTTGAAAGTACATTCTTTTAAGGTGAGCTTTTACCTATTCTGCAAAGACACAAAAAAGACCAATAATGGAAAAATCTTATTTTGGAACGTTGAATTGTACTGTGGACTTTGAATTAGTGAAAACGTACGATTATGCATTTGTGGACTGACATATTTTCTATGTTTCGAGAGTTCACACTCGGGGAAAATTAAGCTTTAAAAGCGTTTTAATATCGATGAAGACTCAACTTAGAAATGAAAAGAGCAATATTTCTAGTCCAGATGTGGTATCAATGAAACACTAAATGCGTGACGTGTTTTTCTTTCACAGGAGTATGATCGCAATGTTTGATGTATCCTTCATTTTTAAGCGAGTTTATTATTGCAACTAATGCAACGGTTGCCCTAGGAAGGGTGAAGCGTATTGAACATATATCTTATTTCAGACTGATACGAAGAAAGAATTAGCTGATGAGGGACATGTGCTCCCTCGACTCGCAGGAAGTTGTCGGCTGTCGCCTTACAAAGGATGTGCAGCTCGTGAAACAATTTATTCACAGCATTTTGCTAATGATTAGTTCCTGGTGAATTTTGGGTAGATCCAGTCCTTTGTGGGGGCAAACGGCCATTTTAGGATGTAATTCGAAATTGCAATTTAGACCGTTTGCCCACACAAAGGACTGGATCTACCCAAAATTCATCAGGAACTGATCATTAGCAAAATTGTGTATTGAAATGGCGACTCGGATTAAACGAAAAGATGTGCTACAAATTAAGACAAGTTATAGAATTACCAAAAAACAAAACGAAAAGAAAAGACAATGTAAAACAACGTATTTGGCGACAAAAATAGAACGCTGATAAACTCTGTAACACTGCGTTAAAGGAGTTGTGCTATATACGTATTTCACAAGCTCCAGTGGCGTGCGCCTTATGTCTAGTAATCCAAATTTACCACTAGGTCAATTGCGAGATGAAAAGTAATGACAAGGAAAAAGACTGAAGACTTTGTTGTTGTGGAAAACGCATGTGTCATTTATTAGAAATTTACTTAGTAGAAATATGGACCTTGACATTTTTTCAAAGAAAGACAAAACAGGTGGCCTGGGATATAGCGAGTTCAGGGGACTGTGGACAATCTTAGGAATGTGGAAGGTAACGCATTGCAAATCATCATCATGACGGACTTTCGTTCAGTTGAAAGATCACATGGCCGGTGGCCCGAGACCAGGCCGCACAACCGCGTTTACTGTAATCTTTACGTGCGAAAAACTTCAAACTTTTCATCTTTTACCGGGGAGAGGGGTGGTGGGCGGAGGGGATTCTTGGTCCTTGGGGTTGGTGGGCGGAGCAGCAACACTCCTAGTTGATTTGTTCTGTATGCCGCATGAACTTGTTTACGATCTGGCCACGTATGTGTGAAAGACTAGTGAAAGATTGCTCGGGGTGCAATTCCAGCTGGATGTACGTGTCTCAAAACTATCAGCCAGCTGTAACGGCTGCGTTATGCTCTCTGAGGACTGTTTCAGTTCAGACGAGCCAAACGCGTTCCTTAAATTTGAAATAAATGAACTTTTGGCTGAACAAAAACAAGAAAAAAGTCTTTGCTTAAGGCTTATGTAATTTCAATCTCATGTTTCATTCACAGGAAACTTTTCACCGTTATGATAAAGACAGAAGTGGAGATATGAACCTGTTTGAACTCCGTGATGCTCTAACACATTTAGGTAATAACATCTGGATATCTTCTGTAATTACTATCCATGCAGTTATTATAGTCTAATTAGTGGTGTTTGTGACTACTCAGTTAAATTTAATAAGGCTTAACTTAAGGTGTTAATCATAATCATTATCACCATCACCATCCTTATCATGGCTATAGACAACCGCAAATAGTGTCAATGGTTATATTGAGTCACTTCGTAGGGAAACTGCATTTTTTCAAAGGCTCTAGAATTGTCGCAAACTGTACATCTTTGGGTTTATCCAAATTCCGCGACAGTGCCTCTGTAAGTGTGACCATTCGCATAAAACTTATGTGGAAGTACGGCTTGGTTTGAAGTCCGATACCCTTGCCGGCGAAAACCCTTTAGCTTTATTTTAACTGTTACTAATCACTCTCATTCCTGCTTTATATATTGCTTTAGGTTATCAACTTAGCAACAACGCACTGAGCGCCATTATTTTGCGGTATCACAACAAGAAAGGAACTATTCCATTTGATATATTCATCCAGATTTTAGTACGAGTTATTGTCATGTTTGGTAAGTCTAACAATTTATTATTTCACTGAATGGTAATTGACTGTTGGCATGGCAACTGAGGAAAATTATACTTGCAATGACCTAGTCGTTACGTGCAAGTAACTTCAGATTGGTGTACGGCGCGTTTTTTCAGTTGAGTGGTTAACAAAACTAGCAACACTTTCTCCACTAGAGCGCTTTTCAACTGAGTGTCGTAAAACCAAAACCAAGGTAATTACTCCAGCCACTCACAAACGAGGCACGTGACGAAATGAGCCAATCAGAATTCAAATTACACGTAACCGGCGCAATCGCGGGAAAATGCGCGCGTGCAAGTCACGATTGGTTTTGATTTTTTTCTCATTCATTCATAAAGTGGAGTGAGGTTTGCTGGCCAATCACAGAGCAAAGCAATACAAAACCAAAGCAAACACAATTTACTTTCGATGCTCAATTGAAAACCGCTCTAACGAAAAGCAAAACCAAAACCAATCGTGTCTTGTACTCGCGCATTTTCTCGCTAGCGCTTTTTACCGGCTACCTATATTTGTTTACCTTGGTGTTCTGATTGGTTCATTGCGCTGTTTGTGTCTGTTGTGATTGGTCAGAGTAATTATTTATTTTGGTTTTACGACGCTCAGTTGAAAACCACTCTTACGACACAACACTTAACAAACTACATTTAGTTGTTCTTGACTACAAACAAGGAGTTACAAATGGAAAGAGTCTGACTCCATGAACTCTTTTTGGTTACTCTAACTAGCGAAGTTTCTATTGGATGCCGCTGTCCTCGAGTACCTTACTTTGTTTTCCTTGGGACTGCTTCTCCACCGAAAGGCAAAAAGCAGCTTCCCCTCCCAATTAACCATTTAAAAAGCTGGACCAAGGAAACGACTATTCAACTTGGACTACGTTTCTTGCCCTAGGGACAACGGGAGTTAAAGCAAAGCCGTTTTTGAGCGACGTACGTCAACCGGAAGTGAGGCGTTTCCTCTTCTTATTCGTCTTGGCGCTACCAGATTTGTATTACTAAGTGTCTTTACTCTAATAGAGACGATTTATTTAAACATTTGTGCACAACCACTACCCAAATATGAGAAATATCCATTTCCGGTTGACGTAGGTCGCTCAAAAACGGCTTTGCTTAAACAACAAAGTAGTGACCAGTCTACGAACTAGCGGGCACCTTTAGAAAGAGAAAACTACACAAAATCGAAAATAAGAAAATTTCGTCTTGCCAGTTTTTGTGTTATTTAGGGTCAATTACTCAAAAGAAATTTCCTGTTTGCTGGAAAAACTTGTTTTGTTGCAGATACCTTTAGGAGTCACGTGATAAGACGCGGTGGGCGAACGGAAAAAGCAGTGTTCACTGTTGATGACGTAAGTGGTTTTCTCTTGCCAGCGACCCTCCCCTAAAAAAAGTCATATCAAATAGGTTTGAAAGAAAGGCAGAAAATGGTCAGCAGAAAAAAAAAATTATTCTTGCTTTCCGTTTGGGAGCAAAAGAAAAAATTCTCTATCCATCGAAATACGAGGATAAACTTTGGTACTTGTTCTTTTCATGGTTGCATGGCAGGAACATTTGACACTTTTTTCACGCTTGACCACACGGTTAACTGACACAATTGTGCCATTCCACATTGCAACGGAGAGGAAAAGCATTATTGTAGGATGTTTCTCGAGTCCAAGTTCCCGCTGCCTTGACTGCGTGAGACGCGAAAAAATGGAATAGTTTTGCCATACGGGCGCGAACAGCGGAAGTTGATTTGGACCGTGCATATCATTTTTATACCAGCACCACTGACAACTACCCGAAGAACATGTACCAAAATACTCAAAGATGCCTTATTTTATCCTCGGCTTAGTTGGCCAGAGGTCATGGGTTCGAATCCCGTAGAAGCGTGAATTTTTTTCAGGATTTATTTTCACTACTGCTTAAGTAGTGTTCATAACTGCGATGATCAGTCACATATTTAATTTTCTTTTCAGTTCATCGAGTCAACGTTAACGATTTGAAAAGGAGCAACAAATCAAAATGAAAAGGATGCCTTTAAAAGCAAAGGACTTGCTGACGAGAATAAAGCTGAGACTTCCTGCAAACCGGAATTTATCAGACTACAGCTGAGCCTGGGCATTAGCTATGCCATGCTGATGAGATCTAACAAGGCCGAAACAGCTGTCCATGGCTGCTAATGCTTGGGCTCATTCTTTGATTTGGTTGATTTAAGGGGTAATGCCCGCTACCTTGTGGCCTTAGTGCCCCTATAGTGGCTTCATCTTACCAGATCACATTAATTTGTGAGATATCTTTACAGCTGGGAGCTGTTTAGCATTACCATTTGAAACTTTGTTGAAGACGCTCTCCGAAATGATGACATGCTCATAAATTTCTCTCCAGGGGCCTGTTCTCGAAAATCCTGACAAACTCAACGGGCCCGTAAAGTATTTTAGGTGCGCAATTCTTCTCACCAAGGATCAAATCGTCATCAGTTGGAAATACACTTGCAACTAAGTTTGTTTTAAAACTGAAATTCCCGAAGTACGTTTCGGGGGCGGTAAACTGTTGCGAAAAGCAGGGTCATGGTTTCCAGACATTGGAGAAAAATTCTGGAGTCATGAGCATACACCGCCCTATGAAAATTTTTTCCAATTTTGCAGTTTTTCTATTCTCTTGTTGTGAAAACAAAGTGTAAAAAAATAAATTATTAAGGAGGCTACCGTGATATGGCTTGCTTGCCCGCGCAGCGGTTTGCAGTCTCGTCTCATATTGTGTCGCTACTCTCTATAGCCAAGCGAAACTCCGTACTTTAACCAGTTTCGGCTTTTTAACATTACTCAGTTTGATAAAAATCTTTTTAAGCAGAAAATATGCTTTGCCAGAAAGGCTGCATCTGTCGCCACACCACTTTAGTTCGATATTTAACCACGTGACGTATTTTGACCAGTGGCGTGCAAGATAAAAGATTTCAACAGTGCAAATACAGTAAAAACCCGCGTATAAGAACCTGGGTTTTAAGAACCCATTAGGCTAAAATTTTCATTTTAAGTCCCCTCCACATAAGAACCTATTAAGGCTAAAATTTTAAGTTAGGTTCTTATCAGTGGAGTTGCTGTAAAAGTGTCCCAAGATTTTCTTGGTATTAACTTTGAAATGGCATTTCAGAGAACTGACAATGAGTTTGTTTGAGCAGATGTTTTGTTAAGGACATACCTGCACTGTACTGCCTTTGGGCATTAAGGTATAAATGATTTATTATTTTTATTTTTTTGTATTATGAGATGATATTTATAATATATTTAAATGAAATTCATATGAAAATATAAGAACCTATTTTAAGAACCTTGGTAGCCTAAATTTGCTTTAAGTACCATTTATATAAGAACCTGTTTAGGCTAAGTTAAAAAATCCAGGTTCTTATATGCGGGTTTTTACTGTACACCACGCCCCAAAATGGCGGCTTGAAAAGATCCAGTATCGTCATCAGGATTGATTTGAAAGTCATTTAAAGGGGCAGTGTCACGCTATTGTACCGTCACTTTAGAAAGCTTAAAACTGCCAATGCATCAGTGGAAATCTTGAAATAATGGTCTAGTTTTGTTGCCAAAGTCTGTAGTACTGCATTGACACTATAAACTTTTGTATTCCATCTAAGATGACGAGGATGGAAATGGATTGAAATTTGACAAAACTTGCCAGTGTTTTCAAAATTTCAAGCTATGCATTGAAAAATCACCCAAAAAATTGTTAGCTCTTCCTGCTAAAATTTCATTGGAATTCATCTTGCTGATTATGTAGGAGCATTTTTTGCACGATAACAGGTAAAAGGCAGTAATTTTGGCAGAATTGAACCAAAACAGCAAAAATCCCGGTGACAGTGTTCATTTAAGCCGCCTCCATTCCTTGCTGTTCTTTTGAATACTGAGGAGTGGAGACGGGATTGAAACAAATGCTTTGAGGGAGGGATGAAGGAAGGAAGGCAAGAAAGAAAGGTTAAAAGAAGGGAAGGTACTAAGGGACGGAACGAGGGAGAAAGTAAATTTCAAAGACTTTGAAGAAAACAGTAATGATTTTTAACTCGCCTGGCTTCAGACTCAAATTAAGCGCCAGCAGACAAGCATATGTAGTTTATTTTGTTAATGTGTAGTATTTTTTATTAACAAAATAAACTACATATGCTTGTCTGCTTGCGCTTAATTTGAGTCCGAAGCCAGGCGAGTTCAGAATTGCATAAATTTCACTGCATTACAGATGACTAAAAACACAACAAGAATATAGCAGAAGTTTATATTTGCTGTAAGCTCCTTAAGTTCTAAAGTGATCCTCAAATAATCCTTATGCTGATTAAATATCACCTTGTTCGTAAGACCCATCGTTTCCTTGTTGGAAAAAAGTTTCACAAAGGGTTTCAAAAAATACAATCAAGGGCTACATTTGTCTCATGTTTTGGGATTGATAAACAAGGGAACAAAAACAAATCAATTTAAAAAGCAGGTTCAAAAAGAGCAAAACAAAGATCGACGGCACAGAACCAGTTCAAAGTAGTGGTGACAAATATCATCTTTTGTATATTGGTACCCAAAAAAAAAAAAAAATTTTTAATTGATGTCTATCCGTAGTTAATAGATGGAAATAGTTATGAAGCCCGGCAAACATCAAAGGCGCAAAACAAAGCCAAGATTTATGTTGGAAGGTCCATGACCGTGCACACATATTTTGGTTTGCACTCATGTACTATGCATGAATTACAAAATCGCAATGTTTCTATTGGTTAGTTGCATGAACACGCGTAACCACCTGTTGTTATTTGTGCATGGCTACCCCCAAAATAGCAAACAAAAACATATAACAAAGAACTTTGCTAGGTTTCATAACCATTTTCCTCTGTTAATTATGGTCTATCACCACAGAAAGAAACACCTCTCAGTTAAAAACAGTAGAAAAAAAAACTCTCCAAGTATAAGATCTTGAAATAGAAATTGAGAAATCATGGACAATGAAAACAACTGCTTCCAGTGGTCATTGGGTGTTCTTGGGTTTGTCAAGAAGGGGACTGAAAACTACATCAGTAAGATCCCTGGGAACATCAGAATTACAGAGCTTCAAAGGATTGTTCTCCTTGGGACTGCTCTCATACTTAGCAGAATCCAACAGTCTTATGACTGCTCTAAGCTCAGGGAATGAACTCGGCACCATAAGAGAAGAGAGCAAGACTTCAAAGAGAATAACAATAACAATAATGGTCTCTTGGAGTAAACTGTGATGAGGCATTTTCATGTGCACAGTGAAAGAAGTGTAGCTATTGAATCGCATGCAACAGTTTTGGTTGACCTTACATGTAAATATTTGCAAAAGTGGGCTATTGGTACACAAGGAATGTAAGCATCACAAATTGTAACTTCCAGGGCTCTCAGAGAGATTCAGCCATTATTGTGCAACCTGAGATGCGTTGGAATTGCCAGTAATTTGAAAGAATGATTTTGACAGGCTAACTGAGGTAAATTAATAGAGAATGAAAATAATGACAGTGGAGAGCAACAATTCCATTCCATTAAATACAATATTAAAACAATTTTCCTTAAACTACTTATAGTATTTCCAAGGGTTTTGTGGGATAATTACATGTGAAGTACTCTGCCTTCCCACTTTCAAGATGACAATAAAAAATTCTAGCAAATATTTCATGTCACAGTCCACCGATGAACACAGCCAGCCTTATGACATGATAAAAAACATGACTTCTATTTTTACTATATTTACATCTTAAAGCAATCAATAACCTTAGTCACTAACTTTACTTTTGCTCTGCTGTATGGCAAGACATTTATGCTGGAGTATCACTGTGCAAATTTGCAGGATTTTTAAGTTTTGATTTGGAGATCCAGTGATGTTTTCAGGAAAGAAATAACCTTAATTTGCAATGCTTGACAGTTCGAGTTTAAAGGTCTGAAGGTGTCTGTTCTTTTGAAGAAAACAGTGGATCGAGCTTCACATAGTGCATCAAGCTCACCAAAATATAAAGATCAAGTGAAGGGTACATGTATTCAGTTTCAACAGCTGTTCCAGGTTATGTCTGTTGATGACAGCGCTGGGAAAGCGGGAAACTCAGTTTTCCTTGACAAGTGTCATTGACAATTTTTATTTGCTCATGTTTATGAACGACAAGTTTTCTTTGACAAGTTTTATTTGCTGGTATGAACGAATGAACAAGTTTTCTTTGACAAGTATTCACAATTTTCTTGACAAGTTAGTCTGCGTAGCAAGTGTTTCCGTGCGGTTTCCGAGCAAAGAGAGACTTTAGAAGTTTTGGCCGCGTGAAAAATGGGGTGAGGGCAGAAACATGTAAGAGGGGGGAGGAGAGGAAGGAAACGCTTGCAGACAAACCCCGGCCCATATAGACGAGCAAGTTCTGCAACGTGTCAAGTTTTTCTGGACAAGTGCACTTGTCAAGGAAAAACTTAACAATTTTTTGCTTACACACCAGCAAATAAAGTTTGTCAAGTCAAAACTTGCTCGTGTGTAACGGGCTAACTCAAACAAGTTCTTTTTCTACACTTGTAAAAGTTTAGACATTTCTCTAACACACAGTGATGCAAGAGAGGTTCTGGAGCAAATTTGCAAGGACCTGCAAAAATGTCATGCCATACAGTATCTTTTTTATGACAGATTTTTTTTTTGCACTTTCCTCTTTGACTAGTCTTTAATCAAATGCAAACAAATAACTACTTTTTAGCTAGCAAAACCCTGGGTATTTTTTTTAAATACATTACAATCAAAGTTCTGCGGCTTGGTCAAACAATGTGACATAGCATGAAACTGTCGTCATCAATTTGTCTTAAATTTGTTTAATTAAGAATGGAAAGGTTTTGTCCTAGCTGTTGAACAGAGCAGCCAAAAGATGAAACACTCAATGTGTCGTTGAAACATTTTGTGCTTGAACACCAATATTCTCTGGTGAAAGCGAACCAGTTTGATCCCCCAAAACTGAAGGGTTTGCTGGAAGAGGGGGTGCACATTAAAGGGGATCAACTGACCAATACTGATTACTCCTACAGGTGTGCAGTTTCAACACACAACCTAGAAATCTTGAGTGACCCGAAGGCAAGTAAACTTGGAGACCATGCAAAAAGAAAGTTAATTTGGAAAAAAAATTGAACTTCAAGGCCAAATAAACATTGCAGCACATCTTCCAGCAGACCTTTCATTCTCACCCCTTCCCAAATGAACAAATACACAAAAAATTATAACTATATAGATTGCATGCCAGCACAGAATCTAAACAACAATGAATCTGCTGTTCAAAAATAATTATTTGATCGCAATGCCATTGACTGTTGGGTTGGTAGTATTGAACTTCAATAAATGTACTGAATTTCATTTCCAATACCCTGAGATGACTTCCTTTAAATTTTCCTTATAATGTATATAAAGTGGGTATGTCTCTGCATGAGGACACAAAAGTGTACTGAATAATTATTACAACAATTATTATAATAAATATTACCATATTTATGATAACAAATAAATTGTAATAATTATATTATCATAAGTTTTTATTGCAAGTTCAATAGTAGATGTATGTATACCACTGATCATAGGCTATGGGTAGTCAACAAAATTAACTGGGTTCAAAGGTTAATTTTATTGAAACCAAATGACACAAGGGATCAGTGGTAAACAACACCAACAGACATTGGCAAGCTCTACAAAGAGAACTAAAAAGCTAAGAAGATACAATTTGTAAAATGGAACCAGGCCTTTGCAGACGTGTAAAACGTAACTAGTGGAAAAATAAAAAAAAAATAAAAAAGTAAACATAAAAATAAAAGTAAACACCAAATATCCTGGTTAGTCATAATAAAACTGAGGATATTGACCTTACAGGTGCTGTACGTACATTGTAAGGCCTGGTTTCATTCAACAGATTCACAAATGCATTAACAATTACTTGCAGCAAAATCATTTCAAGTCCTATGCTGCCGGCAGCCAAATACCTGTCTGATACACTAGACATCCATCCACACTGATCTGTCTTTACAGAGTGTTCAAAGGGATGGCTGCAACACTGTTCCATCCACAGCAGAAGCCAGCAGAGTTTTAGATCGAGAAGACTGTTCAATTTTTCTTTATATAAAATGTCTTGGCTTGGAAATAAGAATAATAAATAGTTCACAGAGTTTGTCAATTTAGGTCTTGTTAGACGTCCACTACCATCTTCTTGTGAACATCCATATTACCAACAACCTGAAAGAACAGATGAAGGTAAGTCAAAAGGCCTTTTTAACCCAATCTTGAGAATGAGCCTACAACCCAATGAACGGACCACTGTGAAGTTCCAAAACATTAACCCACCCCTCTTTCCTTATACGGGAAGGGGGGGGGAAATTCCAACACAGGGTTGCCCATTCCTTTTCCCCAAAGTTTAATGGTTTCTCGGTGCTCTGCTGTAAAAATACTATCACATACTTATTTTCTAGTAACTACTCAGCAACCAGTTAAATTAGTTACTCTTAGTATCTTTAATTAGTGACATGCATGTATACTAGCCAGTTCCTTGAAAAAATACTTGAAAGTATCACACAACTGACTGAAAACCTCAATAAACTGTTCTTCAAAAAATGCTGAGAGAGGGATCAAAATGTGATCAATGATTCCAAGTCATTTGAATTGACAGAGGACAATTGCACCCCCAAGGCAATTCTTACACAAACCTCTATACACTCCATCATGGACACTGAGCTCATCTGGTCTCAAAGAGATAGAATTCTTATCAAAATTTAACCATACAAAGCCAAATACACTTACAGCACAAAATTCACTAAAAGAGATTTTTCCATCGCCATCCTTGTCAGCATTTATTACTGTCTTATCCACAATTTGTTGAAGCTGTGTTTCTTTCAGGTTATTTCCTACCATCATCTTAAGAACTTGGAACAGTTCTCCATTTGATATGTAACCGTCATTATCCATATCGTATATCCTAAAGGCAACTAATAACACAAAACACCAGGTTCAGTTGAATTGTTTCAGATGACAGGTTTCTCTCTTTTAAGTTTCATTTTGACATGCAAAATAACTCAACATGTTCCAACAATGCGGCCTTGAAATTGGCATTGTGGCTGTAATGATAAACCAATGTGACATTTAAAGTGCACATGAATTGAAATTTCAAAGCCAGTTTTTTCTCCGATACGAAAATAGGTGTTTTAGAACCCCTTACTAAAAATAGCAGAACTTATTTCAAAATGCGACGAAAGTTGGGCCTTTCTCATTAAAATTCTAGGCAAGGAGCTGGGATCTGTGAATAGTAGTGACGTCATTCATGTGTACCCAGTTGAGTGTGCCGCTCTGTTTTTGTGAGTTCCGTGGAACAAATATGTCGGAGCTGTGCAAAACTTTCAGGGTTTATACTTTTTCACCTTCTCTGCAACATTTGATACCGGAACATACACATGAATGACGTCACAGAGACCTTTCGGTCGCACGCAAAAAGGCTCAAATTTCGGGCATGGTGTGAATTTTGGAACTCCTGCAAATAGTGAATCTTCTTCATCAAAAGCAGGGAAATGACTGAAAATGAAATATGGGGAATATAAGCTATGTAAAAACGTAAAACAAATTGGTAGTTAATTTTCGATTCATGCACACTTCAAAGAAGATAGCCTAATATTGCTCCGCAATTACACAAAATATTATAACTGATGTATCAATGTTCAACAAAAAAATCCTTCTAGTGACTACAATAGGTCAGACTCCTACGGATCACAACCCAACATTTACAGCCCTTGCATGGCTATTCGTTACAAAATACAATGAAGGAAGAGAATTTGGCCTGTGCTTTGCAATATTTCAAGGCTGCTGACATACCAAACCCATTCTCTTTGTATTGGTTGTCAGATGTACAACCTTACGTGTCAGAGTACAACTTTGTGTCAGGAAGCAAAACAGCAAAACAAGTGTAAATTGTATCATAGCCCCCATGTGTCAACAGGGGTATATAATATTATTGTGTTGTGGGAAAATTCACCATTGCAGCCCTACACTGCATCGCTTCTACATATGATCACTTGAAAGGTGTTGTACAACTTCAAACTGAATCTCCTTACACGTCAGGCAAAACATTAACACCTGCTCCCCCCTCACCCCCCACATCCTGGTGATTTCACGTCAGCAGTGACCATTATCATGAAAAGTTAGTGTAAAGGGGAAAAGAAACTGTGGTGGTGTGTCGGTGGGGGAGTGAAACATGAAAATTTGGTTTATCAACCGAGCTGATAATGTAAACTGACCACTGTACAGGGATTTGAAAAGCTGACGTTTTGAGCCTTAGCCCTTTGTTGGAACAAATAGATTCGATTCACTCCGACAAAGGGCTGATGCTCGAAATGTCAGCTTTTTTAATCCCTCTACGGTGGTCAATTTACATTATCAACTCCGTCGATGAACCAAATTTTCAAAGTTAGTGTACATTTGTACATTTATATAAATTTGTGGGACCCTCTTCACCTAACCTTCAGGCCCCAGTTGCTCAAAGAGTGGATAACTCTTTCCAGCAGATTGAGCCACTATCCAGTGGATAAAAATAAACTGTATCAGTTGCAATACATTTCAAACAACTGGGGCCTGAGATTACTGTGTTTTACATGTACTGGGAGTCATAAATGATTTGAACTAGAATACTTACATTTAAGCTTGGATTCCTTGTCACCCTTAACACTGAACTGTGAAACTCCTTCTATGAACTCTGATAATGATGATTCAACAGAAGGAGCAAGTATTAGTGACACAAATCAGAGCTTGCTATCAAATGAAACCTCTTTTAAAACAAACTCATGCAAAATTGTACAAAATACTGGTTGACTTCAAATGTTACTGAAAACATACATGTACAATAAAATGATATTTCAGCAACAAACTGTTGCTAATTTTCATAGCTGAGCTCTATGCACTATTTAGGCACATGCATGTAGTCCCATGTATAAGAAAAATTAGTAAATGCCATCTTGTTTGTAAATTTTGGTTGTCATGTCTGTACAGTGTATGTGCTTTCATGTAATTTAATTAAAATCCAAAATGACACCATGAAAGAACTTTAACATTAAAAATAGGTAATTTCTTGTGTAGCTGTATGAAAGCTGCTCATGGCATTTAGTATTAGTCTGCAGAGATTCTGTATGTTGATATTAAGGCATGAAGGGTCAATTTTAATTTCAAGTGGTATGGTGTGAGGTCTGACCAAAACAACCTTTGACGGGAGAGGTAGGGATCTGAGACAACAAAGACAAGAGTAAATTAATTAAAATCACCACAAAACAGTGGGTCTTTGAGTTCTAAAAGGCACCAGAACACTTGATGCAGTCATACAATAATTTCAGGGGTTAATGAATTCATACATTTACATTGTACATCAAAGCAATCCTCTATTATCCAGTAAGGTTATCTGCCAAAAATAATCACTGGAATAAAAAAATATCATGTTCAATTCCAGGCTAACACCACTCATTGTAATGATTTTTAATTTAAACTTCCCTTGTTCAGTTTTAATTTATAAAGTCGATCAGAATTTACACAATGTGAACACCTGTCAAATCTGACAATAAAGCTTTGGACGAAAAATAAGTACAATGACTAATACATTTCACATGCAGAACATCAAAATACTTCTTTAAATACCCTGCAAGCAAACCTTTCAAATGATCGACCATGGTGTTTCTTTGCATACAAAAAGCTATGAGAACATTATTTTCATTTGCACATTTTGAAACAAGTTGTAACCAAATGCTAAGCAATGCAACCACACTGAAAAGTAATCACAATCATCCAATTAACAACAACAGCAGGGGTAAGCATTTTGGTTATCATGAAATATCACAAAATTAAATATGAAACCATTGTCAAGTGTGGTCACTCTTGTTAATAATTTAAAACCAAAATAGAATCCAGGGGTTAATTTAATAAAGAAATTACACTTGTAGCTTTTACACGTGTAATTTACACATGTAAAGTCTGACTTCTAAATGCAAGGATTTAATAAATTAAAGAATTTTCCACACTGGAATTTACACGTGTATCCCGAGTCAGGATACAAGTGTAAATTGCAATTGTAGCCTTACAACTGTAAACTCCACTTGAATGCACGTGTATTTTTTACATATGCAAAATCTCTGCTGTTCTTTCAATATCTGCGGCTTTGCTTCCTTTGTTCTCAGTTATATTCTTGAGAAAATCATTGAGCATGTTATCCAAACAACAAAAGTTGCTTTTAGCCCAGCTTGTGAGGGACCACAAAAATGATAGTTTTGGTGCCATTTTCGCCGACAGCGACCAAGAAGGCAAAACAGGAAGCGTGGGAAACGATTCGCACTCAATTAAATGGCGTCGGCGCGAACATAGCTGGCTGCACCAAAACCCTCAGAGACGTTCTGTGGGCCATTATAATTATAATTCTACTACCGTTCTATCAAGAATGCCATTCTCTGACTGGCTATGCTACTCCAGCGCTATCTATTCTGCGAGCATACTTGCCTGGGGTGGGAGTGAAATGAGAATATTATTATCATTATAATTTTTGTGTTTCATGCTCAAACTAAAAAAGCGTTTTCAAAAGGGAAAGAACTCTCGTATGATGTAAAAGTAGAATAAAAATCTTTCTGTACAAACTCAGATCTTAAAGCCGTATCGAAAGAGGTAACTCATCTTAGACCCAGAAACCCTTAAATCCCACCCCGTGGCACTAGCCCTATCCCAACACTGGTGAACCGGAGCGACTGCTTACCCTGCAATAAAGTTATAAATAAATAAAGTTATCGTTGTGTGCAATTTCGTTGAACTACAATGCGCGCTGAAAGAGTTGGGACAGTCAATGCGATAAGAGTCAAATTTACTCCAATCCCCCCTCCCCCCAAACAATGTTGAACTGTGGGCGTTGGACAGACGTTAGCCAAGCAAAAGAAGTGTCAGTGGTCACTGAGAGCTTTTCAACATTGCCTGGGGGAGAGGAGGGGGGTTAGGGTGGGACCTGGGTCATGATAATGATGGCAAGAGTACAAGGCACAAATTTGAAAGGATTCCTGGAAATGTCCCAAGGACATCTGTCCTCCATTTTGAGTTAGAAAAGAAAATGCTACTTCTCAGTGGTTTGCTACAATGTGAATCAGATTTTTGGGCTGCCTTGTAACTAAATGGGAATACAGAGCCTTTTTTCTGAGCTTCCTGTGGTTTATTAACGTTTTTTTTTTCTGAAGACTGAGATACAACGGTCGGAAACACATCCTTTTTAGAAGTCGAACTCAATGTCTACAAGTGACATGCGACTTGTATTTTGCATTATTTTGTGATTTACAAGTTGAACCCTTGTAAAAATACAAGTCGGACTCCTGCATAAAAAGTTTTATTAAATTGGATACTTACCATCTTTTACACGTGTAGCGCTACACCTGTAATTACAAGTCGGACACTTGTAACCTGGACTTGTAACAATGTTTATTAAACTTGTTTTCGTCTGCGCTTGTAAATAAAATGGTCCGACTTGTAGATTACAAGTGTAAAAGTTTTCTTAAATTAACCCGTTTCCTCCTAGTGACTGAATTTGACTCCGAAGCCTAGACCAGGGCAATAATATTACAGTTTGGCTGTGTGATCTTAAAGTGCAAACACTACATTCTTACTTGTCTAAATTACTGTTAGCAGTAAGTTATTATTAGTACATTGCATTTTTTTTAACTTTCCTTGAGAAATCAAGAGTGTTTGTGTCAATCTAATTATTGTCAAACAGACAGGTGATGCAAAAAAATTGGAATTTATCAGCTTAAGGGAAATCAACTTTATGCAGCAACAACTCTCCCTAAAACAAATAACATTTAGGGGAAGAGATAATGAGAACTACAGGCCTGTGTTTATTTGTGGCACTCTCAAGAGCTGAGACTTTAACTGTAACATGTGATGCAATGGCAAACTAATTGTTTTGTAACCCCTTTACCAACACACAGGCACACATAACATCTTGTGTACCCCCTTGGGAGGAGGAGACCTTGATATATAGACAGATAACCTTTTAGCTTAACCTTGCTTAGCTTTAATTCACAAATAAAAACCTTCCAAATTTGGTTTGTTTCCTGACACAAGTGCACTGCATTCAGAAGTGCAATGTACAGTTGAACTGATTTGGTAGACAAAATATCATTTATGGTAATTATAACTTTGAAGATGAATTTGTGACCCTTGATGGGATTTTGATGCTAAAGGTGAAAGCACGCTCACAGCACACTTCCACCTAAAAACAAAAGATTTTTCTTTAGCATGCTTTAGCACATTAACAAACTTACCTCATTAGCAATTTCTTTTGTTTCTTAGGACTTACTTCATACAATGAAGGGTGAGCAGACAAACAATGAAGTGTGTTAAAATGCAACAATAAAGCGTGTTTAGGTTTCAAACAAGAGTTCTGTGCGAAATAGCACAGCACCATAAGCGTGTCAGGAGCACACACAAAACTGCCCTTGCTGTCTGACATTGAGACAGTCAGGTTTTTTTTCTATTTTGGAAACTATCTGGTGAAGATGAGTAAGCTTTCGTAAGCAACTCGTCAATGCAGAGTTCCCGATTCAGCTAAGTAGTAGTATAACTCCTTGCACAGATAGTAATCATCTAAGATGTTATGTAATATCCAGTCAAAGACACGTGTCCATAATAAAACGTTGGCCTTTAACCGTGAAATTCCAAGAGGGAATACTCAATATATGTAGAGATACCACCCTTATTTGTTTAAGACAATCTACATACAAGTTTTTGTATTCAACACCAGCGTCCCAGCGAGTCATTTGATAGTTTTGGATGCGTTGCATGTTTTAGAATTCCTGAGTGTAGACTGGGAGCAAGTGTACTTGGTTGTCCCCACCGTTTTTGTGAGTCACTGAACACATAAAAGTTAAATCTGGCACATCAAAACAGCCAGCAAAAAGGAAAAAAAACTGAGGAAAGAATTTTTTTCACTGCCTTCTATACTATACAAGTAAGATTTTTTCTTATTTAAGCTCAACTTCAGACTCAGTAGCTGAAAATGTGAGCTTAGTTTTTAATTCTCTGCAATCAGTTAGAACGGTAGTTGTCAGATTATTACTAAGATTTAAGAGGCACAACCATAATAAATTGTCTCATTTCATTTCCCCCTAGTTTCTAGCGTGTCCTATCGCTGTCACATGTGAAGAGTGCTACAGTTCGCACACTTAAGGTTTAGCATGCTACATGTAACTTCACTAAAACAAAGCAAGTGTGTCCGTCTTTGTTCTAGAAATTAAATATGCGCATACCCTGACTTAGGGCACACTTTGCGTGCTGTGTTAGCGTGTTGTGAGCATGCTTTCACCTTTAGCATCAAAATCCCATGGAGGGTCACATTCAAACTCAAGGAACATGTGCAGATGATTATGAATTATCAACGATGCAGCATTTACACACGAGAGCAAATCAGAACAAGAGAGCTGAGTAGAATTTTTGATACAAACAAAGAAGTCAGACATAACAATAAAAAAAATTACTTTCTTGCAAGGAGGTGGGAATTTATAATTATTATAAATTCCCACCTCATTATTATTATTGCAAGAAAGTAATTTTTTTTGCAATCCTTATACTGTAAAAGCTCTATTAAGCCCCCAGGGGGCTTATTTAATTTCAGGCCTCATATAATAATTATTATCTTATTTCAAATCTTAAACATGCTGTTTTCGTCTTAAAATAGTTTTTGTACAAAACTCAAACATCTGCAGTGAAACTTTATTATTTAATACAGAGCAGCAAATAGTATTATGTGTTTCGAGTGTGTATATTTATTTAAAAACAAACCAAAATAAGCTGCATGAGGTGGATTTCATAATAGAAAATAGGAGGGATTAATTACAAAATCTCATGTTCCAAAAGGGAAGGGGGGCTTATTAGAGAGGGAAGGGTTAATAGAGATGGGGGGCTTAATAGAGCTTTTACGGTAACATTGTCAAATCTGCTGCATATAATTATACATGGATCCTGCCAGTCAAATTCACTAGACAGTATTCTCGTACAGGTACCTCACTAGATCATTGATTTGTTATCACTGCGTCCTGTGTCTCTGACACGTAAAAATCCTAAAAGACGCAAAATAATTTATGGCATGCATCCTGCAGGATGCAACAAAGGCAGACATGATGCGGACAATGTTTCTAGGATCAAAACTCAAATGGAATGAACAAAATGATGAGCTGTTCGCATTTCTTATAGAACATTTGTATCTTCAGTTGGCAATATTAATGTTAATGGCTAAAGTCAGGACCTCTCATATTAATGCGACTGTGCAATTTGCCCAAAAATTCGCATTCAATCGCACTTGCAAGTTACTGATCACCACATATTTCTTAGTTTAAAGACAATGTCGCAATTTGAACAAAGGTAAGCACAAATCAATTTAAAACAAGGATTTATTAATTCCTTGTACCTTAACATTTCTTATCCAACCTAAAAACACTAAAAATTTGGTTGGAAAACATGAGACGATGACATATAAAATTGCGAACATTATGTGAGTGATCTTGGCTCATTTAGGGTCAGTTACTTCATGTAATTTTACATGATGTGTCCATTACTTCAAATTATTGCTCTCTGTTGTTGTTGCACTTTATTGTGTTTGCAGTACCGTGCATTGTCTCAGCCTTTATCAATTTCACAGCTTTCATTCTTTAGAATGGAGGGAAAGTTACTGTTTACACTACAAAAGAGAAAATGAGACTCAAAATTTGAGAGTAAAATTTGTGTTACTGTATTAAAAATGTCAAGCACTTTGTAGATAGACACAGTGATGTTGGTCTGGGTCTCATTATTTTTTCTTAGGGTAGCCTCCGAGCAGGCTCTCCAGCTTTTTTGTTGCTGTGCGAGTCAAGCTAGTGGTGCACCTGAGAGAAGATTGGGCAGAGAAAGGAGAGCCTGCATGCAAACCTCTGCCAAATTGCCCAAGTTCGTCCACGAATGCAGCATCATGATCAGACAGAAGTGACAGGAGATGACAGACGGCATGAAATTCATGAAAACCAGATGAACCATGCACTGAACCAAACATGGTCTGCAAAGCTCCAGAATGTTCACTACATATTTCAGGGTGACCAAAAATGACATTTGCCATGGCATGCCATTTCTTCAAAGAAATGTTTTTGATGAGGTTTGTTGAATGCTTGTTGCCCGGAGTTAGTACAGCAACATTCCCACTCAGATAACCAATCACGACCTTCACACTGGTTTTGTTGTTTCCCAGTAGGTCATAAATGTTCAAATCTTGTAAGGATTTCCTCAATTCTCGGTTGATCCTCACTGCTGCTGGGTGTTCACCTTCTAGCTGTTCACAAACACTGAAGATTGACTTTCTTGATAATGGTTGTTCGAGAAACGTTTTGCTTTGATGAACTTTGATCATTCTTACTTGGTGTGAAAATCAACACGTGTATGTGCGTTCATTTCCTGTTATGTTTAATTTGTTGACATTTTTCTTCGATTCTATTGGTTGGTTATTTGAGGCACTGCAGATAACGACTTGTCACCTTCCGAGGGGTGGAATTAAAAAAGATGGGGTTTGCGTTCAGGGTCTCCTTTCCCTGCCACAATTTTCTTGCGGCTGCGTCACCTGTGACTTGTAACTTTCATGCTTGCATGACTCCCATCTCAACAAAAAAGGGGAGAGCCTGCTTACAAGCTATTCTTAGGGTGAGTCCCACGGACTCACTAATGACAATTTCTAACAAAATCAGTGCTAGATACAATGAAAATCAAGCAGATTTTTGTATATTTTCAGTGTTTAACTAAAAAGTGACATTCCCAGTCTTACAAAGAAAGCCATCTTCCAAAAACAAGACTGCTGTAGCTTTTAATACAGTTTAGTATTCCATATTTACTAATATTTATCCTGAATGTCATGTTCTTTTTACCTGTATCATACATTCAATTAGTCCAAACCAGGGAATTGCAAGTAGTTAATTTCTTGAGTAAAACATGTTCTGTGTTTCAAAATATTTAATATATTATAAGAAATAGAAATGCTTGGGGAACTAAATGTACACCATACAGCACAAAATAAATCAAAATGTACAGTTAGGACTGTTTCATAACCTTAAAAAGTACACAGAGTAAGTACAGTAAAAAATGCCAAGCTACACTACAAAGCAGCTGCTCACATGTGAGTAATCTTTTGGATATAAATTCATTGGGATGAAACAAAAAAAGTTGAAAGCCAAGAAAGAGTCGGAGAGTGGCTCAAGCTTAGGTAACCCTTCTAATGGACCTCAAAAGCAATGATGAAGATGTGATGATACTGGATCAACTGTCAAAGTATTAATTAAAAAGAAAAGGGAGTTTTACAGTACCACTCAGAGATATGCGGCCAAAAATCGAGGCCTTAAACGCATTGGCAAGAAATGTGTTAACGCATTTGCACTAATGCGTTGTGCATGGAAAACGCACATACAGCAAAGCTCATTAGTATGTATGA
The DNA here is from genome assembly GCA_016490735.1 of Pachyseris speciosa. Taxonomy (NCBI): domain Eukaryota; kingdom Metazoa; phylum Cnidaria; class Anthozoa; order Scleractinia; family Pachyseridae; genus Pachyseris; species Pachyseris speciosa. The sequence continues at coordinate 488,308 of JAEMWC010000225.1, forward strand.
GATAGCTTATTGTTTTCCTTTAGTTGATATCTCATTGTTTGTTTAAAATGGCCTTCAATTTCTGTTCCACACCACAAAACTGAAACAACAGCGAGCGTGAATATTCGGCGTCACGGCAAACATAAAATAGTGATATCTCCGGTTTTACAGGGTGCACAGAGACGATTAAAACAGCAAAATAATTATTTCTTTTCAAGACTGAAATTTGATATAAAGCTTATGATGCACCATTTAAAAAGAGCGATTTCTTTGCAAGCAAAGTCTATTGTGTTATTTTTAACTCGCACGAGCGAGCGTGAATTTTTGGCATCACAGCAAACATTAAATAGTGATATCTCCGGTTCTACAAGGCGCACAGAGATGATTAAAACAGCAAAATACTCTTTCTTCAAGGCTGAAATTCGATATAAAGCTGTTTATGATGCGCCGTTTAAAAAGAGTAAATTTGTTGCAAAGTAAAGTCTACTGTCATAAAATTCACAAAGTCTTCATGTTGTTATTTTTAGCTAGCACCAGTGAGTGTGAATTTTCATGAGTTTTACAAAAACGTGCGCATGTTTTGCGTTTGCGTTGGCCGCTTATCTCTGAGCGGTACTGTACTTGCATAATTCTAATTGTATATACAGTACTTCAGCATGTGACAACTTTAATTACATCTAGGTTGTCATCAATGTCCCTTTTTAAAAGATCCAGAATTTTCTATCTAATTGCTTTTGGGTAAACACACCAAAGCAGAGACAGAGAGAGAGAATGCACCTGCCCAGGTCCTGCTGCCCTTAATAGCACATTCTCACAGGGCATTTTCAGTCAATTGAAAATTTTCAACACCAGATCAGATAAAAAAATAACAGAGCAATGAATGCGAGTCATGTAAGCAGGTGTGTTCTTTCACTCCCTTTGCTTGAGACCCTCTTTTGCAGGATTGATCAGAAATCTCACCCAAAAATGTACAAAAAGGTACTTGGCAAACAGCTGATGCTGGCATTGAATTGTTGCTATCAATGGTTTTACTCAAGCTGGGCCTTGGGAACCAGTTGACACCTATGTTCTCTAAACAAACACTGTAACACCTGTCCTTGAAAGCCAGTCTAGATATCAAAGTGTGCACAAGTCCATTACCAAGAGTTTTTTTTTTGCCATTAAGAAACTTTAGATACTAACAGTGCTTCTAAAATTAATGAAAACCTCAGTTCTTACCAAAATGCTACCATGTTTACCAGGTATTTCCACCTCCCCTAACGCCACTGAGTAAATTAGCTTAAAGCAGATAAACTTTGCAACATGTACAAGAAGTTACCTGTCCTCCAGATAACTTTTAAAGTCAGAGTGTCTATGACAATTTTTAGGGGTCAATGGGCAAGTGTCTCTCAGTCGTGTTAACTTTTCACAAAGCCAGCTTTCTTGGATTTTTGACCCAGACTCCTTTCTTTTTTTGGAGACTGATGCTGTCAAATTTTACAACCACGTAGAGGGGTTGTTCTGTGGGCACTGCTGTATTTACATTTATAAATTGGCACCATACTTATGACTGACACATGCCATCTACAAAGTTAATGAAATGCTCATAAAATCAATTGCTTCCATAGCCTGTCTGACCCAATTATAAATGCTCAAAGAAAACTTTCTAATTTATCACCAGCTCCTGTGTCTTTGACATTTCCAATTTTTTTTTCATAGATTTTTAAAAAACATGTCTTCAACAACTAAATCCACGTAGTAAAGGCATTTTCAAAACTCCTTTCAGAATTATAATTGCAGTTAGTTTTTTGTTTAATTTTTATCTACATAGCATTTGTGTGAGTAACTTGCGTGAACTTATAAGAGCCTGACTAGAATTTTTCATTCAAATAATGCAATTATTTGTCAATTTTCTTTTCTCATTATTTAAATTCCTTCTTTTAACAAGACTGGAGAAAGGGCAATGGGGAATGCAACATGGGGATGGCCCACAGAATCAAATGTTCTGACCTGGAACATTGAACAATAGGGAACTTAAGCACCGGCGTTTTTGAGCCATGGACGGCAACCAGAAGTGTGGTGTTTTCTCTTTTTACTCGCCTTGGCACTACCACATTTGTATTAGTAAGCGTCTTTACTATTATAGAGCCCATGTACTTGAAAATTTGTGCACAACCGCTGACCATGAATGAGAAACGTCCACTTCCAGTTGCAGTTCATCGTTCAGAAATGCGTTTGCTTAAGCTCCCTAATAACTATTATTTAAAACATGAATTCCAAAACAATGTAATGTACAGTTGGAAGAAAAACTGAAGCACCAGTTCATCTAGGAAACAGATTAGTTCAAGTCTGGGGTCAATTTTTCCTGGAGCAGAAATGTGACACCTTACTAAATTTTTAACATGCTTGACTACATGTACTTCTGCAGCATTATGATTATAATAGCATTTTATACATGCACAAAATTTTCTTGGAAATGCAAGCCAATTTGCCTTCAGTCCTAATCTTGAGGCTACCAGAATACACACATCACACCATGTTCAGAAATATCCACCTTTCCTCTCAGACTTTGCAGATAAATCATAATTTTCCTTGTATGCAAATTACCTCAGACATCGAATGAAAAAAAAAAATTATATGTAAACTTACATCGTTTACAAGTTTATTTCGAAACGGAAAATTCAGAAAACTGACCAAACAAAAAAAATTACTAACGGCAATAGGATGAAGGCCAAGGTGTTCTTCGCATTCACCAAAACAAATATTTTTGGCTAACAAAATAAAATTTGGTGATGTTCCTTAAATATCATTGAGAGAGAAAATTTCCATTTCTATTATTTTACGCTAAATGGAGCACTGTGTAACGAACGATCTAGTTTATTATTTGCGCTAATTTTTTTTCTAGAAGAAAGAAACATTCCCTGAACGATCTAGCTTGCATACAATAAATGAAATTTGCCAACGACTCAACAATATTAATCAAGATATTGAGCCACATTTAGGCCACAAACAAAGTTAACTTTCCATGACTCTTTTGGGGATCGAACGATGACAAAAATGTGACACTTTTGGAGCATGGAAATCGACCATAAACTTCAGCGATTCTTCGCGGAACACTTACTCAAACCAAAACAACTTAAAAGTTCACACACACAAGTCAAATTCAAAAAGGCTGAACCACTTTAATTGGAAACCAATTTCTCCGCAATTAGTAAGCCCCTTCACATATTCTCCTCGAAATCCGTTTGGGAACAGGTGGATTAACACGAGGGTAGATTTAAATTATTGTCGTAATAGAAGTCACAATGGACAAAAGAAAGAAAATCCACCCTTGAAGTTGCTGCCGATATGAAACGCTACTGACTGTTATTTGCTTATAAAATATGAAAAATTATTACCAATGCAAAACAACCGGATCCCGCTGAAAAAGACTGACAGCCGAAACTCGGCTTGGGAGTTCCTTTGAGATTGAAGATAACGTGACATGATTTTCAATTAAGCGATCTATATAAAGAGCATTGAGCCCAGCAACTGAAGCAGGCGTTTTAAGGACAGTGGACAGAATAAAATTGCTGCAAATAAATGCTTGTAAGGCAAGTGAAAAGATGCAAATGAAATTATCGCTTCTGGGACACATATCGGGAGCAAAACCAAACGGACACAACAAAGTCCACATATTTTTCAAGATCTGCATGATATTATTGGCGATATTGTAGTAAATATATACAACAGTCAAAAAGATATGTTATAGTTTTCTAACCTTTAAAGTCGACCTCGCCATTTCCATCTGTGTCGAAAATGTCGATAACTCTTTGCACTAAAGGATTCTGTTGCAACTCGGGCAGCGACATAAACTCTTCAACGGAAAGGGCGCCAGATTTGTCCAGGTCAAGCTTTCGAAAGCGCTTCCCAAGTCGCCGGATTTCGTCGGCGTCAACTGCATTGTAAAGCAAACATAAAAGACCAAGGCTATTAGCACGCCAGTTGCGCAAATAACCAGGGGATAAATGCGTACAAATCGCGAACTTGCGTCCGGCCAAGCAAAGCAACAGATGCCAAACTTACAGTGTGTAACCATATCACCGGGCAGCGATGCTTCATTACCCTAAAAGACGAAGGAAACAGTTCAAGACAACAAGTCAAATACAAGACTTAAAAACGTCCACACTCTACTTATTTTGAAGGTGGTGCCTACAAGGAGATAAAATTCACTTGGCGAGCTTGCATGTTAATATATCAGCGTTCGAAAAGCGCTTTCTTCGAATACTTTATAATACACAGTATTACGCTAACTATTATGGATCACTAAACACTTTGGAAGCCAAATGAAGAAAAACGGCCAAGGAAGCGGATTTTCACCTTTTTAACTCTGCACTAACGCTAAGCAAATCAATATGAACGAAAGTGCAACAACGCAACAACAAATGTCAATAGAAGTCCAGCGATACTAAAACCCGAATGTATTTATCCGCTTTCCCTCGGCAACAGAGTTAGCCAACAGCTTGTATGCCGCTTTCATCGACAAGACAATGTAGCGAGATCTGGCCACGCTATAACCACAGAAAGACTAAAGATTACTCATAAAAACGGTTGATCGAACGAAGAAAAACTACGTACCATTTTTAGTGAATGCTTTTGTACTCCTAAGTAGCTTTTCAAGTTTTCAAATGCACCGATCAAAACTTTGCTGGTTAGTTACTTCGAAGAGGAGCCCCACTGAAATTCTAGCTCCCAGTCCTGGACCGTTAGCCGCCAAACACATCCGGGACTTGCCGGGAATACTGTTCTCTTTCCTAGTCCCCCTCCTTCAGCAAAAATTCTAGTATTTTGTTCAATGGCGACTTCACACGCATCCAGGTGAGCAAATCACGATTAATTTTTTTCATAATTATCGATAGATTCACTTTAATTTCTCTCTCACTGCTTTTGCTTTAGTTTTTAATCAAATTTTCCAAGTACTGAGGTCATCTATTCTATCTTGTGTTCGATCGGCCCCATCGTTCGACACGTGTCTTTACTGACTTTAATACTTTTGACAAATTTAAACCGGCTTTAAACTATTATCCTTGCTGTAAGCATTCTCCAACATTAGGTACAGCGTTTTGGATTTAGTTCCCTTTTGAAATTTATTGCATCAACTTTAACAGCTCATCGCATTTGTCGCAGGCAGGCGTCATTAGACTGAGTTTAAAGTTTAAGCACACTGCACTGAAACCACAGTGTTTGGATGAATTTATGATATACAAGCTTTCTTGTTTCATTTCTAGGGGGGCTTTTTCGTTGCTGGTGTTATGGACAATTGCGCAAATAAATGCAGTGGATAAAGCAAACTTTAAGAAATGTGGAGACAGTAGTTTTTGTCGGTGAGATGATAATTTGTGTAAATGTACTGTACATTGAAAATTGTGGGATTATTAATAAACATTAATAAGATTACCCCGGTGCGGGTGGGGGCAGGTACTTGGGCAAATTTTTGCTGGGTAAGAACCCCTACCCCATTATAGTCTATTCTGGGGCCAAATATAGACCCCATCTTAGTCACTTTTGGGTCAATGTAAATTTTCATGATCCCATCTTAGTCACCATTTCTGTTTATGCATCTACCTTGCAAACCTTTTCAGTACGGTCATCCTAAAATGAATTGACTCATTTGCTAAACTGAATGTAGGACATTTAACTTTTCACCTACAGTACAAACATTCTGGTACATTTACCCCCGAAATCCCGAAAATGTGGGACACCATTCTAGTAACTCCATTGAAAATGTCAATTCATTATAGTCAATTCAGTCGTGAAAATGTGACCCCATCCAGCGGCACATCCCCATTAGCCTATTAGCCTATTAGTAGTGCCCCCCCCCCCCCCACCTCAATCCCCCTTCACCAGTCCGTACTTATAATCTACATTACTTGCCAAAATTTTTGGATAATTTTAATTTCGGACAACAAAAGTGTCCGAAAATAAAACTGTCCGAAATTTTTAAGCGTTTGATTTTAAGTGTCCGAAATTTTTACTTTAAATGTATTAAGCACTTTCTTGCCGGGAGTTACTGACCTGTACTGGTGTTCAAGGCCAATATTTACATGGTATAGCTAGAACTTGGATTAGGCTTTACTCGTTGTTTTTATCAATGGAAAGACGGAAAATTTTTGTTCTTTTACTGATGAAAACACATAAATTTCATTTTGAGCTCCAAAGCCCTTTTATAGTTTCCTTTATGGAGTGAACTATAGTTTGGGCACTGCTTGAGATAACAGCTTGACAGAATTTGTTATTTTCTTGTGAGTGTATTTGTAAACTCTCGAGGATGGAGTAAAACTATCATTTTCAGAGAACTTTCAGTCTAATTCCTGTTTTGGAGGTATACATTTTAGCTGCGTTTCAGCAAAGTGTCTGAAATTTTTATCCGAAAATTGTCTAAAATTGGATAAAAAAGTGTCCAAGAATTAAACATCCAAAATAAAACATCTGGAATTTTTGGCAAGTAATAGATGCACTAAATTGATTTTGAAATGATTCAGAAAACAAATGACAAATTCAGAAGTGAAACCTCTGGTAAGTAGACACCTTTGGGACAAGACAGGTGTCAGCTTACAGGAGGTGTCCACTGACAGGAGGTTTTAAATGAAGGTTTTCAGCAGAGAATCGATGTGACTGTGGTTTCTTTGTACCCACTTATAAGAGGTCTTTGTTTATGGGATGTGTCCTCAAGCAGAGGTTCAACTGCGTTTTTGTGGAAAAAAAGAAAAGCTCTCTTCTCATTGTCATACCCATAGGGTTATCGTATTGCTTCATCACATTATGAGCCTGGCCATTGGTTGGAACATGTGACTGCCATGGCCCTGGGTAATATTCTCCTGATCATGTAAATTGCATGCTATTAACGTTACCATGTACATTCAGGGTATAAAATTTTTGATTTTCATTTTTTTTTGATAAAAATAAACTTTTTACTGTGATCTTTAAAAAAACAAAATGATATTAAAAAAGAGTGAGTATTCACTGAGAAATCTGGATATAACGTATTTGCACCGGATGTAAAAGCTGACAGGATATTGATGCTTGTGCAGCCAGCCAGAGTGATTTTAATGGGAAATAGTGGATGTGAAAAAGCTGTTTTGCTTGATGAAGGTCATGCACTTTTAGTTTTTCAGCTATGACAATGGGTCAAGTAAACTTAGGCAAAGCCGGAGAACATACAACAGATTGAAAAACTAGTGAACTGTTTGGAGCACGAGTGTTTGCGTGGAGATAAAATTTTGCGGATAATTTCCACAGTAGGTGACCAGAAGGTGTAGTTAGCGTAAATTGATTGGCTGTTCATTGGTAGAGGTGTTTAAGGGCAGTGTTTGTTTTTGTAGTGAAGATTTTGTTCAAGCGCTGACTTTGCAAAGCTGATTTTTGTCCTGAAGGGGACACTTTCAAGAGTTAAAACTCAAGGGCAGTTTGTTCAATTTCGATCAAATTTGGACAGTCGTTAGATTAACTTATTGTCAACAAAAATGTGTTGGGGAATTAGCTGATTCAAGAAAATTTTTTCTGAGAGCCATTTCCATGCGATCGCTCCATATTTTTTCAAGCAAATTTGAAAATACTCTGTAACTTTTGAATGCAGTCGAATAAAGGAAAGCCCCAACATGCTTTTTAGCTTCTGGGTTCCAGACTTTCGGAAAGATATCAAAATCCCTAAATACAAAAATCGTATTTAGTTATAGCTTTCAAAAGATGATTTAGAACTTCAAGTTTAGACTCGATGCAACACTCAGTAATTCACTTTCTTACAAAATTAATGAAATATTTGAATAGCTAGTTCTATTAGCTTTAATTTGATGTGGGTTTATGGTATCTGGGTACATCCCTTAGATGAGAGAAACCCCTGAAGGTGCATAAACCTTAATGCAAGCCATAGGTGTGCAGTTCATGCAAAAGTTTAGTGTTTCCTAGCATCAGTTTCGTTCTAAACAATTTTCATGCTTTGCTTTTCTTCACAGCAATAACAGAGCAATTCAACCTGGAGAATCACCATATTCAGTAGTCAAGGATTCCATAGCTTTTACAGATTCATCAATTGATGTTAATATACTAAACAAGAAAACAAATGTACTGCTTAGTCTTAAACTCCAAACTTTAGAAAAGAACACTGTTAGATTTAGAATAAATGAAGCCAATCCCATTAGACCAAGATATGAAGTCAAGGATGTTTTAGTCCAAGAGCCACAGACTGTAAGGTAAGATGATGTCTTGACTCCAGCTAAGCATTTAAAACCATATACTGTAGGTGAATGGCTAGGTGCATAACTTGTGGTCCCAGAAAATACACATACACTGTACCTATTCCTCCCCTACTGAAAACCACTAAAACTGTGTAGGCGAAGAGGCTAGCTCTTAATGGACAAAGTTTTGTAAAGAAAGTGTATGTGAAGCTTAATATTGGAATTTCCTTGATATTAGAATTTTCTGCAATCATGCATTCACCAGTTTACTCTTGACTGGGACACCTCTAGTCTCCGTCGCAGCCATTATTAGGGTCATCACTCAACGCTTCTTGCCACTTAGGGGGGAGAATTGTTATGACGACCCTAATAATGGCTGCGAAGGAGACTAGGACACCTCTAGACGTCCTTTATTTTGTTCTCAGAACCTCAATGTCTTAAAGGTCCCTGGCATTTTTCGTTTGGCTTTGCCATGTTTTAGGGTTAGAGGTCTAGCTTACATGTATCAGTATGTAAACCTGAGAACAGCATGTTTTGGTAACCAGGGGTGTTCTCTTAATGACCCATAATTGGGAACTTTTTCCTTTTGTTGGGTGGGGGGGCTATGGGAGGGTCAGGAGGGATAGGTTTGAGATCCTTATCGACCAAACTGCTTAACCAATCAGAAAATGTCCATTTACTAAATATAGCAAAAGTTAATACACCCTTTAGTAAACTGGGAGCTTAAGCAACGACTGCAGTGACAACAAGAACATCATGATTATGACAATGATGATGACAATGATTTCGTTATTGTTGCTAACATGGAAAGTGGTCACCCAATCTCTTTCTCTCTTTTTTTGGCTTGTGTTGAAAACATCTGACAAACTAAATACATTAAATATGAAACCTAAAAACAAATATAAAGTAATGTAAACAGTTTGTATCTACAAAGCAGTCATAATTTTATAATTCAGGGTTGTGCCCTAGCAGTACCCAATGGTCCCTGGTGACTTACATGTACTTTTGTTTTGGGTGACAAGGAAATCTTAGCTTTGGCACAAAATAACTATTCTGGGCATCCTGGATTTCAAAGGTTAGAGTTTTGCAGGGCTCCCAAAATGTTTTCTAAGAGCACAGCCTTGCCATTTCAACATGCATTAGTATATATTATGTTGCAGGCAAAAAATTGCATTCAGGTATAAAATTTTTAACCTTCAAGTTGAAAAGCAATTTCCTTCGTCTCCAGCCCTAATTATGAATAATTAGGGCTTGGAGATGAAGGGATTTGAGATTCAACCGAGGTTAAAAAATTTTTTACCTGAATTTAATTTTTACCTGCAACAAATACGTATAAATAAATTGTTAAAAAAGTAGTCTTTGCCATATTATAAAAGCTCATCAATTTTGAAATATTAATTTACATTATTACTTAGGCCAGTGAAACACCCGAGTCTTAAAATGGTGTTCATTCTTCGTGTTTCATCCACAAAGCTCACTTCCGGCATTTCTGCGCAAGCGCTAACTAAAAATAGTCATTTTGGAATAAATAGACTATTTTACCTGAATAACTGTTACCGCTAGTGATGCAGATGTTCCAGGTTCGAGTCCTGCTAATGGTACCTATTTTTTTGTGTGTGTTCCTCTTTTTCTTCTTCATATTTTTTAAACGTGTTATTAATAATTATAATTGTTATCAATGGTTGTGCTGTAAAGCAATTTTGCAATTTTAAAGGGATATATCAACATGTTGATAGGGGTCTACGGATATACATGTACAATGCAAAGAAATAGACATGAACACAAGCACAATGCGTCCGATGTAAGAAGGACAGACTTCTCTCTTTTCTTTTGTTTAGCAATAAATTAGGTATTTTTGCAGGCCCGAGTTTAGGCTAATTGCCTCTTGTTGAAACTATTGTTAGATTAATTCAACCTGCTTACATTGTGAGCTAAGAGTGAACTATCCAGGAACATAGTTAGGATGAATAGCAATGAATGCAAGGAAAGGAAAGAGAAATTAACCAGTGTGTTCACAATCTCCACAAAACCTTAATTTTTGCCATTTCCTGTTGTTAAAGTGCACCTAACCCCCAAAATTTTTTTTTCGCTAAAATAAATCTTTGCACCTGTTTGAAACGCATTGCGCTTTTTAAGCAAATCTTGACTAGTTATTTTAACTTTTCTAGGGTGTTAAAGTTGCAAAATCTGGCCCACGACTGAGTCAGAAGGGGCTTGGGTCTATTCTCGATTTGAAGTCACAAACTGCTTTGCATGCATATTTACAAAGACTTAATGCGATGTAAATCAGTTTGTGACGTCAGATCAAGAATAGACCCAAGCCCCTTCTGACTCGGTCGTGGGGCAGACGATGGCCAGATTTTGCAACTTTAACACCCTAGAAAAGTCAAAATAACTAGTCAAGATTTGCTAAAAAAGGCCATTTCAAACAGGTACAAAGATTTATTTTAGCGAAAAAAATTTTTGGTGTTAGGTGCACTTTAACATTGGTTTGCAGAGGATGGCAAAGAAATGTACAAATATGCAGAGCCATTGTTTTTCCTGATCAAACCTTTTATTTTGTGGTGTTCTTGCTATTGTTTGTTTCTTATTTTATAAGCTCCCTAGTATCTTCTGAAGGCCGTGGGTGCTGGTTCAATTTGTATTAAGTGGTGGAGTGAAAATTAAATTAAAATCCCTCAAGTAATTCTCATCAGGTAAAGCAACCAAAGAAACATGTATATGATAGGCCATTTCGGAAAATACCATATTCTCTTTGTTTGTCCTCCCAACTTTTGCATAAGCATTGTTTTTGTTTTCTCTTGGGACCATTGTAAGTCCCAAGAGAAAATGGAAACACTGCTTATGCAAAATTTGGGAGGACAAACGAAAAGTATATAATGGTATTTTCCGAAACGGCCTATTGCAAATTGACAAATTTTGAATACAACTTACAACAGTCAAGTTTTTTCTTTCCATGGGGCCACTTTTTCTTTAGGTGTTTTGATGGTCCCTGCTTTTCATTATTATTGGTTTTCATTTTAAAAAATGATTCAGTGTTCCAGATAAGTGATGGGTCTCTGGTCAAACACCTGAGAGAGCTGGCTCCCTGACCCACGACATTGCATTGTTGAGTAAAATAGTCTACTGACCCCTTAACAATCTTTTATGACCCGCGGACTATGGAACACTGTGATTGAACCCTGTTTTTTAGTGAATTTATTCATCAGTTCTGACTGTGACATTTTTAGTCACCAAAAGCTCAAGCAAGATGATGAAAGTGTTCACATTGGCTTCAACAACAACAGTGTTGTATTGACGTATGAGCCCTTCCGACTTGACTTCCTGGTAGATAATGAAGTGGCTGTCTCCGTCAATTCCAGAGGGTTGATGAACTTTGAAGAATACAGAGAGAAAAGGTACCTTGTTAGCAACAAACAAGATGTACATGTAATTTCAAATGAGTAAAGGAGGTTAGTTCTAAAGAAACTGTGGTGCTGCATCGGTGGGGAAGTGGTGTGCAAAAATTTGGTTTTATCAACTGAGCTGATACTTCACAACTGCGATGATCATTTATTCCTTTCATCACAATTGCGAGGATCATTTATTCATTTCATGAGTTCATACTGTAAATTAGCCACTGTGAAGAGACTCAAAAGCTTTACTAGGGCCAAGTTACATAAATTTATAAACTCAGACTGTTGATAAAACCAAATTAAAGTGCATATGAGACAAAATTTTTCATTAGCTTGTTCGAAAGAGCTTTCAAAATAATGAAGAAAGGCGTTTATTTTATTGTGATAGCACTCTTGGTTGCTGAGTTATTCAAGATTTCGATTTATGCAAATTAGAGGACGTCACAAAGTGGACACAAAATGAAGTAAAATCACAAACTATGGAATATCATATATTCTGTGCAAATACTATGTCTACAGGGTTGAGATTTTGCAGGGTTGATGTGCTGCCAGAACTACACATTGTGATAGTGGTTATGATGTCACCATAGCAACATACTCGTTACCAGACCTCTACCTTCCCAAAGGATAAAATCAGAGTTTCCCTCCCCAAGAAGTGCTTTTTGCTCTTGATGTTCATTCAGTGGGTGTGAGCGAATATGGACATTACACAGCACAAGTATAAGAAAGTCTGTTAGACTCTGGAGCAGCAAATAAGACATTTTTCATTTCGGAAGGTAGAGGTCTGGTAACGAGTATGTTGCTATGGTAACATCATAACCACTATCACAATGTGTAGTTCTGGCAACACATCAACGCTGCAAAATTTCAGCCCTGTAGACTTAGTGTTTGCACAGATATTCCATAGTTTGTGATTTTACTTCATTTTGTGTCCACTTTGTGACGTCACAAGTCCTCTAATTTGCATAAATCAAAATCTTGAATAACTCTGCAACCAAGAGTGCTATCACAATAAAATAAACGCCGTTCCTCATCACTTTGAAAGCTCTTTGGAACAAGCTAATGAAAAAGTTTGTGTCATATACACTTTAAGATGTAATTACAGTTGTCTTAGATCTATGTGAAACTGTTTTTGAGTTATTATGAGCATGCCTTGATAGTTAAACCAAGAATGACCTTTATTAGCTTCTACTCCAAGGTCAGACACAAAGTTTAATGAATTTCCAGGCTGAAAAGAGAGATTGTGTAACTCTGTACAAGGAACTTTGTTGTGCATAAAGTGTTGTTATTGCTGCTAAATTGCTAAGGAGAAATGAGTACCATAACGAGCCAGAAGAGAAACAAAAGAAAACAGTGGGAATAAACTAACAATGGGTGATTTATGCATTCTTACAGGCACCTTGTTTCACGTCTGTGACGGAAAGAAGTCCTTTAATTGTGTATTTCGTTTAATGAATATATTACATAAATTTGCATAAATTGTATGCTAGACAACAAAGGTAGACAAGTGTAACAGTAACTTCCAGTTATAAAAGAATAATCCTGAAAAAAAAAAAAAAAAACAAGCAAAAACACATTAAAACAAAAACTTTGGGTTGAAGCAACTTCCACTTCAAGATTGTTTATATACAAAAGAACTAATTAATGCTAGAGATGTTACTTATACACAATAGTATGATCCACTGCAGTTGATTTGCACAATTTTTAATGCTTCATTATTTGGTAATAATTTTGGTATATATTTTTTTAAACTGAAAATAGAAAAGTACCGGTCGGTAAGGCACCAGTTGATGATGATGATGAAGGCCAACCTCCTGGAGAAAATGAGGAAGAGAAGTCGGAGAGTCAGTCCGAAGCAGTATGTATATTCTACCATAATTTCTTAATGTTGGTGATTCCATAGTTAAAAAGAAAATTAACATAAGGGCACTTTCCATTTGCCAAAGCTGGCCAGCCCAACCAGGTTGATGAGCTATTTTAATTAACTATTCTCACACACAACTGGGAGCCATGTCAAGCCAACCATGCCACCTGACCTTTAATTAATATCAACTCCAAAAATCACTAATATTACAGGACCTAAAAGGAACTAGACTTAATACAACAAGACGCCTAGAGGCATTCACGCAGGATGTGTTTGTCTATATATTAAGCATTAAACTTTGAACGGCTAGTGAGAGTCACAATCCGTTTGAATGAGCAGCCAAAAAAGGAAATACAAACATGGATTGAGAACAGTATTACAAACGGTGTAACTTGTACCTTGGAGAAAAAATGTAATACAGTGGGGTTGGCTTTATTAAAATTTGGGTTGATTAACTTGATGGAAACTTAAAACCGCCAAAAAAGAAGTCTGGTGGTCTGAAAGGGTGCTTTGAGGGCATTTTTGGTTATACCACTGGCATGTTTTATATAACCATATTATTTTACACCGGCTTAGTGTGATGTCTTAAGCGAATTTTTACTGACCAAATATTAACAATTACAGTAGATCATGAGCTCGAGATTTCTATCTCGTGATAGCTTGGATTTTGCCAGGATTTTGGTTTGTTGACATAGATCGAGTAAAATTACAAAATTCTGGGAAAAAAAGACACAAAAACAGACAATAAGTTTTCTTAAATAACAAAATTTATTCAGCCTGTATCTATGCCTAAAAAGCAAACGCGTTCAATTAGTAAATGTACGCGAAGGCGAACAAAGCGAATCTTATGAGATGAGATACTTTGAAGCACAATTCATTTGACCCGTTTCTTGTAAATTTCGCTAAAATTTCCAAATGAATAGAACGAATCGGTGAATTAAAGATAAAGAACCATAAAAATTCACATTCAAACCTGTAATATTTGGGAAGGTGGATTCCTAGAAGCACCCAAACGATTTGGAGAGAGTCTAAAATTCTGGTGATGATTTGTTGTGATTATTCTGGGAAGATCCATTTTCGTCTGCCTTGCTGAAACCACAATCTGTCTGATCCTCGAAGAGAGATTTCTTCGCTATGAACTGACCAATTTCCACTGTTCTAGCTGTCGAGTGTTCCTTAGAATGTTTTCTTCTGATTTACTGTCTCAAAAAGCTGTGTTTCCCTTCTAAGACCAGCATACTGCTATCTTGAAAATTCACCCAGGCGTGCAAATAAGCGGCCGCCATTTGTATTAGAAATTTGATCTTCCATGCAGGTGACTAAAACCTTTCTCTCTACCACTCCCCAAGACACTCGCAGTAGTTTTCCACCTTGACCTGTGATGATGAAAAGCCAAAGAAATTGCACTATTTTCTTGAGAGCCAATGAAATCGAACCATTCTCTCAAGACTTCCTGCGGGATATGGGAAACTTAAAAACAAAACATTGCAATTTGTGGCTACGATGAAAAAAATGAAATTGACCAAAACCTCAACGCGGTCCATCCCGTGTAATAACCGCCAGAACTATGGCACTACCTCTAATGAGAAAACAACTCAAAAACACATGAAGGGCAGGTGGGTGGGGCAGGTTAGGCAATGGCAGATGGCAACAAACAAACTGAACTTCTAACATGTGACCTGAAGACCCCCCACACTTGAACCCATACTCCCAGCTGTGTGTGAGAAAAGTGTTTTCTGCTTCATTCATTCCTTAGCCAGTGGAAAACCACACTGTCTTGTTAATTAACTATTATTAGTAATGATTATAACTATTGCAGTTAATTAAGTGGTGGTGTTGACAACCATTAATGAGGAAAGATAAGTTAAAATGACTTGTTTGGATCATTGGTAGGAATCCAGGTAGGGCATTTTAGTATTGTATTGTGTATTAATCCATGCAAATGTTGAAATACAAATTTATAGGAGGAAGGCAATGAAAAGAAGGTGGAGGAGGTTATGGAAGAAGAGAATTGGGAAGAAGACTTCAAAACACACAAAGATACAAGACCAAGAGGTGAACAATGAAAGGACAATTTCAAGAACAAGTTAAAGGGCTCTGGGCAAGAAAGTTCCCTTGGCAGTGTTCCTGATAAGGGGAAGGTCTTGGGTTAAAAACCGGAGAGAGCTGGCTTCCTGACCTGCCACATTGCGTTGTTGAGTAAGATAGTTTGGGAAGTTCCAGGTCTACTGACAATCTTTTATGACCCCCGAACTCTGAAAGTTATCTGGAACACTGCCTTGGTGTGTTAGTTATTTAAACCAAGGATGAAATTGAACCACAATATGTACAACTTCAGTCAGCAGCGATGGAAGTTTCTCTCTAAAATACTTTTATTTTCATTGGCAAGGTCCTTGCTCCATTGGTCTAGACATCTCATTCCCTGGTTTTGAACATGTCTATGGAATCCCAGAACATGCAGACAGTTTGGCCCTCAAGACTACTGTGTGAGTAGACAATTAGTGAATGATACTTTCCTTATGGAGGCATGCAGTTGCTCCACTTCAGAATTAATGACAGCTGTGTGTGGATGTAGTTGTTGTATAGATTGCATGATATGGATAATTTACTTTTCATTTGTTTTGGTACAGTGGTTCCGAACCTTACCGTTTATACAACCTGGATGTGTTTGAGTACGAGCTGGATTCAAGAATGGCTCTGTATGGAAGCATCCCCATGATGATTGCACATAGGTTAGTGATGATTTGGCCTCAGATCTCATTTGGCATACCAGATAGTATCATGGATAGAAAAAAATTGTTTCATGTTAATTTCTTTATTTGTTTTGGCAAAAACTCAAGGCAGGAGGCAGCACAAAGGAGTACTTGGTTCTATTTTTGATTTGGTTTGTTTCAAGTCAACCCGAACACAAAAGTCACCGATTACAGATCACTTGAGTTTCAGTTCCATTTATAGCTACCTGTAAGACTCATGAGATTATTCTCTGAACTAGAGAAGATTGAGAATTTGTGAGAAAGAAGAATTAAAAGTTGATGAATATGTTTCAGGTTAAATTTGATCTCAGGTTATTTTTTAACCTACGTCAAAATGAAATTCCTTTGTCTTCTCATGAATAATTAGGGTTAGGAGACAAAGGAATTTCATTTTGATCTGCAGTGTAGGTTAAATAAAAAATAACCTGAGGTCATATTTGTATAGGTAATCACATGATTTCGAGTGCAATTTGGAATAAAATTAATAAGCTCAACTACATTTTTCAAAGACTCACAAAATTTGTGTGGAAAAAATTTACGAGTGCTTATTTATTCTGAATTACACGAGAAAAATCACGTGATTACTTATTAATAATATACATGAAAAAATTGCGAGATAGCTTCTTTGCAGAAGCAATGCAACGCAAGTGAATTAAAACAACAGTTTTCTCAATGTCTTTAAAGTGTTTTTTAGCTCTTAAAACTGACTAAATAATTACAGGCTACAGCTATAAGGCTACTTTGTTTGCCAAGTGTCTATCAAGCGCTGTAATCATTACCTTCAGGCTTTCTAGTTCGTTATCTCCGCCTTGTTTGTCCTTGTTTGTTTATTAATATCGGCGTCACTCCAGTGTAGTGTTGAATTCAACGGACTCGTAATTCCAATTATGTTGGTTATTCCCTTCTCTGGACAACACTGTTTCCAAACAGACAGCCAAAAAACAGTGCTTTTCCCAGCCGTTTCTCCTTTTTAGAGCTGTTTTGCAGCTTCTCTGCTGTTATCGCGGTTACGAAAGAAAACCTGCTCAAAAAGCCAGCCATTGTTTTCGCTTGCAGAGTCACTCACAGCTCTTCAGACTTTGGGCCATTCAAAGGCCATGTTTGATTGGCTCAATTTCAGTTCCTTTGTTTATTGACCAATCAGAATCATTTGTTGTTTACCTCTTTTTTGCACTGAATTACCTTTTTTCTGCACTGAATTACCCTTTTTCTGCATCATGTTTACTGAAAATTGCATTTCTTTTAGCCAATCAGAATCGAGAAATTTTTTCATGTATATTATTAAGCCTGTAACAAATATATACCTTAAAACTCAGGGTCAGCACTGACTGCAATTAAGGTGTCTTTAAAATGGAGTTAAATCTCAGAGCATAAAATTAGTATTGCAATGCTTATTGTTCATTGACAGATAACGGGGTCTGGAAGGGGTTTCACATGATACGTGAATTGACCGAAATAGAGAGTGTGAATCTGGAAAATAGATGAAACACAGACGTGATTCGTGAATTATTCATTTACTGTGATGTGTGATCTACTGAAGTTGTCATCTGTGAATCATGATTTTAATTATAAGATTTCGTGAACATCAGATAACAAAGATAACCCTACATTTATAATCCAAACAAAACCACAGAAGATGCTAATACCACGAGTTGAACCCGGGTTAGCCGTGTCAGAGGTGGTGACAACGACCACTGGATCATGCATGCCCAGGATAAGCACATTTTTTACGCCGATTGATGGATATTTCTGCTCAGTATTTGAGAAAGGAAATGCTTATCGAATGGTTTAGGATTTGAGGTATGGTCACGTCAGAGAAACCTCCGCAATTACTCATGGAAGCATCTTTTGCAGCTAAGGTAGGATTGCAGGGCTGTCAATAAGGGCTGGTAGTTGGCCAAAACTGCCGGCCAGTAAGCCATCTTCAGCTGGCTACTTTC
Organism: Pachyseris speciosa; assembly: GCA_016490735.1. Taxonomy (NCBI): domain Eukaryota; kingdom Metazoa; phylum Cnidaria; class Anthozoa; order Scleractinia; family Pachyseridae; genus Pachyseris; species Pachyseris speciosa. The sequence continues at coordinate 506,431 of JAEMWC010000225.1, forward strand.
GTCTCATTTTACCACCAGTCAAGATGAAAAAATCTTACACTTGTTAGTTATCATTGAAGACACATTCTTCTTCCTCTTTTGAGGGGAATATTAATGGCGTATTGTCCAAGGATTAGACGATAGAAATCATGACCGATTCTGCTCGCGCTAGATCATTCATGCAAATGGTGTGGAATGCCTGGAACATTTAACTGAATAGTTCCCAGTCTTGGGCTTAATCCAATGAAACAACGTAGCATTCGTGCCGAAGAGGCAAGCACTAATAAGAACATTTTTAACTGTGGTTGAATATAATCATTATTTATATGTGCTCTTTTTCATTATATGAATCACTTAAATTATTTTGTCAATCTGGGCAACTTTCAGCAAAATAACTTTCTTATTTTAAACTAAAATAATCAACTTTTTACCTTCAAATGTTAGTGTCTTTCTGTTAGGGAAATATTCCTAATAATGCTGGAAATGGTATTTTCTAGACTCAAAATTTTTCAATTTTCTGGAGGGGTATGCCCCCAAATCCCCTAGACCTTGAGCCTTCAGTAGTTTTGTGCTTTTGGCGCTTGCTTCCATGGCCGCCTACTTTTAATTATAAGCCTTCTACTTTCAAATTTATTGACAGCCCTGGGATTCTCTCTTGCATTCAGAGTACAGTATATGGGAATAGTTATTTTACATTGAGGCTTGAGAAGAAATTTGTGTGAAATATTATGCCATGTATGCTAACTCAAACTTCACGAGATGTTTCAAATATCTTAAAAAATCATGGACCACAGCAGTTTCAAAGTTAAAACATATTACACAGTCTCAAAACTTGCAAAGCTTCGATTTAATGGAAATATAAATTTCATTGCCTTTGTACTTTATCGTTGTCAAACTAAAAACAAAGAATCTGGGGCAATGTATTTCATGCAATTTTAGATTTATATACTTTTTGTTTCCTCTCTATCACGACGTCATTTTGGACCAGCCCATGGCTACAGTAGTTCAGCATCAGTGTATGAACATGAAGTTTTTGTTACATAACCACGTGATTCATGAAAATGGCTCCAAAAAGTAATGTGATTCCTGAATGCCTGGAAATTAAACCTGTGATTCGAGATCCAGAGCCCCCCTTCCAGACCCTGAGATAAGTTTGTTAATATTAAAAGTAAAGAAGTCGACCTTTAGTTTTATTTTTGACCTCCAGTGTTGCACGGACTGTGGGTGTGTTCTGGATGAATGTGGCTGAAACCTGGGTGGACATAAGCTCATCCAATGCAAGAAAGGTTAATAGTTAACATACAGTGTCCAGTGTTCATTCTTGTTCAGTATGATGAATCTACACTGTACAATGAAGGTCATAAGATTTTGGGGCACTTGTCAAACTCAAGAGAAAAAAATATTAATAATCTAGTAAGCTACTGTAGATATGGCATAATTTTATCTCGAGTTCCTCCCTTTCTTCCCAGCCTGAAAACATTCAGGCTGTCCATGGATCATTAAAACTCAATGCTGCAAAGGGAAGGGGGGAGGGGAGGAAACGGGAACTGTCAGCTTTGCAATGTCTACTAGATACATGGAAGTTATAAGATAGCCTGCATACTCAGCCGCCTGTTATCACTTCTGTCTGCTAGAGATGTTTTTAAGATCCTTGTGAACATCCATAGCAGCCAGGAGTGATGAGAAGTGGCTGTATTTGCAGGCTAGGCAGTATACTGGTAGATGAAAATTGGCAAGGGTAATAAGCTACTAGAACCAACAATGATAGCCACGGTCAGTTTGTTATTTGAATAGAACATTGATTTTCGTCTAAGGTATTAAATTAAAATTGTCAGCAATGACACAATTAAAACCTTGCAAGAGAGGGCTGCAAGTGACTGAATTTTGAACAAGAAAAGTTTTAAAATTTGAATACTGTAGACTTGACTTCTGTAGAGTTAAAATGAAATGGTGTAAAATAATAATTCTTGATCTAGATCATCTGCAAAGCTGTGTTTTTGTTTGTTGGTCAAATGCAGACTGATGGATTTGTCATGTTGTGTAATAATTACATTGTAACTGCACATGGAATTTGAAAGATCCCCAAGGTTCGGGGGCCTTCTCTGATTGTTGTTTTATTGTAAGAATTAGGGAAGACCTCAAAACCCTGTGTGATTTGTTTTACAAATTTGCACAGCGCGTTTCCACTACATTTGCTTTCAGTAATAATAATAATTAATGATAATAATTTAAACTTATGTTTAACAGTTGATCCTGCGAAATAGCGTGGAATATCACCTGATACTTAGCCGACTAGGCAGTAGGCCAAGACAGCTAAAATTAGGGGATATTGTGCAAGATTGAGCGTTATCCATTCAGTGATTTAACGTGTATTATAATACTTTTAAAAATAACAATAGAGCATACATGCACTTCTTGGAATGTAAAATTATATGAATTAGCTAGCTCAAAATATATTGCCTTCTTTAAACTAACTTTGGAAGTCCCAGATGAAAAAGTAGGGGTCCCAGAAAGCGGCTCTTTTTAAGTTGGAAAACAAAATGAAGATTCAAAAGTTAGTTTTTATTCTCAAAAGGGATTTTTCACAGATTTACTTACTAGTTGGAAATTAGTTTTTAGTACGCTACCAAACAGTGTGTCACTGGACACACATTTGCGCCTCAAGGAAAACTGTGATGGCATAACCTACAATACTTTGAGTTTCATTGGAGCCTTTGGACATTACACAACAGTCAGTTTAAAGACTGACCTGACTTTAAGCTGAGTCCTGTTGTGTTCCACTATTCTTTTGTTTTTTCAGTCCATGTTAAACTCACTGATGTCGTTTTTCAAGGATAATGAGGAAGTTCCTCAGGTGGAGACTCACTGGATGTCAGAGAGCGGGATTATTGATGTCTTTGTCATGTTGGGTCCAAAGCCACATGATGTGTTCCGCGAGTATGCTTCCTTCACAGGGACCACTGCAATGCCACCTGTAAGTGTTTGGTATATTATCAGTTGCATAAACAGTTTGAGGCCTTTCGCATGTTGGTAGCTGGACTGACTGAGAGCTGCCACTGACTGACTGACTAATGCTGACTGACTAATGGCTGACAGGCCGACTGGCTGACTGACTAATGGCTAACTGACTGGCTGACTGACCGACTGACTAATTTCTGACTGACTGACTGGCTGGCTGACTAATTGCTGACGAGTGGCAACTGACTGACTGACTAATTAATGGCTGGTTGGATGATGGGCTGACTGACGGACTGACTGATTGCTGATTGGCTGGCTGGCTGACTGACTAATTTCTGACTGACTGACTGATTGATTGTCTAATTAACAAATGAATATAACTGATCTACTTACAATACTGTTGATTAACTTACGAACTGCCTGGCTAGAAGCTGACACTTGGCTTACATGTCTTGGTGACTGACCAACCAACCGAATGGCGATTTGACTGACTGACTGACTTAATCTGAAACTGCTCTGCAATTTGTGTTACTAAGCTACATGTGCATGCCTTTGTTATGAAGGTCGTTGACTAGCTTATGGTATCATGTGTTGTTCAAACAGATGTTTGGAATTGCCTATCATCAGAGTAGATGGAATTACAATGATGAAGATGATGTCAAAAAGTGGGTGAAATAAGTATCATTTTTATTTCATAAGACATAATGTGCATTGGAAATCTAACGCAAGAGACTTCATCCTGGTGCAGTAATGGTGTCCGTTACTGATAATTTATGGGTGCAAGACCCTCACAGTTGAGTTTGCACCTGGTGGGGCTCACTTTGAACTTTTCAGTGTGAGTCAACTGGGGTGGGGGTTTAACAAACATGCTCCCTCTGAAAATTTTTAAAGTCCTCTGAAATGGCTGGAAATGCATCAAAAACTAACATGGTATGGTGAAAGTTATATACTTTCAGCAACAAAAAAGTGGTGTTTTAAAACATGAAGTTAATTACGTTTTTGCTTAACTAATCATAAACTGGCAATTACTTGAGTAACATATCCACAAAACTCAACTCAAAATTGTTTGCCCTCAAGACATTGTATTGTTGAAAACTGGGGATGCTAAAGCCCCCCCTAGCCCCTCCCCCTGCATGGTGCCTGGTTTGAGCAACTTCAGTAGTTGGAAAAGAGGTGACAAAAATATCTAGAGGCTTAGAAAGGTTTATATTTTTAAAACCGAGATCTTGGAAGTACTCTTACTTGGTGATCTGCTAAGAGAAAGGGACAGTGAACAGCTGGTTCTGACTGAACGAAAGTAAATAGTGATGATTATTCTATGACTGGCTCTTTCAGCGGTCAAGATGAATCAATTCTCCTGCTGTGATTGGCTACCCGCGAGGTCAAGATGGAGCCATCTTGACCTCTCGGATTGCCCATTCATCCCGCATTTTACTGTCTCTTGATAGCGTCCTTTGAGTCATATAATAAATCCTTTATTGACCAAGCTTGTTTGGTCAAGATGGCGGGATATTGGCCTCGTTCTTTTTTTGCGTGTTTATGGACCTCGACTTCGTCTCGGTCCATAAAGGCGCAAAAAAAGAACTTGGCCAATATCCCGCCATCTTGACCTCACGCTTGGCCAATAACCCATATTTATAGAGCTTGGTGGAAAATTACACTGTCTTCTTGACCTTATTGAAAGTTTGCATGTAAAACTGAAAGATGAGCCAGTGCAGTTAATTTTAGTTGTGATTTTTTGGCAGCGTGGACAAAGGCTTTGATGAGCATGATATTCCGTATGACGTCTTGTGGCTGGATATTGAACACACTGATGGCAAGAAATACATGACTTGGGACAAGCTTAAATTTCCTTCTCCAGACCAGATGCAGAAAAATCTTGCTGCAAAGGGTCGAAAGGTATGTAAGAGATTATGATTATTAAGAGTTTATGATTATTAGATACGGAGCTTGCTTGTGTTATAAGATGTTATACCAAATTCATTTTCCGCATTTTCTTCAATGTTCATCCAATGTTTTCTTGAATCAAAGATTGTATTGAAACCGTTTGGACATGCATGTTCAGCATTTGAACTTAAGGGAAATGTTGATAGCGTGCTGAAGCAAATTTAAATTGTTTTAACTTTGATTGAACATCGCCTTGACATTGCTTTTGTTGGCTAAACTGTTGAACTGTGTTGAAGCTGTATGAACACTTCGTTCACGCAACCTTTGTTGAACAAGTTACACACTCGCACAAATGGACCCGAGGGCTTGTTCCCAGTTCTTTGCCATGGAGTTTTTAGAAAACAAAAAATGTTAAATGGATGGTGAAACCGTGTGAGCCGCTTTCACTAAGCATCCTTTTTGCTTTCGAAAGATGCACAAGCAACGTCCATTCAACTTTTGTTGAACAAATGCTATGCAAATATTAAAACCGTTTTTTTCGGAACATCCATTTGCACTTGTATTATTACCTGCTCTACCAAGAGGCACAGTTTTAAGTGGCAATCTCTGTTAGTCAAGTATCCATGGCAGTGTAGCCTGGACACCCTGCAGGATTTTAGAGTAAATTTTCTTGATGTAGCCATGCTACCAGATAAATCAATGATGGCACACTATTATAACGTTGTTGAAGATTGAGATGAACTTGATTTACATGTATTTGCCGTCGACTGTTTTCGTTCTTTTATATTTGTCCGCCACAGATGGTCACCATTATTGATCCCCATATCAAGCGTGAAGGCGGATATCACATTCATGAGGCAAGTTTTGTAGAATAGGAAATTTGGTTTCCCTCAGGCTGGTTTATACCTATTAGTAATAGGTTATCACGATACCTGTGTATAATACGGGTATAAATGATAAGTACAAGCAGAGGGATGTTAGTGCATGTCATAACCAAAAACAGGGTAAGTGGCGTACAATTTTGTTTCCTGGTACGCGTTTCTCGAAATATTCCGGAAACGTTTCGCGAACGAAAAACTATTTTACGTACACTACTAGGCTCGTTACCAGAAATTCAATTTCCAATATTTTTAATAATCTTTCAAGAAAGATCGGTACAAAATTGTGAAATGCATTGGACTAGTTTGCCAAAAAAGCTAGAAAACCAACTTGAATAACACTTCTCGGGCCTGAAATGTTTTCCGGA
>JAEMWC010000225.1:515000-520000 GCA_016490735.1 Pachyseris speciosa
CAGTTGGACGGTAATGCCACGAGCAGACCATTATTTGTAGGCAGTTATTTGTAGGTCACGTGGTAGGCTCTGGGCCAATGAAAAGGAAGGGAAAATAGTATCGAATGATAATGTAAATTGACCACCGTACAGGGATTCGATTAGCTGACGTTTCGAGCGTTAGCCCTTAGTCGGAGCGAATCGCTCCGACGAAGGGCTAACGCTCTAAACGTCAGCTAATCGAATCCCTGTACGGTGGTCAATTTACATTGTCAACTCCGTTGATAAACCAAATTTTCGTGTTTCACTCCCCCACCGGCGCAGCACAACAGTTTCTTTAGAAACTAATCCCCTTTAAGTCTAATTTAAGTCTGTTTTCCTAGTATCGACTGATTCTTTTATTCCTAACCCGGAATAAGAATGATCAGAGTAGTGCCAAAGGAATACATCCAAAGTGTTTCAAATCAGTTTACACCTGCGACTTTCCAAAACTCTTTTATCGTAGTCTTTGTTGCATGTTGACCAGTTCTTTAAGGTTCAAAGAAAAGTGGAACTGTTGGCGTGGAAATAGGTTGAGCACGGCTTGGTGGCGGGACATGCTTCACATCTGACGGCGAATCTTGTGTTTTCCAGGGTTCAACGGAAACTCTCTTCACCTGGAATGATATGAATGAGGTACGTTGTCCATTGGTCTCCTTCCCACCCGCTCGGGCCGAAGTCACGCAATACTCCCGTGACCTAGGGCAGAGCGCCTTCTATTATCCATTGAGTTTTTCTAGAATTTTTGGTTTTCACATGACGTCATGAAAGACTAAAATTGAAAATTAAACAGACTTTTGTATTTTTAGCTTCATCACGTAAAAGACATTTTAGAAGTGTATCTGCATGTTTTCAGCTCGGTAGCGTGCTTTGCTTTGAAAATAGAGCAGTTTGAATTTTAGGTTTTTTCACAGTGCGTGACATAAACATGTCTGCTCAAAGGCATGTCACGTACACGAAAACATCGATTCAGCTTGTGCTTCTGAGGTTTCAAAAGCCAACATGACAGGAGAAACGTCTTTGTGATTGTTTGCAAGCTCAAAAGAGAGAAGAATGCCTTTGAGATAGCCAAAGTAAATTCCAGATGCTTTAATACGTTTCCGGCCGCCATATTTGTGCCCCTCAGAAGGAAACTAACACAGCGTGTCCATACTAAATTCTATAATTCTGAGTGGTACATTTTGCCGAATAACTCGAGTACGGAATATAGCACAGCCCCGAGAGGTTGGCATGTTGTTTATTTATTACTCTTCTACAACATCTCAATTACTTGACTTTTTCTAGTGAATGGTAGATGATTTTATTTTTTTACTTGCGTGACTGAAAACCAAGAATTGGGCCAAGTGGACTTTTGTCAAAGAATGCGGCCTTTCATCTTGGAACCTTTTATCCATGGCTTAAACTTTTTCACAAAGTTGGTGGTGTAAGAATTAATTTTGTTTTGAGATCTCGAGAGGAAGTATAGGATAACCAAATAAAATAGCTTGAATTTGCAGGGTAACGTTTTCAAGCTTTCATTAGTTTCATTAGCTTTCTGATAGAATTCAGACTTCCGTAGCAGATTTTATATGCTGACTGGTGGCTTGAATTTTACGGGCCTTTAAAGGGAGGGATGATGATGCTTGAGGGAGTTTAGAGCGTGCAGTTCTCAAGTGAGTATCGACGGTAACTTGATTGAAAAGGGCGCTTTTTTTCTCTGCGTTAAGCCCCGGCTAAACGATCAAACTTTTTATCCAACATCGTGTTTGTCAAACATAATGTTGGATGGCTCAACGGACAAACAGTGTTCGACCAAACACAAGGGTAAGCGAGTCCCCAGAACGAATTTTTGCGTATGATCGCTGAAATTTCGACGTTTTGTGGTTCATTTGGTTGCTTTTTACTAGCTGTACACGCTTTGTTGGTTGCGGTGGCTAAACGATCAAACATTTGTTCGTAACGCGAAAAGTTGGATGAAAATGTTTGACTGATCTAGATCAAACATGGAAAACCATTTAAATGCAGTGTTGAGAGAGGTGGCTAAACGGTCAAACATGCTCGTCGAACACGATGTTGGATGAAAATGTTTGATCGCCTTTTTTATTTTTATGCTATGTTTATTTTAGCCGGGGCTTTACATTATCTGTGGTCTCTTTTACGCTTTCACGTTAAAAAATACTGCCCACATTGGTGTTTACAAGTTGTTTTTTGCTGTTCACTCTTTCGCGTGTCCTTTGTTTTTATCTTCAGCCGTCAGTTTTCCACGGACCGGAAATCACAATGCACAAGGACGCACTGCACTATGGGGACTGGGAACACCGCGATGTGCATAACATCTATGGCTTCTATCAACACATGGCCACAGCTCAGGGGCAGATTGACCGCTCGGGGGTAGGGAGAGGCCTTTTGTCTTGTCAAGAGCATTTTACGCGGGTACTCAGAGGCATGGTAAGTATAACATGGAATTCTTTCGGTTCAGTACAGTGTCTGCTCCGAATGACCAATAGACTGCGAGCAGTCTCTTTTTTCTCCTGGTTCTGTAAACGCGCACTGGATCTAGCGCGCTTCGAGCAGCGATTTTACCTTCCGTTCGCGCAAGTGATCTGGAAAAAAAGTGCCATTTCTCACAGCCTAAACGACGGCTCAAAATGACGAAAATCGCCTCTCATCGCTCTTGCTGTGTACGGCTAATGATAAGAAAAAACTATGTACCTATTTTACAGGGTTGTACCAGGAAATAATGGGCTCCTAGTTTGACGTAACATTCAGGCAGTGTTTAACTGCTGTGTAATTTGAAGGCGTTGCTCTCATGGCCTATGGGCGGAAACTGGAGAACTAAAAAAGCTTCAACCACACTAAATTATACAATTAAAACTTGGTACAGGAATACCAGCTTCACTGACGGTGCGCGCTTAACTTGAACTTTTCAAAGTGTAGTGGCACCGTAATAAGTCTTTCACAGTTTTATTCGCTGAAAACTGGTTACGCATGTACTTAGCTTTGAGTGACGATTTATTCTTAAAACTCAAAGTTAAGTGTGGCTTCGGATTTATGCATCTGTGCAGTGGGACAGTAACTATCTCTGCTTTATTTGAGCTTTGAATCTCGGCCTGGAATGTCAAGAGCTTATACTTTGTCTTTATTGCATCAATGGCTCGGCTGATTACTTTGTTCCAGGTCCCATTTGGACGGGTGATAACACAGCGGACTGGAACCATCTCAAGGCATCCCTTCCCATGATTCTCACGTTGAACCTTGTCGGGCTGCCGTTTTCAGGAGGTGAGTCGCTTAGTTATTGGAATTCACCGGAAGTGGTTTTGTTTTTGTTATAAATTTAGTTTAGTTTTGTCTCCTGGGTTTCTTCTTCTGCGTTAAAAAGTTGCTTCATTTTTTTGGTTCTGAAGCTACAAAGAAGTAAAATGATGATGTTTATCATTTTTTTTGTGATGCACGTGCAAAAACATGGCGGATGTCAGACTCTTTGCTCTGATAGTTGCACTTGTATTGAGCTATTTTAATCAGACTGTAGCATCAGTCAAAAGAGCTAACGGCAACTTTAAGACTCCGCTGTCAGGCTCCACAGTTTTAGAGGACAGTTTCAGCAAGGAACTCCATACGAAATGCAGCAGCAAAGTGCAGCAAAGAATACCGGTAACAGACGAAACGAGAAGGCATGCAATCAAAACCCACACAAAGCAGAGGTATTTAAAAGGAAAGGTAGCATATTACTTCAATTCAAATGCTACATTTAATGTGGAAATTATCAGAGCAGGAGATGTTGAAATGAATCCAGGTGATATTAGAAATCCCTGTTCAGTATGTGGCAAATCGGTAGCAAGAACTCACCGAGCCCTCGACTGCCGGCGTGTAAATTACAATCCCACATTAGGTGCTGTTCAATTACACCTACTCTGTACCGCGAACTTTTGGCAAGGGTAAATTATTACTGGGAATGTTCCTCCTGCTTATGGAAAAGTGCGTTAGGTTCACTGCCATTTAACGGAATCGACGACACAGAATTTCTACAAGAGATTCAATGCAGAAGTCAAATCGAAGACGACAACGATGAATACCTACAGGATTTAGTTCACAAACTTGCTACCAACGCAAAACATCTTAAAATAGCACACTTAAACGTCCGCGGCTTAAGGGGAAAAGTGGATGAATTACGAATCCTTTTAAAACTATGCCGGTTCGACGTATTCGGAGTAACGGAAACGCATTTGACAAGCGAAATCGCCGACGGAGAAATAAATATCGAAGATTACAGTTTCGTTCGAAGAGACAGACCGGGAAGACAAGGCGGGGGCTGCGCGATATATTATCGCAAGTCGTTAAAAGTTATTCATCGACCGGACTTGGAAGATGATAAAGTGGAAGAGATATTTATGCACTGGCGGCCACCGAATCATAATAGTGAATTTTTCACAGTCTTTCCAAAACTACTTGAAAATGTCTGGTTAAAATTTTCAAATGTAGTACTTCTTGGAGATTTTAATACCAATCTACTTCAGAACGAACGTGGAGACACATCGTACGAAGGAAAGAAGATGGAAGGGATACTCGATCAGTTTAATCTGAAGAATGTGATAGAAGGGCCAACAAGAATCACTAATCATTCCAAAACATTGATCGACCTTATTGTCACGAATAGGAAAGATTTGGTCAAACAAAAGGGTTCATGTCCCCTGGGTATCTCAGATCATGACATGATTTATGCAACCTTATCAGCTAGCATCCCAAGAGACCCGCCTAAAATAATTGCCATCAGGAACTTCAACAAATTCAGTGAAAGAAATTTTCAAAGTGACATTGCCCGTGCGCCCTTTCAAGTTTGTGAAGTTTGCTGTGCAACGAACACGCGCCATTCAAACTAATCAAAGTACGCACTAACAGCCTGCCCTGGATAACAAAAGAAATTAGAATGACTATGAATCACAGATATAAGGCTCTGAAAAAGGCACGCCAACTAAACGATCCGCTCCTATGGGATGATTACAGAA
>JAEMWC010000225.1:522500-617500 GCA_016490735.1 Pachyseris speciosa
CTGCGTGGCAGACGTAGAATGGGGAGGGGGAGGGAGGGAAAGGGGAGAGGGGACTGGGGAGAAGGGGCAGGGCTAATGCAGCTTTTCGAGCCCATGGTGAATCATAACCAAAATAAGCTTTTGATAGACAGTTGTGTGGCCTTGTGTTGGCTGTCCAAACTGTGTAAAACCAACATTGACTTGCTTGCCAATTGATCCCGGTCAAAGTGAACGGAAGCAGTAACCCGAATGTTGTTCCAACTCAATGACTTGTGCCTTCCTTTGTGGAAGTGTTCAAAAGACTCGTTTTTCCTTTTCACTCTCTTCAGGCTGCGGCCTTCATGCCATTTTTCCGCGCGCATGGCCATTTGGACACCAAACGACGAGAGCCCTGGTTGTACGAACAGAACTACAAGCAGAACATCAGAGAGGTCATTCGCCTGAGATACTCCCTGCTGCCATACTGGTATACCCTGTTCTACCATGCCTCTGAAACAGGGTCACCAATCGTCAGGTAAGGATGGCATGTGTGCATTGTTTGTGTAAGGCTGCTTTACCTTAATGATAGCCAATCTCATACCCAGAGTCCTCGGGCTGTTTGGTCAGCGGGTGGACGCCCGGAGAGACTAGGGGATAATGGACTGGCCATTTTCCCAGAAAATCTGAGGTAAAACAATGGAAGCCGTTACGGGCCAGCCATAAACAAATTTGATTTTTCCATTATCCCAGAGTCTCTCCTGGCGACAAACCGCTGGCCAAAGAGCCTGAGGACTCTGGGTACGAGATTGAATGATAGCGTGAGAAGGTGAGTCGGGAACACAACCATAAGGAAGCTTGCGTTTCATTAAGAATAAGAGACAGAGAATTTCAAGTAAAATCTGCGCTCCTCAAAACTCCTAAACTAAAATCGTTTCGACAATAACTAAACTCTTGGATGTCAGGATCAGCTGTGTAAGCTTCTAGCTTGGTGACCAAGTTGTTCTTGTTGTTGAACTCAACCAAATTTGAAACGCGATATTCAGTTCAATGTGAAGCACTCCATGAAAAAAAGGAGGTGAAAGTTGTTTGAACGAGTACAAGCCCATGGTATCGGACTCTTATTGTAATTAGAATCGTAGGTTCGATTGGATGGTAATTGGAAGGATTTCTGTTTCTCCGGGTTCCACTTCGTTTTCCATCGCTTACGATCTTGTGTAAACAAGTGAATGGACGGAGGGCAGCAAGGGAAAAAGTCGAAAGCCGATCTTGGATGGTATTTCAAGGAAAAAAAGGGGGGAATGGCTAAAGGTGTTTGAATGTTCTCCGCCTTTCTTGATAAATCGAGAATCTGCGTTAATTCACGTACTTCATTAGTTAGAGTAGCACGAAGACAGTTAAATATAACGTACTGAGGACACTTCATAACTTTGAATCCTTAATTATATTTTTTCAGGCCTTTGTGGGTGGAGTATCCAGAGGAGAAGAACACGTTTTCGATGGAAGACGAGTTTTTACTTGGTAAGTGAATTGTTTTGTTTTTTTTTTTTCGTTTTCCCCTGGCGATCGTCGGAGAAATCTTTCGTTCGAGTGCCATTTTTCGTTCGTTTTCAGGTAAGGATCTTCTCGTCAAGCCAGTGACCAACCAGGGACAGAACTCTATTGATGTCTACCTCCCAGGAAAAGGCGAGGTATGGTAGTGTTTACGTACTTGCTATACAGTGGCCTTCAATCAAGTGCTGCAAAACTGCGTCACGGTCTTTCGATTTTGAAAAGTTTAGCCTCAATTTTTCAAAAAGGTCATTTGTAATCCGCTTTAATCTTCTCCATCCTTCACCATCCTCGTCATATTTGCATTTATTCTTGTCTCTTTGGTGCTGATCTTCCCTGACAAATTGTTATTTCACAGTTTCCCATTATTTAAATGCACTTTTTTATCTAATAACGTCTAATAACGACCCAAAATATTATGACCGAGCTTCTTTAAAACCGAAGTTGTCGCCAACAGTTACTACAGACTCGCACAGCAAAATGCATCAGGAAAATGGAGCTCAGGAAAATGCGTGCGAGTCATTGACTACAGGTTTTGGTTTGAGTACTGTTGTATTAGTTTAGGAAAATCTATATTCTGATTTTGTGGTCCGTTTTCAGATCTGTTTTGTTTCCGTTTTTGTTGTTTGTTTTTCTAAAAGAGGATTTCAAATCCAGCGAATCCAGATTTCTCATATTCTCACGAACAAACATACTCTCTGCGAGTGGTTTAATACAAATCGGACTACTCTCCCAACCAATCAGCTGTAGAAATAGAGCAATGTGTCGTCCCCGTTTTCCCGCGCTTGACGCCAGTTACATGCACTTCCTGTGGGTTCTGATTGGTTCATTGTGTTATTGTTTGCGTCTGTTGCGTGCTGGAAGACATTTTGCTTTTATGATGTTTACTCTTTCTAAACGACTTTTGCATTCGGTGCAAGAGTAGCTGAGAAGTCAAACTATGAAACAAGCAATTCAGCGTAGAATGTGTCAATCCCAAATGGCAGGAAGGAGGCTGGGTAGGTGACTATTGACTGCGAGTGAGGCTGGGGAGTTGATACGGAACTACCATGAAATGGCCATGCAGCCAGCTGTCAGAGTAGATCTTGAACCCGGATTTCCGAATTTCCGGATTACAAGTCCAAGCGCACGTTTCTTAAAATTCTGGAATTTATCGGGCCCAATAACTATTTCACGCGCGTAATGTTCTCTGAGTTTTGAGTAAATCTAAAGGGGAAAGAGTTTATGAAATCACATGATTAATAAATTCATCTGGCTACTTTGCTCGAAACCCTACCACCATTCGATGAGAAACAAACCTAAAAATCACTTTCCGGGCCCGAAAACCTCTCGGACGTTTCTCAAAACAATAAAACCAATCTGTATCCGGTCACCACCTACACATCGCACTGTTAGCTGGGAAGTTTGTGTCACGTCACCAATTTGTTCAAATCTGTTTAAATTTCAGTACTGGTACGACTTGAGTGACTATAAGATTTACCGAGGAGAAAATACAATTTATGTGGCCACGCCACTGGAGAAGGTAAGGCGCCATAACCAAACAACTGTTGAACTTGAGTTGTGCAACGTTAAATGGAGAAAGACTCTTCCTATGTTGAACACATCTTATTGTTTGTGTTCCAGATTCCGTTGTTTCAACGCGGTGGGAGTATCATTGCAACAAAGCAGCGAGTCCGCAGATGCAGCGCTCTCATGCACAAGGACCCGTATACACTGACTCTGGCCTTGAACCCAAATGTAAGGAAACTTTAATTTGATTTTCCAGCATTTCCTCGGGTTTCGTGGATAGTCGTCGAGGAAGGAGCACGTTAATTGTACGTTAAACTAAGTGTTGTTCAGTTTGCTCTTGGACTGTATCCCGCTTTTCGCTTCTCTCTTACAACAACAGTGTCATCTAGTTTCAGGAACCTCGCTTATCTCACTTATTTTTTTCGCTCACATCATAAGATTAAGCCTTCATCTACAAAAAGCTGCCCTGACGTCTCAAGAAAAGCATGCCTTATTGCTTCCAAATGGTAGTTTTAGCCGGTGTTACAAATCGAACCAAATCGAACGTTTGATTAATCGAGCACAATCGGACTTAATCAACCCCAGTCACATTGGAGTTGGGTAATTGAACACAATCAAACTCTCAAAAAAAAATTGTGGGCAATCGAACGTTCGATTGCGTTCGATTTGAGGCTGGGTGGGTGGCATGATTAGTTCGGAAATTGAACGCAATCAAACTCTCACACAAATTTTTGGGTTTGATTGTGCTCGATAATCGAACAAATTGAACCCAATCGTTCGATTAAGTTGGATTGGTAACGTCGCGTTTTAGTCAGTGAACTTGACCAAATTACTCCCTGTTTTTTCTTAATGTGGCTTTTTAATCAAACTCTCGCGCTTGAATAGTCCTCCGTCAAGTCTTATAGAATATGCAGTTCACTCTCACCTAACACATACCTTCCTTCCCAACAGGCCATGTCCGAATTACCTTTGGCCTCTTTTTCAAAGCGAGGTCTGGTGCTAAACCATTCGTATGAAAACGAGTTTAATTTCCGTGTGAATGAAAAGTTATTTTCATATGAATGGATGAGCACCAGGACTCGCTTTGTAAAAGAGGCCAAATGTAATTCGGAAGTGGCCTATTGAATATTAGATAATTTTTTTATCGTCAAAGTATGCGCGCAGGTTGTGTGCCTTCGCTTGTAAGAAATAGCCTTGACTGACGAAAAAGTTGACCAAGTCTTTTTTCTTTCCATCCAGGCTGAAGCTGAAGGGGATCTTTATGTGGACGATGGCTACACGTTTGATTACAAGAATGGCGCCTACGTTCACATGAAGTTTACTTTCCGTGGCGGACGACTTATAGCAAAGTAAGATTCCAGTTGAACCCGTGTCAATGAAACTATCCAATTTTTGCTTGTTGTCTAGAGTTTACATCACGAACAGCATTTTGAAGTTGGGATGTTTTCCATTTCCCACTGTAGGAATGTATCTAAGCCCATCCCCCAGCAGCCTGTCAAAGACGACTCTGGCATTCTGTCCTCTATGTGGGATTTCCTGTTAGTAGCTTCATTGTCTTCTACTTTTTTTCTGTCCCGTTCATGCAGCTAGCTAGATGCATTTTTTAAACTCGGTTAAAAGGAAAAAAGACAGCTAAGTGGCATTTGTCACTTTTCTCTTGGTGGGGTGAAAAGCCCTCCTCTAAATCCCAGTTTAACTGGTCTTCGCCAAACTGACCCAGATTGAGAAGTTCGCCTTCACCAGTAGGTTAGGAACGAATCACATTCTCTAAAATGATGTCAGACTAAAATGCTTTTATATTGGACTTCCTTGACGCCCATCACTTCTCTTTTCCGGTGAATACCAAAAGCGCTAGTTCTTTTGTTTTTTCGTTCTTGCCGGGTTTTAATTTTTGAATTCCATGTTGCTTTTGTTGAAGGGGTGGAAAAAAGCTCCCGGAGAGTAAAAAGTCCCAAGCTTGATGAGCCTGCGTAGCAAGGCGTTCTCATTCCGGAACGCTTCCTACTTAGGTTACAGATTTGTGGTCACATCATCTCTCGTTTTATTTTAATTGCCTGTAAATAGCACTTGCTAGTCACGTGTACCCATAGCGGTTTCAAAGCCGAACCAAGTCAAAAAGCACGGCTGAACTGTTGTTGCTAAACAAACGGTGACACACGTTGTAACGTTTTGACTTTGTTTGCTAAATTTCGATAATGTCTTTGTTAAATCGGAAAGGACAATTTCTTGTGGCGCTAAGTATGCTTTATGTTTTTTGTTGGGCGTACGATAACATATACGCCATTTAAAATGTTATTGCTGTTCTGGGCATGTTGACATGATTGACGGCCCATTTAATGGTGCAGTTGTTAAAGTGTATTTGGCAACCTTTGTAGATCAACAAGGCTACGTACCGTTTTCTCACGCAGTGGCTATGTCGGTCGGTAGAGTTGCTGGACCAAATATTTACCTTCTGTGGGCAGGCTGATGGCCAACAAATATTTAACCGTGGGCCGATTGTCTGGCTATGCCTCGGGCGTCTAAAGACGAGTACAAAACGGATTAGTTATCTGTCAGCTTTCTGTGATGAAGGAGCACTTGAGCCGACAGTTAGCGGAAACAACAAAAGTTTGACACTAACCTGTGTTGAAGTTTCGTTTATGGAGCGCTAATTTGCTAATTTTGTTTCCTTTTCGGTGTTTTTTAGGAGGGAGAAGCCAAACACTCATTACAAGACTGATGAATGGATCGAGCGAATAGTTATTCTGGAATAAGCAACGCTCCTAAAGGAATTTTCCTTACAACTGATGGTAAGCAATCATTCTTAATTATTGTGTGGTTGAACTGCTCCTAATGTTCCGTGATGTGAAGAGCGGTTTGATTGGTTTCACAAAGTTCCCAATTCTGCTGTATGTACGGCTGAACAAACATCACATCACTAAAGTTAGACACCCTAAAGTACTGTTGTAGGCAAGCTTTTGCGACAATGTTTTTTTTCGATCGAAAAGTTCCCTAGCCTGCGTCGCAAACAGTGCAAATGCACCGCAGGCTAAAAGTTCCGTTTCTCCGAATTTAAGGGAGTTTTCATTCTGATACGCGGTTAGGGACTAGGGCGATATAAAACGCTGTCATAAACACCATTTTGTCTCATTTCTTGTAGGAGGCGAGAGCAGGCATCTTCAATTCACTCACGATAGCTCCACAAACACCATGAACATCAAGAAACCAGCAGTCAATGTCGCACAAGAATGGACCATCTCTATGCACGCTTAGGCTAGGTTTTTTGTTATTAAATTATCCTTTTTACGCACTCAATCACGGTTTCGGGGAGAGCTTTTTTCAAGATAACGAGACGTGAAGGATTCGTCTATAATAGAGCACATTAATCGGCAAGCTAGCATTTTGTAACGCCTCGTTTGAGTAAAGACAAATAAATTGATTTCTATAATTATACTGTACTCTGTTAATTTTGTGAAAAAGTTGTTTTACATTTCGACCCTTTTTTCGCGAGAATCTCGATCTTAGGCATTACTGATGGGGCTAACACGTGAATGTTCCTCCTAGCCCTATGGATAGTCCTTATGGACTTATGGTTCCTTTCCTCTACGCGTAATTCGAGAAGAAGAAAGCCTAAGATGTCTCCCTAAATTATTGCGTGTGCTTTTTTAAAAATCAACCGTTGTCTTTCCTCACGCATTGGTTGTTGTCGTGCGCAACTTTAAATCGTTTTCATACCACTGATGAAGGGCTAAGCCCGAAACGTATGGTTTGTCTTTCAAACTACTTTTTGGCACTTCACTACCTTTTGTTTTTACACTTTCATCCGTATTAGTGCTACGCAGTATTTTTGAAGTTTTGTTCATCATTTGCCTCCCTAATGTTCTTCAAATAGTCAGCCGGCGCCAGCCAACCAGCAGTATCAACCAACTAAACAATCATCCGACCAAAGCAAGCTCCGTTTTGCCGTGTTCACTGAAAAGAATGGATGGCAGCGGGTTGTCCTCAGGGGCGCGATCCATTTGGTCAAAAAACGGTAATTTCCGAAAAGTTCATCTCGAAAGTTTGGTCAGCCTCTCGAGGTTGTCCATTTTCCGA
Source organism: Pachyseris speciosa (assembly GCA_016490735.1). Taxonomy (NCBI): domain Eukaryota; kingdom Metazoa; phylum Cnidaria; class Anthozoa; order Scleractinia; family Pachyseridae; genus Pachyseris; species Pachyseris speciosa. The sequence goes on from JAEMWC010000225.1 coordinate 529,590, forward strand.
AATCTGAATTACAGAAATTTTCTGTTCCATTTGGCATTTCATTTCGGTGAGACAGCCGTTTGGTAAAAAATTCCCGAATTTTAGGTTAAGAAACAAATTGAACGGTAATTTCCGGAAAGCACATCTCGAAAATTCACCGAAGTACTGATGAAACCGTTCCATTTAACAACTGGGAATTTCGGAAATTCAAACCGAAATGAATCGCGCCCCCTATCACAGAAAAGGACTTCGCGTTCATTATCAGTGTTCTGTCATTCGGCCAAGGACGCATAAGACCTCTAAAGAAGTTTTAATGACCACCAGGGGCTCCAGGCACTAGATGCCGGGGCAGCCCATCACCCAGTCTCCACCCAACCCTGAGATGTGTGTGAGGTCAGACCACAGCACCCGGAACTACGTTCCCTACTCTTTTCGATCAGTGTGTGTTATTTTACGTCTCCTTGAAGGTTCACTTGTTGAGGTGAAGGAGAAAAGTCCATCGGCACGTCACTGCCCAGTAACGCGATCACCTGAACTGAGGCAGATGTTGAGCGCACAGCCAGCGTGGTTAACACTCTGATTTTTAGCCCTGTCTAGGATTTGAACCCGGCTCAAAAGTCCGGTGATCTTACTGAACTTACTGGGTAGCAGTAATGTGCGAAAGAAGTTGGGAAGAAGAATATGTGGAGGGGAATATTATGCATTGCAATTGTTTGATATTGTCATCAGTAATTATTTCAGGACGGTTGGGTTATTTCCACTGAAAATTCTCCTAAAGTCCTCGCAATCTTAACAAACGTTCATGCGCAAGTCATGATCGGTGCAGGTAACTTTCAGTACTCTTTCTGAAAATTCCACCTCTTTGCACCGCACACCACTGACATACATTTTGGTATTACCAATTCTCTGCATTAATTGTCACTCACATTTCCACTGGTAAATCCTGGCGTTCACGAGTGATTGGAGGCAGGGGGGATCAAAACCTCCCGCTTCCCGTCACCTGTTCCTACTCATCTACCTTTCCCTCGGGCGACTCCCTCCCCCATTTTCAAATTGCTCCCGCTCGCGTTAAATTATTTCTCTCCCACCCTTTAAGAACTCCCTCTTCACAGGCTCCTCTCTCCCTCCTCCCGTACCCCTCCCTATTCTCCCGGGCTCCCACCCCCTCTCCGCCCACTCAAGGCACCACCAATCTCTTCTATTGAAACTTCTAATTGGACAGAACAACCTCGTGCCTAGGGTCCTCTTCTTCCCGTCCCTGGAGCGCTCTAGGAGACGGGAAGTCCGTGAGAGGACCCTGGGAACGAGATTAAGCACAGAAATGCCATAACGAATAAAAAGATTTAACAAGTTGACGTCAATTTTTTATGCGTCTGTCCTCTAATTGATCATAAATTGCGTCTTAACATTGTCAAAGTGGCTGTGGAACAACGAGCTGCAACTCCGCAAGGCGAGTTGTTCCACAGGGTTAAATGACAAGAAAAGTCACCGTAAACAGCTTTCAACATACAAAGTAATTGAATTTTAATCAAACTGACGCGAACATTGTCAATAGTTTCTCTCCCTTTCCCATTGGCTATTTATAACAGCTAAGAAATTTTCATTTGTTAAAAAGTTAACACCTCAACACCTACTTTTTCGTCGCCTAAGCCTGGTTTTCACTAGCGACGCAAGCGCAAGCGCAAGCATAAGCGCAAGCGTAAGAAACTTACGCCAAGTGAAAACGACACCACGCAAGCATAAGCGGAAGCACAAGGAAAAGGAAAAATTTTGATCCTTGCGCTTGTGCTTGCGCTTATGCTTATGCTTGCGATAAGTCTGTTTTCACGGTGAAATAAGCGCTCTTGTGCTTGCGCTTATGTTTGCGCTTGTGCTTGCGTCGCTAGTGAAAACCACGCTAACATGGATTTAACGTTACTCATTCGCGTTTCAAGCAAACACAAATCCCTGTCCTCATTGAACGTTGTGGAACATTTTGTGATTTTTTTGGGGTGATTTTTGGGTATATCTGGGATCATGGGAATAGATGATTTTATCAAAGGATTAGTTAATTTTAGGTGTCATCTGTCTGATAGTGTTTCAAACATATTTTCTACATTTCAATCCCTTCTAAACCCCTTAAAATTCCGCATGTACGCCCACTAAGCGTGGTATGAATTCAAGTTTTTTTTGTTTCACATTTACACAACACGACAGCGCCAAAAAGAAAACAAAACATTTTGTTTCACATTTACACAACAAAATTTCCGACAGCGCATTGGAAAACAAAACAAAACAAAAAAAAAAAAAAAAAAACGGATGTTAAAATTTCCGGAAGTGCATTGGTGGTAGTTAATAAGGAGCCTAAGCAACGAGGACGGGACCGGCAACCTAAGTGGGTTTAATGAGCAAAAACAATCGCTCTGCAAGTGGGTTTTACATTTTGGTACATTTCTTTGCCGTCCTCTTCAAAACAACAACGTGAAATGACCAAGTTTTATGTTTTCTCGAGAACGTGAACCCATGACGTCAAAGTTTCTTTCTTTTTCCTGACTTTGACGCCGGTCATAGTAATTTCGCCTCTGCTAGTATTTTCCAAGTTAGACAGATTGGAATGGTTGCGAAAGAATCACAGAAGGAGAAGTTAGATTTTGAAATGACGTTTTCGTTGCCGTTGATGTCCAACTCTCCACGTGATCCGATCGCGGCGTCAATTACTTCACGCACAATGGACTTCATCGAACAGTAAGTGAACCGGCCTTTATCGTGCTCTTTAGGCCATTTACCTCAATAGAAAACTAAATCAGTGTATGATTACACTTTGGAGCACCGTTGAAGTTTCCATTCTGTCTTTACCTGGAAAAATCTTCCCAAACCACTTTAAGTTTCCAATAGAGCCTTTCAAAGAGTCTCTGAAAGTCGTCTCCGCTTAATTTGGAAACCTGCTTGTTTTTATTTCAGTTCCTTCATTTTCGTGAGCTGCTACATAGGAGATGAGTTCAGCACATGATAATTCCAGCTCTTTTCCCTGTCGGGGAAAGTATCATTCAAAAGGCGAAAGTTGAAAACAACTAGAGGCCATAATTTTGGCCTTCACTCGGCCTTCCCAGAGGAAATCGGAAATTGATTCACCTGCACTGATTCACCTACACGGTTGTAATATTATGACGAAGTTAGCATAACGAGATCTGAAATCCTTTCCATATTTTATTTTCACTATATGGCATCAGGTTGATCAGATAGTTGTTGTCACATGGGCGAATTTGAGATGCGCTACGAGGATTTTCAGGTTTGTTGACGCAGATCGAGTAATCACGAAATTCCGCGAATAAAAACACACAGAAAAACAGACAATAAGTTTTCCTATATAAAAGTTTTAGTCAGGTGAGCCTGTGTTTATGCCTGAAAAGCAAACGCGTTCAATTTCCGCCTCGAGTAAATCAACGTGAAGGCGAAGAAAGCGAATTGAAGTCACTTTAGTTTGAAGCAGAATTTGTTGAATCGAACTGAGCACGTTTTTCACAAATTTCGCCAACGTTGCTTCGAATACAGCGAATCGTTCAATTCGCACGGTAAAAATCCACATTCAAACTTGTAATTTTTTGCAAGGTGGATTCCCAGAAGCGCTCAAACATTTCGGGAGAAAGCATCGTTGTTGTGCTATTTTTCGTTAGCGCTTGCGTAGAAACGCCGGATGTGAGCTTTGTGAATGAAACCCGTAGAACGGGCGACATTAGCCTTCGAGCAAGCTCTCCCGGGGGTGGGGGTGGGGGAGAAAAGGGAAATGTTTTGGCCATTTTTCCCTCCTTCTACCCACCCCCCTCCCCCCAAATCCCCCGTGAGAGCTTGCTCGCAGGCTAGGGCGACATTAGGGAGCTTAAGCAACGAGGACGACGACGGCAACGAGAACGTCACAAAACAATAGGCTTAATGAGCAAAAACAATAGCTCTGCACGTGCGTTTTACATTTTGGGCCCTTTCTTCGCCGTCCTCTGCAAAACAACAACGTGAAATGATCAAATTTTATGTTTTCTCGAGAACGTGAGCGCATGAGGGCAACTTTTTCTTTCTATTTGTTACGTTGACGTCGTTCATGGAAATTTGAGTCCTTGGACAGTTCGCCAGCATTTTTTAAGTTAAACAATTTTGAATAATCGCGAAAGAGTTACAAAAACGAGAAGTTATATTTCGAAATAGCGTTTTCGTTGCCGTTGTCGTCGTCATTGTCTTTGCTTAAGCTCCCTATTTTCAGCCCCGTACCTTCCACTGGAAGCCCGAATAACAAAGTCCTGCGTGTCGCCCTACTCGATCTTGCTAAAAATTTTCGCATAACTTGTTAAAATTTCATTCGTCTGTGTTCTTATTGATGCTAAAAATTAGCCAATCAGAGAACTATTTATCCTGCAAAATCTCGCGGAAATCGACCGATACTTAGCCGACGAGGTCGTAGGCCGAGTTGCCTTGAATCTGGTGATTTTGCGCAAGATTGAGCAGGATAATTGTTTTATTATTCAACACATTAATGACAAAGCAAAATTTCCTTTGTTTATTGTGTATCGCAGGATATCTGTTGAGTACGGCACGACATATATTGAGCGCGGTATGACCAAATTTGGACATTTTCAACAATGTGTTAAATAATAATGGAAAATAGATAGTCGACCGAACTGAAGAGTTTACTAGGGGAAGATACTCAGGTGACGGGAGGTCAAAATGGGCGGGAAAGGTTTTGGCCAAAAAATTTTAAGTGAAGCTGGAAATAAATAGTTTGTCATAATTTTGTCTTATAGGACAGTGGGGAAAAAGATAGCTAGCCGAAAACTGCGAAATTACCCCAAATCACACAAGAATATAACCTAGGCGAGTTTGTTTTAGTCGTGTTCTTGAACAAAATATATGTCGTAATACTTTATGTTATGTTTAATCTATTTAATACAAAATTCTCAAACATGAAGGTGGCCTGTAACTCAATACGGACTCAAAGACTCAAAGTTCCGCCTCACGCGACGCTTGTGATTGAGCTAGCTGCCTGTGGTACCTCACATGAGATAGCATTACAGGATGAAATTTACTCAAAAACGATTGGAAGAAATAACATTAAAATACCAGTTTCAAACCATTAAGAAAACTTCATATAAACATCTACATTTTGGAAAATTAAAGTCCGACTGTCCGATGTTCATAACCCAGTTATCCACCTCCTTTTGACAGATCACTTCAAACTTGGTTCTTTTCCCGTTTTTAATTGCTTTATCGCATCACTGCAAGAAATGACGAGTATATATGGGGTTATGATGGGCCATACACATGCATAACGTAGACTGGGAATAGACTCACGTATACTGAAGGAAACTATAGACTGCAGGTATAATATTCGTCATCACATAAGTTGTATTGTAATTTGGTAAGTGAAGGTTTTTTTTAAATTAGATATGCCGGGAAAGGCTTCTGAGATACTGTAAATACTAGTGGCTCCTGGCAGTTCATCCTGTACTTGACTGAATGACCGAGCGACTGACCGAACGTTCGTTAACGAACGAACGAACGAATGAATGAACTGATTCGTCTGCAGTACAGTACATTACGGTCATGTATGCATAGCTGCATAATAGCCCATATACCGATTATTTTGTGCAGTGTATGGTGAATATAATTTCAACAAATAATTTGGTTTTATCGACTCCTTCGCAGGTGCTATCGGTGCTTAATGGTCTCTTTAGTGGGCAATTGTAGCTTCATGTTGGTAACACAGATATTGAATGGGGGAGATAGATAATCAGGCCGACCTTGACCTTGCAATTCAATGATTATAGATCGAAGACTTCTCCTTCAAGCCAGTATGTTTTACAACTGATCTATATGGTTGATGTCGGTACCCCCTTTCCGCCTGAATTAAGACCTTTAACATGAGTCAGCAGATCAGCTAACTACCACCCATTCCATCAGATTAGCGTATTTAACAACGCGTATAAATACTCTTTTTTCGCGAGAACTATAGTAACTTGGAATAGTTTGCCATTTAACGCCAGTGTGAACTCCTTAGACAATTTCAAAGGTGTAGCACTTCCAGCTATTAAGTTATTGCAGTGAAGTTATAACTTATTTCCCAGGTCATTTATTTATGCATTAATGTATCTTGACATCTTATATTCATATAAATTATTACTTTTACGATTTTTTTTTCTAATTTTTATATACAGTGTACATATTTAGTTTTATGATATCAGTATATATTTTTACGATATATTGTCTTCTTATAACTCCTAGTATCTTAATGCATTTTAGTAATATTGTAAAGCGCCTAGAACAGCTAGTGATAAAGACGCTATAGAAATAAAGTTTATTATGCAGCAGTTACAACTTTTGTATGCTATATACAGTTAAAATAGTAAAATAGTATGACGGGGCGCTTGAGCGTAGCCCATTACCTATAGTGAAGACTTAGTACAAAGCTGTAAATTTAAAAGTTAAAAATTATATAAAAATTAGCACTATAAAGAAATCAAGGGTTACTCATATTTCTTCATAACGTTTTTCATGTTGCAACTTTAAACGTCCGAGAGATGTTTAGTGTTCCCGAGATTACAGCCTTCTGCATGTTATGAAGAACTTCCTTACTCTTACTTCCGACCAACTCCTTCAGCTCGACTTCTAGGTCCCAATACCATCCCCCTGAAACGTCCATTATGATATTATATTGTTTCATTTCATATCCTTGGTACTTCTGCTTTAACCCTTTAAGCCCCGATAGTGCCATATGGCACAAGATGCAATTACATGCTTAATATTCAGTCAATTTGCATGAAATTTGGACAACTAAAAGATCTTGGAAAGATCTGCACATTGAAGGTATAATATCATGCCCCCCTCCTATACAAGACTTGATTTACCACCCCTGCAACTTTTGGAACTTTTTGTCTTTATACTTTTAAGACCAAGTTAATATCTGACAACAAGCAATGCACTGAGAGCTGCAAATTAAGCCATAGTTTAGGGGCATACCCAATGTGTACGAGAAACAGGAAAAATTTAAACGTTTTTATTTTTTCATTTTGGTTACTTGTTAATCCAATCTGTGGCCTCCTCCATTTCTTTTGGTGTGATTTATAGCATACCTCAGAAAATACCTTTCAAATGGTATATCACATGTGGTCTCCTGGATCATAGTTACCGATTTACAAAAACTTGGCATTTCCCTCGGGGCTAGCCTGCGAACGCAGACGTATTTCCGGCGGAGCCAGTGACAGTCGGAAATACGTCTGCGTTCGCAGGCTACCTCGGGGCTTAAAGGGTTAACTCCCAGCGGAGTGGTCCGTATTTCGTGGTTTTCTCCTCCTTCTCATGATCAGTTTTCTCCTGATTTGTGACCCATGGGCAACTCATCTCAAGCGTGATGATTCGCTTTGAAACGTGGTTGATAATAGCGCATCCACTCTGTTGTCTCTGTTGTTTCGCAAAAAGATGGACGCGCATTGTTCGGCTCGTACACTGGCTTCGGTTTCAGTGGCGAGTACCAAGGTGGCACTGAGTCTACAAGACCTAAGTCTTGCAAAATCTCAAGGAAAAGTATCTTCAGGGCTCCTTGGGGTATGTCGAGGATGTCGGGATGTCGAGTAATGTACTTGTTCTGTGCAAGGCCGGCGGCACAACCAGCCAGGACATGGGCGACACTTTCAGGAACCTTATTATTATTATTATTGTAGCGGACGGAGTCCTTCAAACATTCCAATCATTCCATTACTGCTCCGGACGCGTATTTGTTGGATAAGGGTTTACTAGAAACCAAGCCAGTCTTTTTATCTAACCAATTTCTTTAATTACTTGCTTGATTTACGTAAAAACTGAAAAGATAATTACAATGAAGCGCCTGTTACTATAATTCGTGCATTACATCGATTGTACGATAACAACACAAACAGGGTGCGTATCACAATACTAGAAAATCACTAAACGGTATTTCGAATCACTAACAATACGAGGAACAATATCGAACTCAAAACATAACTAAATCGAGCATGCAAATAAAACTACAAATCATACCTCTTTTTCCAATCTCAACTCTTATTCTTTCGATCTCTCTTTTCGTTCTGTTCGTTCCGATAGCACGTGTCTATTGAAAAAGCTAATCTGATCTATTGTACATTTGATCCTTGCGTAACACAACGGAAGTTACGTAATCACTGTTAACTATTACGCGTTAATCAGTTACAATCATCATCATCATCATCATCATCATCTTCATCATCATCATCATCATCATCATCATCATCTTCATCATCATCATCATCATCATCATCATCATCATTATAGTCGTTACTGATTTAGACGGAGTGAAAATGTAAAGCTTGTGGGATGTGGCTGGAGTGACAGGGATACCTCACAAATTACATCCCGGTAAGCTGAAGCCACTCTTTGGGCACTAAGACCTTAGTGCCCGGAGAGTGGCTTCAGCTTACCAGATCACATTAATTAATTAATCCCTGATTTAGGAGCATATTGATAAAATGATTAAAAGAAAACATATAGCAGGCACAACAAACGATACATAGCCCTTTGTAGGGGCATGACAAGGCAAAACTTCGGAGCACCATAAATCATGCATGCATCATAAATATATCATGTGTCATAAATCTGCGAAAGGTTCAGTGGTCACAACCGAAACAGATTGGGAAACAACTGAGGTTATTCCGGTGGACGATACAGCCCACTCTTACAGTTATCCAGACTACTAGCAAAAAATTCACGAACAAGTACCTTTCCTTTTCCCAAAAAAAATGTGGCTGAAAAGCTCTGCGTGACTGCGTGACTAGCTACTAGCGTGACGTTGCAAGCCCAGGTGATTTTCACGTGACTCGCCCCAGGTTGATACAGGCGATCGCCTGGCCATTCAGTGAAAGCCGACAATGGCGTCCATCGTGCTTCAATTCACAGCTTTCATTTTTCTCGCTCTTGTGCGCGTTTCTCATGGAGATGATCCTCAACCTGAACAGATCCATCTTTCAAGTACAGGTAAGAAAGCTAAAAGATGACTCAGCAAAAAAGAAGAGTCAAAAAAGGATAGTTTCGTTTTATTGTTTCGCAACTGCGTGCAGGTTCCGACGACGCTCGATCGGGTGCGCAAGTGAAAACAAATACCTCGTTTTCGTTTGAAGGAGCACATCAAAATTGACACACATGTAGTTGTTGAGTTTCAAAGTTGTAGCGGACCAGAAGAGATCATATAATAATATGAATTGGGTAAGATTTTACCGGTAAAGCTTGATGTAAGTGACCTTGCATTTTAGCTTCTTACAGCTGCAGGTAGAAATTCTAATAAAAAGTCCGACCCACATAAGACTTACGGTATTAAAATCTTTCTTAATATTGAAGTATTTTTGCCATTGTGCTCGCGTGTGGTTTGTTCGAGGTAAAATGAAACATCTTCTGATGGAGCGTTATACATTCTTTTTACCTAAAAGGTGGTCTTAATTAATAACAGGAAGTACAAAAGTGGTGTGTTTTGAATGATTATATTGACAAGGTTCATTTCAATAAATTACCGGTAAGCTTATTAGATCACAGTGCATGGCTTTATTGTCATGACTATAAGTTTAAATTTAAAACCAGAAAGAGTCTTCACCAGATCTGAGTCATAAATAAAAATGGATATTCCGGATTACGGTCGCCTCGCCCACAAGTTAACTCGCCTACAGGTTAACTCGCCTACACTGAAGTTAACTCGCCTACAGGTTTCTAGTTAACTTGCCTACACATGAAGTTAACTCGCCTACACATTTGAAGTTACCTTTTTATGTTTGAAAATAAAGCATTAATGAATGCCGCGAAGTTTACAGAACGACAGAATATTGTGAATAACAAAAACAACCGCCAATGACAGCGATTATTTGGCTATAGTCAGCGGCACAACACAACTCTTTACCAGTTCAATGCGTGGTCAGACGGTCTTATCGAAAGAGTCATTTGCAAGTTGTTCCTAAAGTACTAGTGTTCCAAGCGAGAGAATTTCATACCCAATTTTATGAAATGGTAGGATATCATATAACGAATCACTTAGGAAATAGGTAAGCTTAAGTAATATCTGTTTGCGAGATCTCAAATATCAAATGTTTCGACCGTAAAATCTACCATTTTGAAAGATGATTGTCTCATTTGTCATTTTGTTAATACCAAACATTACAGTAAGCCACAAATTAAAACAGCACTGTTTTCACCCATATGTGTTTTTATTACTTACTGTAGGTGTACATCATTGCTTCCTTAGCTTATTTACATATTAAGGTTTACATATTTGTATTTGAAACTGGAAAACACTGCATTTGAACCACATTGAGCTTAACTAAAACCTATTTTGTTATAATTTTTCTAACTAACTTAAACTTAATCAAGGCCCACGCCTGAGTTAAACTTTGAAAATGTAAAGAACCTTTTAAAGATTCCAGGAGTTTTGAAGGTTGATCAGAGATCTATGAGTTTTTTGGTATGGGTCTGTTCCTTTTTATATGCAGGTTTGGATCGAAACATCAAATCTATTATCAAGGAGGTTTTGGATTGGTCAATTCACTAATAATGGGCTATGTTGAGGTTATGTTGAGCTAATCATTTATTTGGACACGTGTCTATTCATTTCATACCCTTTGCTGCTATTTAACGCGAAAAAAGGGACAGCGTTGTGATAACTTTGTACCTCATGCTAATTTCGGTTTGGCAATCAAATTACGTTAAAACTATTAGAACTTAAGTATAAAGTGCTTGCATCTTTGTATATAAAAAGTTATAAATAATGATAAAAACTTACACAACCATTTTAATAAAATGAGAATGTTTGCCGTTTCTGTGCAGACACAAGGTAAGTGCAGCAGGTTACTTTGCCTGGTTTTCCTAGGCACTATGTCCCTAATACAAATAAAATAGTCCCTTAGAAACCGTGTGCATTTGCCCTGGATTACTGCATTCGCTAGAAACGTCAAAGCAGTTTTTAAAGTCTAGCCGAAGTACCAAACAACATTGATTCCGTTTTTTGTTTTTAACCTGTTGAAAAACATGTCGTGACATGTCTACCGAGATTTGTATACCGATCATCAAAGTCTTTTGAAAAGGCGAAGGTTGTGATTTTTTCGTTTGTCTCATGCCTTGAGACATAAAGTCAATAACCATCAAAGTCATGCGCAAGCGTGCAGATCTCTTCCCAATCCCCGCGCTTTCGTATCAGTCGATAAAAAAATAGCAAACACAACTCGTATGTTTCAAGTAAAATGTAAGTACACAATTTCGTAGCATTAATGCTTTATCTTTAAACATGAAAAGGTAACTTCAAATGTGTAGGCGAGTTAACTTCATGTGTAGGCGAGTTAACTAGAATCCTGTAGGCGAGTTAACATCAGTGTAGGCGAGTTAACCTGTAGGCGAGTTAACTTGTGGGCGAGGCGACCGGTTACCATAAAAATCGGCTTCATTCAATCAAAATCAACCAATCATATCAACATGATTATTAGTGTTACATTTCCAACAAGGCAAACTTTCCAAAAATTCTTAACGAAATGTTTTTAAATATCCCCTACAGACTAGCATAGACTCACTTGTTTCAAATTTAAGCAATGTCAATGTGTATTGAGACTATCAAGGTATGTCATGTATAATTATTGCACTAGCATACCATACCTGCCAACTCTCATGCATTATGCGTGAATCTCATGCCTGCGGACCAAAATTGCCGATCTCACACATTGAAGACAATTAATTTTCTCATGCCTGACGTAGAAATCCGGATGACTAGTTCTTTAACACATTTTAAACTAAAATTCAATTCAATATTCCCTGTAAAACAATCTTCTAACAAACAGCGCTTAATGTCGAGTTTGGGTCCTAACTGCATCAGAACGCGCTAAAATGTTGCGTTTCAGTTTGGATTTGAGGAACTGGAAACGAACTCATATAGCCTCAGAAGTGTTCGGAAGTCATCGAAACATCTTTGGATATGTTTGGTAGCATTCGGAAGTCTTCTTCTAGAAGTCTTAGGGAGTTGCCAGAACATTTTTGGAAATTCAGGTGGCGAGAAGATGAAAATCTCATGCATTTGACTCAGAAAAAAGTTGGCAGGTATAGCATACTGGCCAAGAATTTACTTGTACATGTACTTGGAACAGGACTTTACTTATTGATAATTCCAATAGTCGATAAAATTTGATCGTTGTTGATGCAAGTTGATACTAATTAATAAACAAATATTGGAAATCTATCAAAATTGAACTTACGATTTTTTGTGATTATCAACTTTGATTGAGTTGTTTGATTTCTCTCAATTTCGATCAAAATGTGTCGAAAGAGGGAAAGCAATTTCAGTTGAGCATACATGTAATTTATATGGAACAATACTAGAGTTTTGTGTCTTTGATCATTCTGTGAATAGATTCTGGGACATGTCATGGTAATTTTGGCGAGTTTTGACTTGTAAATAATGCAATTGGTGCACTACAGTATTTTGTCAGCAGGACTGGGTGGCTCTACACTTAAAAAATATCTCAAATGAAAATTGGTGGTCTTCCATGTCACTGTTATACAAGGATTACCCAGAAGCCCATTGGGTAACAGGCAAAAATTACAGACCAGTGATTGTAAGTGAAATCAAAAGCGTAATCTGTATTGCGCTAAAGAAGTGATCAGAGGAAAATGTGGAACAGATTTCAAGAAGTGGAGTCAAAGTTTGCTGCCAACATTGACTTTAAGCTTCAAGAGATATTTTTGTCCAAAAAACTTCAAGGCAAAGTTGCTTATTTTTGATGTTGTCAAAGGACGCTCGAAGCCAACAGTTTTGGTTTTGCAACAAAATAAACCATCATATTCAATGAAAATTGGGAGTTTTGGTCAGTTTTAGGAATGATAAAGTAACTGAGCATTTGGCAATAAGAATGGTTCATTTCAACCATAGGACAGGATTTGGGAAAGTTGCAGGTTTTCAAAGTACTAATGGTGTTTCTGATTTATTCATGTATATACATGTCTCTGGCAGTCAATGGGTGACTGTGATATGATGGTGTCATATGTGGGCTGAGTTTGTTGGTTCACTACTGACTGCTCTGAGAGGTTTTCTCTGGGTACTCCGGTTTTCCTCTCTCCTCAAAACCAACATTTGATTTAATTAGATTTGATTTGAGATTTGTAATTAGTAGGCGAAGAGCCACCTTGTGGAAGTACTACTAATAAATCATTATTATTATTATTATTATTATTATTAATTAATTTCTTTCCATTCAGGGGATCCAACAGAGTTGATGGTCACATGGGTGACATTGACATCCACAAATTTCTCCATTGTGGATTACAATAAAGGTGGTTTCCCCCTGAACATGCGAGCCACTGGCAACATCACTAAGTTTACTGATGGTGGATCAGAACACAGAGTGTTGTACATGCACAGGGTTAAACTGACAGGACTGGCTCCTGATCAGGTGTATGGTAGGTGTCTTTAATCCTGTAAGCTCTTAGATCAACATATGTATTCTCCTCATTGTTTTCAACTTAGTTCTTACTGTACATGTACAGTGTATGACTCCCGTTGAGAGAATTTCTTAAGATCTCAATAGGTTTTGCCATAATTACATGTATATGTAGTTAGTCACATGATCTTTTCATAAACACAGAGTGATGTAATCCATTTTAGAGACAGATAATGTTATAAGGAATATAAAGACCATACAGAAATTTGTTAGCAAGGAAATTTCTGGGCTGCCTTGTATCTCAAAAGGGGGTACATTTTTGTGGCCTTTGAAATTACATTACAGCTGTACTGTCAGTAGAAGGATTTGTATGGGAATTACAACCCTTTGCATCCAGTCACGTTCAAATCATTGTTTTTCATACAATCCTGATTGCCCTGAAATTTTCCCTTATAATTAATTTTAGAATGCTCTTCCTATTCCTTTCTGTAATATACATGTACTGTAGCAGCCGTTTCTTTTTGAAGGAATTAATGAAAAAAATTATTTGGACCCGGGGTGGGGTACTCCCTATAATGGCCTATACGGGGAGGCTCCGCCAAAAGGGGTACCTTTTTCATGCTTCAGGTATATGAAAGGGTAGGGATTTCATGAGTCAAAGTTATTGAAAGGGTAGGGAAATTTGCCATTGAGGTATTTACATGTAAAAGGGCCTTTCATTAAAATATTTCAAACACACATACCTTATGACTGTACTGTTTTGATTTATTGAATGCTACATGAAAATGACAAGAAGACTTCCTGTTTTAGGTATATGAAAGGGGTACCTTTTCTGTCAAAAGTGGTATATAAAAGGGTCAGGGGTTGGACCTTGGGGTGGAGCCTCCCCGTACATGTATTTGGATGACAAGGCCTTCTCACTTGGAGACAAAACCTTTCAGTTTCTTACTTGTTGAAACTTTTACAAAAATCTCACCATTGTAAAACATTGGTGTGAAATTTTTTATATGTATGATAGATTACCACTGTGGTGGATATGATGGCTGGAGTGCAGTGTTCTCATTTAAAACCTTCAAGTCTGGTGTGAATTGGAGTCCTAGATTGGCGCTGTTTGGAGATCTAGGAAGTGCAAATGGCAAATCTCTAAGCTATCTACAGGAAGAAACTGAGCAGGGACACTTTGATGCTATTCTTCATGTTGGTGAGCTTGACAGCAAATTTTGGCCCCTTTATTGTTGCAGCTAAAATGCAGATAATGATAATATCCTTCTTCACTCTTCTTCTTAGAAGAATAAGAAACTACTGTAAGTCTTTTTTGGGACAACTGAAAATTTGTTACAAGCAGCTGAGTCTAATCAGATTCTGTTTTATTTTGCAGGTGACTTTGCATATGATTTGCACTCTGTAAGATATATTTTTCACATTTTCAAAACAATAATAATTATTTTGTATCTGCTGTATTCAGCTTATTTTATGGCCACAGGTTTTAACTGTATGGCTTTACAGCTGTATCTCCTAATTTTGCATCTAGGTATAATTATTTAAATTGTAAAATTTATATTAAGGGTACATTTCTTCGGGATGATCCAAATCAGGATCAATGATCCAAGATCACTCGGATCATGGTGCATAATGCAGGAACCAAGGAATCCATCCTAGGAAAGGATTCTCCAGTTCCTTTGATGCACCATGATCCAAGTGGCCTTGGATCATTCATCCTGACCTGGGTCACCCCAAAGGAATGTTCCCTTACTACGTTTACTATATTATTACATGTAGATGGATATTCATAATTGAGCTTTAAAAGCTCATGAGGATGGGCAGAAGGCTACTCAGAAAAACATCATGTCAAAGGAAATCCAATTTTTAGCATGCAAATTATGACAGCATACAGAAACCTTTGGGCTGAAAATTTGTGAAAATGACTTAATTTATTTTTAATATTTGATTCAGTCAATGCTCTCTTTACTGACACTACAAAAATTAATGGACATCTTACTTTGATCCATGGTGGCCATATTATCAGCTATTTTACTATTACTGGACTCCCTTTAAGATGAACACCTCTGTAAAGTGGTCAGCTGCTGTTGGTCTGGATGGTGTCTGTCTTCCAGAGAGTTGACTGTTAATTTCACTGAATGAAGGCATGCCATCATTCAGACTGATTACTGAAGTAAACCTGAAATTTTACACTGATAAAGGTATAATAATCAATTCCATTCATTATCTCTAGACGGAGTGCTAAGTTCATTCATTCCATACAGTGTACTGTCACACAAGTCAGATATACTCTGGGAAAGAAGTTGCAGTACTAGTCAAGTGTAGATTGCAATTAGTGTAGCAAGATGCATCCATGAGTTGGCTCAGAGGAGCCTTTGATCTGATTTTATTTTTGTTTTCTTGTCATTAATTTTTGTAAATCTTGTAAATACTGTATGTTTATTTGTTTCTTTTGTCCTACAGGACAATGCACAAGTGGGGGATGATTTCATGAACCAGATTCAACCGATTGCTGCCTATGTACCTTACATGACGTGTCCAGGCAATCATGAATCAGCTTAGTAAGTGCTCAAATTTAGAACACTACTATGGTCCAGTCTATATATAATAAAGTTTTCTCTTTTTTTTTGTCAATTAAGAATAAAATTATCATTGAAATTCAATTATCAAGAACTATAATTTTGAAGGATTAACAGGCTGTATGTTGTCCTCTTTCAGCAACTTTTCAAACTACAAAAACAGATTTTCAATGCCAGGAAATACAGAAGGCACCTTCTACAGGTATTCTAATAAAGGGAACACTTAATACCAACAAATTGAAGTACATGTATTTGTCCACACAATAACATCACAGAGGAATTAAATTCCAAGCCCTCATTAACAGCTGGTGAGTGCAGGGCTGTGTGAGAGCTTTTATGATAGTTTGTCTGTGAGAATTATTCATGAGTCCTTTTGAGCGAAAGCAAGCAAGAACAAAAGCATTTATACATGCAAGGTTCGATATGCAAGTAAGTACATGTAGTTAGTAAAACCTTTATTGAGTTGCAGTGTATTTAGCCTCTGTAGACTAATTGGGGACACCAGTAAACTCTCTAAGATGCGTTTACCCCGGTAAGGTGGCTCAAAATGGTTTCGTTATTTTTCAACACCAACTCTTTGATGGATCGATACTCCCACAATTTTTGGTTTGTTTTCTTGAACATGGTATCAGAAAATGTCCCAATTATTTCTCAACAATTTGCGATCAATTTGTGACAATTAAGGTTACCATAGCAACAGTACAGCCTCTTAGAAACACCTTAAATTTTGGCTTTATGTGCCTATAACTACAAAATGAGTCTGGTGACTCCCTGGTTTTTATTATTGAATTGCAATCAGTATATGAGGATTCATCTCAATGCAAAGTTTTTAAAAAATCTGTACATTAGGTTCAGAGCCACTTTAAATCATTGAAGAAGCGGCCGCCATTTAGTTGGCAAACGCTACTCACTATCTATCACAGAATAGATAACAAGTAGTGTAGCCTATCAGAGAACGATATTCGTGATAGAACGTTAGTAGATTTGTACTGAAGTATGATAGTATTAGGTATGTGATTAGAGTCAAGGATAGTGTTTGAGGCTTGTTGGTCCATTACATGTGTGTTAGTGCTTTGGTAATTGAGTTTTCATTTCCCTCCTTTTTGACTGTTTCAAGCTGGAACATTGGACCCGCCCACATCATCAGCATTTCAACAGAATTCTACTTCTACTTTGAGTATGGTATTGAACAGGTTGTTCAGCAGTATGAGTGGCTGGAAAAAGACCTTCAGGTATGTACTCTACCTCTCTTTGTCATTGGCTGGTCCACAGGTAACCAAGGGACCTGATCCCTACACCTCCCGGAACCCCCTGTTTTTTTACATCATCCTTAACTACATTAATATTTTGGTGTGATAAACTCAAACTTGACAGGGACACTGTCACGTCATTTGGACCTGAACTCAGACATGTGTTTGCAGCATTTTGCAGTTTTCCCTCTAATATGCCCATTGAAACTATTTGTGTCTATGGCCTCATATGAAGACGAAGAAATTGACTGCAACTTAGTTTCGTCATTGTGTCTAGGAAAGGTCACCATAAAATAACACTAGTTTCTTTTTCGTCCAAGAAATAATCCGAAATCTTCCTCTTGATGTTACACGGACCATTCATGTAATAGAAAAAGTACTTCCTCACAATCTGAACAGACTTATAATAAGAATTGGCGTGACAGTACATGTACCCCTTATAACAAGAATTGGTGTGACAGTACATGTACCCCTTATAACAAGAATTGGCGTGACAGTACATGTACCCCTTATAACAAGAATTGGTGTGACAGTACATGTACCCCTTATAACAAGAATTGGCGTGACAGTACATGTACCCCTTACAACAAGAATTGGCGTGACAGTACATGTAACCCCTTTAAGTGATGTTAAACTATTGGCCATGTTCTAAACGAGTGAGGGCCTGGGAATGAGTTTTAAAATTTATTGATTAGAAAAAAATTGTATACACTGCATGAAAGAGTATCTCAAAAATGGTCACCTAACCAACTCTGATGCTGTTCAGTTGAATTGGAGCCGAAACAAAGGCTTTTGAAAATTGTGAAAATTAGAGACTTTGCATGGTTTGGAGGGACAAACTTTCCGAAATAGAGACATTTGCATGGGATTTTTTAAAGATCTAAATGCATGTCAACTGGTAACTTTTCGAACAAACATAGTCAAACTTACTGAAAATACTTACATGTATTTTGAGATACCCTTTCATACGAGAATCGATTTAGTTTAATGCCATTGATTTTTAATGAAGTTTGGATTCGTTCCCAGGCCCTTACTCGTTTCGAACATGGCCAATTGCTCTTGAAACAAAATTTCCTTCAGAGAATTTCCTACGGCATTGTACCTGTGAGAGGCATGCTGAAACTGTTTTATTTTTTCAACTTTGTAAAGGAAGCAGCATCCCCTGAAAACCGGAAGTTACGTCCCTGGATCATCACGATGGGCCACAGACCGATGTACTGTTCTAATGCCGACGGTGATGATTGCACCAAGTACGAGAGTGTGGTATGTTTCCATAACGTTTTGCTTTCTTAAATATAACAGAACAAACTGATTTAAATTTCTAGGATACTTCACAAATTAATGTGATAAAGTAAGCTGAAGCCACTCAAAAGGCACTAAGGCCACAAGGTAGCGGGCATTACCCCTTAAATCTACCAAAGCAAAGCTTGAGCCCAAGCATTAGCAGATTTAATTTCTACTTTAAAACTGATTTTTTTGAGCCGCTCCATGTTCAATTACTGCATGTACTAGGTTTTTTTTTTCATCCCAAAATTTCCGCTGCATAGAATAACCAGAATGCGGGCCCTTACTCATATCCCGTTCGCGATCAGCTGACACACGAAATCATACAAGGGCAAAACGAGAACGAGTTAAAACACTAAACACTGCATGGGGAATTTCTTTTACCAATGTCACAGAGCAAATCAAACGAAGCATTTTTCGGCCATACCTAACCACACCTCTTTACAGTCAAATATATTTTTTTCGTAGGTACGAACTGGAATCACTTCCAAACATCTGTTTGGTATTGAAGATTTATTTTACAAATACGGTAAGTAGAAATTAACTTGCATGGTTTAGTTTTGGAACGGAAAGCCGGTACTGTACATTCGATCATCATACGACTTGAGCTGCACCGTACAGTGTATATGTGTGTAGAGATGGAAATTTATCAAGCATTGCAAGAGACCAAATAAGTTTCTGTCAGAACTCCTTTTATTACGGCCACAGGGCACTACACTGTATAATGACATCTATGCCCTTTTATTTTATTTTTTTTTTCTGGAAGGTTTTATCAATAATTTGAAATATACTTAATTATTGACCAAACCAAAACTCTACGAGTTGACAAACGTTTTGTTCATTTTCCCAGAAAGCTGTTTTATCGAGGTTTCTTCCATAACTAAATCCCGTTTCACATAAGAGTCAGGTTTCTTGTCAAAAACCTAAGAAAGGTGGCATCCTCAGCTGACCAAATCAATGGTAAACTTTAGAACACGCCTACACTGTAGCCCTTTTTAAAACCCTTGAAATTCTTCATCAACTCCCTGACTTTGAAAGTTGTGTGAAAGAGCCCTTGACGGTTTGTTTTACCGGATCCTCGTTTTGTTTCTGTGAAATTGTTCGGTTGAAAAAGAGTGGTGCAAATTCATGGCAAACATAAGTTACTTTTAGCACTTAATTAAAACCCGTTTGTCTCCTCAGGTGTGGATCTGTCCATTTGGGCCCATGAACACTCTTACGAGCGACTATTCCCCATTTACAACCGACAGGTAGGTAGCAAGCCCTTCACTTAATTATACCTCTTTGACAAGCTTTTTTTGGCCTGGAAGAACCAAATATTTATCTTTCACTTTTAACAGAATAGTTGAGAGAATTGAACGACCAAACCTGCATGTGAGCAACAGGACTTCTTATTATACACAATTTTGCGATTGAGTTCTGCTTCTCTCGTTATTTTCATTCATAATCGGCAATCCAAGCCGGAGATGGTGTCAAAAATTCTTAAGGAATTGGCAGCCACAATATTAACATAAGAGTATTTTGCAGTCACTCTTTGTTTTCTTTCTCGCTTTTCCTTGGAGTTAGTATTGTTTGCCTCCACTGTGCACGTGTTGGGAGATGTAGTAGCTTTGTCCATCTATATGTAACGAGAGGAACATTGACCGGCTTTTAAATGGCGTTCCTGGTATTGCCTTTCAACATAATGTAAACTTGTTTCATTCCGTTCAGCCTTTTATCTCCCAATTAAACCGTTTTACATAAATGCTCGGGCCGCTAGGAACGCCGCCCGAGTCTGAAAATGTGCTCCTTTTTCCTTCGTCGTCTTTGTCGTCGTCGAGTTTCGCCCGCAAAGCTCACTTCCGGCGTTTCTGCGCAAGCGCTAACTAAATATAACAACTCACAACAGCAGGAATGATGCCTGTTGTCGCGTCGGAAAACGTCGATTCACCTTGTGTCTTTGAAGCCTGAACAACTAATATGTTAAGAGAAGTGTCCATACGAATGTTTGCAAGTTCAACTGCGAGAAGAAAGCTTTTAACAAACTTAACTCCAGATGTTTTGAATTAGACTGCCGTGTTTCCCCGTGGCCGCCCCATTGAGAGGTACATTTTGTTGTATAACTCAAGTACGGGATATCATACACCCCTGAGACTTTGACAGGTAGTTTATTTACTATTTTCCCACAATATCTCAATTTCTGGACATTAGTTTTTGAATGAGAAGCGATTAGTTTTTACTTGCGTGACTTGAAACTGACCGCCAAAACGTTACTTTCTTATGTTTCAAAAGACCCTGGATTGACGTATTTGTAAACAGTTTCACTCTGCTGATTATTTTTCTCCTCATATTTCACCGAGACTCCATTAACTTTTATGCGAAAAAATCCTACATCACTCGATAAGCGTTTCGTTTCTCAAACACTTAGCAGAAATATCCATCGAAGCGAAAACAAGTGGGCTAAGTTTTTTTTGGAATAAATACACCATTTTTATGCAATTAGATATGTTAAACCTCTGTGGTCTAGAGGTCATTGTTCCTGCCTCTGTCGCCGATAACCTGGGTTCGACTTCTACTAGTGGCACATATCGCGAGCTTTTTTTTTCTTTTTTCTTTTTCTTCTTCTTTGAGAAATAATTTTTACAAGTGTTACCGTTATTGTTCTCAATGGTTGAGCTGTAAAGCAATTTTGTAATTTTAGAGGGATATATGTTGATAGGGGTCTAGACTCCAACACAAGCTACATGTAAGCGCAATGCGTCCGATGTAAGAAAGACAGACTTCTCTCTATTCTTTTGTTTAGCGCTAAATTAGGGATACAATACTTTTTTTTGCAAGCCCGAGTTTAGGCTAATTTCTTCTTTTGTTTTTTTGCTTGTTTGTTTTACTTTTTTTTGTTTGATTGTGTCTCCCCTTTACCGTGATTTTTTTTAGAATAATCCTGTTAGCGGCATAAGTTCTCTTGACGAGCACTTTATGCTCTTAGAACTTAGAAATGCCGAATAAAAAATATTGTTAAAATAAAATTTAAAAAAAAGTTCAGAGTTATCTTGGGCCTGGCACTCTATCACTGTTGTTTTATTCTTGAAGGTTTGCAACGGATCAAAAGAAGCACCGTACACCAATCCATGCGCCACAGTTCATATTACCACTGGATCAGCGGTATGTTATTACAGTAACCATGGTACGTGGTGTCTTTAATCAAATTGTCATGTAGTGTTCTGATAGGTAGCGCAATTCTACTCGGCCATATCAAACCTCTAAATGATAATTACATTACGTGAAACACCACGTATCTACCTATAGTAACAAACCCTGAAGATGTTCATCGGCTCAGATAATCGGTACAAATACAACGATAGTCCTTTAGTTTATAATCTAAAATATTTCCAAAGACATCGCAAGACAATGAAATAACAGCGGATATGAAAACTGACATTTAAGGTCACTAAGTTGTGATCAAACATAATAAAGCAGTAGTAGTCACACATTGAATCGCAAAGTTAATGGCAACCAAACCCAACGTCAATAAAGCACGCACGAAACACTAAACTTCGTGAACTACATTTAGCAAAGAAAGCAAAAAGTCACTGGCAAAACCAACAGTCTTCGAACTGTCAACAGCCTTGGGCGTGTTATTTTGTTTGATACCAAGCTTTAAGGGGCTATGTTCGGTCTCTGGGGCAAAATTTGGGTTAATTCACAACTGAGAACATGTTTGTAAACAATTTGGTCTTAATAGATCTCTAACAGAAAGACAAAACGTTATTTAAAAAAAGACCAACGCTTAATCGGTCTATAACGGTTCTTATAAGACAGTAGAGCTGAAACTTGAACTGAACAGCGGGTCGCAGTTTTTCAAGTCGCAATCCGTTTCCATCCTGACCATCCGTAGGCAAGGAGTCTTGCATTTTAGTTGACTGATTTACTAATAGAGTAGTAGCCGTAGCGCGTCCTTTGGTCTTCATTCGATGCTCTAATCAGCTCTTTATTCGGATTTTTTACTGTCTTTTTTTCAACGTTGTTCTCGTTTTATTCTCAGATTAGTGGAACAGAGAATTAACTCTGAAGTGTAAATTAAAGTGCTACTTAAACCCATGAATAACCCACTGGGCGTTAGCCCTAGTGAAGGGAAACAGGGATCCACACGAGGCAAAGAAAAAATCTTTTGACCTCGGTGGGAATCGAACCCACGACCTCCGGATTAGATCTACCGTTACTCTGCCGACTGAGCTACAAGGTCGCACAGAGAAAGTCGGAGACGATTTTAGATGGTGAATCGCGGCAAAGAGAAAGTAAGGGTACATATGAATGTTGTGCCGCGTAGCACTAGGAACACAAATAGTGGAACAGAGAATTAACTCTGAAGTGTAAATTAAAGTGCTACTTAAACCCATGAATAACCCACTGGGCGTTAGCCCTAGTAAAGGGAAACAGGGATCCACACGAGGCAAAGAAAAAAATCTTTTGACCTCGGTGGGAATCGAACCCACGACCTCCGGATTAGATCTACCGTTACTACCAGAGTAACGGTAGATCTAATCCGGAGGTCGTGGGTTCGATTCCCACCGAGGTCAAAAGATTTTTTCTTCCCACGACCTCCGGATTAGATCTACCGTTACTACCAGAGTAACGGTAGATCTAATCCGGAGGTCGTGGGTTCGATTCCCACCGAGGTCAAAAGATTTTTTCTTTGCCTCGTGTGGATCCCTGTTTCCCTTTACTAGGGCTAACGCCCAGTGGGTTATTCATGGGTTTAAGTAGCACTTTAATTTACACTTCAGAGTTAATTCTCTGTTCCACTATTTGTGTTCCTAGTGCTACGCGGCACAACATTCATATGTACCCTTATTCTCAGATTAGTTTCTTATCAACATTCATCTTTCCTTATTTCCTGGCCCGCCTAGATTAGCTATGCTACCTGCGGGTCGGGTAATTCTGTATTTATTTAATTTCATGTCCATAAAAATCAACTTCAACATGAACTGAACAAATCTGTGCGTTAATTTGAGTTTCCGTCAGTACAAACATCTTCTGTGGCTTGTTAAAGTATTACCAACCGCTCGTGATAATTAGCCCCTTTAATAACGCTACCGACGACAAAGTCCACAGGTCTGAAAACGGGTATGAAAACGAGTATTTTGGCCAGGACTTCAAGAACCGGACGGCACAACCCCAACAAAAATCCCTAGGAGTGCATCCTTCTCCCTCCCCCGGGTGGAAAACACCATAAGTAACGAGTCTTTCCGGCTTTTCCAGGGATGTCATGAAGATCACGACCCATTTGTGAAGGACTATCCTCCCTGGACAGCTTATCGCTCGGATGATTACGGTTACACGCGAATGACCATCCACAATGACACTCATTTGTACATGGACCAAGTCAGTGTGGATCTGGTAAGAAGGCTGTGTTTCTTCATACCTTTCTTTACCTTCTGTGGTTGTTGCCCACGTTCCAAATGCACCTTAGTTACGATGGATCTCATATTGTCATTGAAAATAGCCCTATTGTGTTCCAAAGGGTAAACATTTGACAAGAGGACAAACGGCTGAAAATCGGCTGTCGTACACTGTATCACTGAAGTTACTTTCCCAAAGCTACGATCCTCAATGAATTACTCATGCCTTCTTAACTAAGTAATCTGGCCAATGTGTGTCACAATGTCTGGCCAGCAAGAAAGTATACGTAATGCATTTAAGCCGGTTCAAATGTTTCCACTACAGTTCTTAGCATCCCTGGGCCTTAGCCAGACGAAAATTGTTACCGAGGCAATGCCAGTAA
Organism: Pachyseris speciosa; assembly: GCA_016490735.1. Lineage (NCBI taxonomy): Eukaryota > Metazoa > Cnidaria > Anthozoa > Scleractinia > Pachyseridae > Pachyseris > Pachyseris speciosa. Next base: position 553,855 of record JAEMWC010000225.1, read on the forward strand.
AAAGAAAAAGAAAAGACCTCTTTAATATTCATTTATTATTTTGCAATGTATAGTCTCTTAAAAGAACCTATAGAAAATACGTTCGCAACTGTGAAACTAGAGAGCCTGTTTATATTTTTCGTAAGACACAATAAGAAACAATACCGTAAATTCAACATTTTTACTGAGGCAAGTGCCTTGTTTCGCCTCATGCTAGCTACGGCCCAGCATCTCATGTATGGCCAAAGTATTTTGTGTACCCGAAGTGAGTGGTTCGTTTACATCATAACACCAAAGCTATAATTGTGGATGTCGTTATTAAGGCCTACTGAAAGTATTTGCCAATGTCATTTCTCACAACATTTGTTACCAACTTGGTATCCCTTTTAACTCTCTCTCAATCTACCACAATCGTAACGGCCACACTATCTTTTCAGACAGACTATGAACGTTTCCGGAAAATCATCGGACTATTCTTAATGACATTTCACACTAGTGTCGTTTTTGTCATAAACACAATCACGGTTCAGTTCGCTTTTTCCCTGCTCTCTTAAGTTGGATAAATTACCAGCCATGCGTCTTGCAACCATCCATTGAATTTATTTCTATTCGCATCTGCTTCACTTACGTGGGCTTTTTGCCTTGTTTTTAACCAGGGAGGTAAAGTCATTGACAGCGTATGGATCATCAAAGGTGTTCATGGAGCAGAAGCTTGGGTTAAAAAGAATTCGAAGAACTGAAATCACGGGCTAGCCTGGCACATTTCACTTCTTTAACTGTCAACTCCTGTGTTTATCTCGTGTACACGGAACCCGAGTCCACGGTCCCATTAACCAGTGGTCAGCACCATTTTATTTGCTCTCGTTTAATATTTTACTTGTTAGTTTTTACTTTTATGAAATTTTATGAAATTTGGTTTTCTCGTGAAATCTGATTTTGTCCTTTCCTGGGATAATAATTAACAATTAGGTTATGAGCTCGAGATTTTCTATCGCGTGATAGCAGCTATCGCGCATAGAAATAGAGAGCGAATAATGTAATTGATTTAGTATAAATCTACTAGTCCTTCGAACTAAACAATTAAATTATCTAAATAATGTTGACAACCGCTACTCACTATCTATCGCAGAATAGATAGCGAGTAGGGTAGCCATTCAGAGAACGGGGGCATTCGTGATAGAACGCTAATAGATTTATACTAATAAATAATATTTAGTCAGGATGGTCAAATCACATATACAGGTAGGGGTTTTCAGAGAGGTCCCGAAAATTATGAGGAACGAGTACTAAGTTCTAATAGCAATAAACATTACATCTTCTCATAAAAGTGCTCAAAACCGATAAAAATCTGATTTCTTTAATGCAAACGTAAACCGGAAATAGGGTTGTATTTCTTGCCTTGATGGTACCAGGACCAGTCGCTGACCTTGGCTTCTTGATTTTCACCGCTACCCTCTTGGTGGCTATGTGTTGTAGCCACCAATATACGCTGAAATTAGGACCCTACCACCAGTGAGGAGTTTTAAACATCGCATTTGTAAATGTGATTTAAAGGGGCAGTGTCACGAGGATTTTGCTGTTTTAGGTCAATTCTGTGCTAAAATCATTACTTTGAGGCTTTACTCATAAACAAGAATTTTATCAGAGAGGACTAACCATAGTAAATTTCTTGAGGATTTTTTGAAGACTCGGCATCAAAACAATTTTTTCAAGTTTCAATCCATTTCCATCCTTGCCATCCGTAGACACAGGCGACAGGAAACAGTTTCAGTACCTTCAAATAGTCTTTAATAACAAAACTAGACCATTATTTTTGGAATGCAATTGATGCGAAGACACCTAGCTTTTTATAATGTTGCCAAATAGTGTGACACTGCCCCTTTAAGTGCGATGGTAGAAGATGACAATTGCTCGAACTGCATTCTTTAACATGTAACATAATGAAATTTCCCGAGTGTTAAATTTTAGGTTTTAAATTTCTTAACTAGAGTTTTTTTTACTAGTTTTTTTTTATTAGTTAATAGTTATTAGGCTTTTGCTGTTAAATTTTTAGGTTTTAAATTTCTTAACTAGGTTTTTATTAGTTAATAGCTGTTAGCCTTTTGATCATTTAATAGTCAGTAGTTAGTAGTTTTAGTAGTGTCTTCAGTTAGTGGAGGGTTATTTCCCCTCGGCTGCTACTTTTTCACGTGAATAAAGTAGTTGGTTTTCTGTCATGTCTTTTAGTTTTAACCGGATTAATTAATTTGACTTTATCTTTCAAGGTCAACTCCAAATTTGTGAAATTTATTTATTTCCATAAATAAAGAAGCTTGGGTTTGTTAAAGCACAAAACCCTCTTGTGACTCCAAGTTAACATTACTCAATGTAAAACCTTATGTGTAACTTATCTTAATGTCGTAGCTGTTGTTTTCTTCATGTATGGATTTTTATATCAGTATGTAATAAATGTAATAAATGCACTAATCGTTTATCTCACAACGTAGTCATTGGAGTAGAATAGGACTCCATTAGCCTTGTCCAATATGGTTTACTGCTTTGTGCGCATGTCATCAGCGTTCTCGTGTAGTCGACTCCCGGGCGAGCCCCTGGTTACGTCACAAAATGGTGTGCGAACAACCGCTGAGTAGCTGCAGATGCTCTGCCTCGTGTTCCGTTTCTTCAGTTCAGTCAGCCATCGCGTTCAGAAAAGGGTAGCTTGTATACTCTGGTTTTCCACACCATTTGGTGAGTAAAATTGCTTTGTTCGCCACTATTACCGTTGAAGTCCTGAATTTTTTTCAGGCTTCTTTTCGCAATTGCATAAATTGCGTTCACAACTGCGAGGATCATTCTTCATTTGATTTCATTTCCGCAGTTCATATATGATTCATTTCATATATCTTTCACACTCATTTCTTTCACGGGAACATATGAACCCACAATTGACCTGCTCCCAACGTCAGTGGCTTCATAGCTCAGTTGGTTAGAGCATCGCACCGGTAATCGCGAGGTCACGGGTTCAAACCCCGTTGAAGTCCTGAATTTTTTTCAGGCTTCTTTTCGCAATTGCATAAATTGCGTTCACAACTGCGAGGATCATTCTTCATTTGATTTCATTTCCGCAGTTCATATATGATTCATTTCATATATCTTTCACACTATTACATTTGCTCTTAAATATACACAAGAACCAAAGCGATTTGGAACCACGCTTAAAAATTTTTTGGAGCTCAAATTTCGATCAGGTTCGACGGTCGCTCGGTAAAAGTTGCAATTGCCATAGAAGGACTCACAACCAAATACTGCCCTTCTAGATGGCATTCAATCTAATAAAAGGCTATACGAACTACACGAAAATTTGGTTTATCAACGGAGTCCCTGTACGGTGGTCAATTTATATTATCAACTCCGTTGATAAACCAAATTTTCGTGTTTCACTCCCCCACCGACGCAGCACCACAGTTTCTTTAGAAACTAATCCCCTTTATACGAACTACATCCAGGAGAAGTAATCATTGCGCTCGCTTGTCAATCTTGTTGCCAGAGGCTGCGACCCTTTTGGCCAGCGCCAAGGATACGAATGCCCGTTCCGCTGGACAAGGGTAACGTAGGCTCTGGGGACGAGATTGCTCGCTTGTTGGTATCAGGACGATGGATCTCAGGTTGATGAAACTAAAGAGAACGAGGTAACAGCGAGATTTCACTGTATGCATGAATGCGTTGGCTCGTAGGAGCTTGCATTTCGATTCAAATTTTCAAAACTTTTAAGAAATATCACTTTATGACTGCATTTGCACTGGTCTGCCACAAAGATTTGACGGAAATACATTGCCATCGTTGCCATATAAGCTACTGCCTGAACGGACAAGCGTTAGACCGGTTAAAGCCCACAACAAAAATGCTCTGGTTTCCCGCAAGTTGCGTTTAGAGGGATATTTATTTTTGTTGGGTGGAGTGGGGATTGGGGGAAATAATCTGGGGGATTGGCCAAAGAAAGAGATACCGGTTTCACATCTCCAGGGGGTGGCATCTGTTGCTGGAGTAACAGCTTGGTCTTTTGTCATGTTCTTAACCGTATTTTAATAATTTACTTGCCGCTCACTGATGGTAACAATGAAAATGATGACAACAGTATGTGGTAAACGGACGACAAGAAAGTAATACCAACTGCAGTCATACTGCACTATAGCGCGGAAAGTCAGACGGTCGTACTTAGATCTGAGGACACAGTTTTTCTCAATACGGGCGATGATCGAAGATGGATGATATTCAGAAAAATAATGCGCCTACTTGCCTGAAAAAGTTTTTCAGACCAGCGGTCAAAACAACATACAATTTTCGTAATAGTGATAATGAATTGCTTCTTTTCAAACCTCGGACGGAACGTTTCAAAAGAGCTTTTGATTGATGTTGAAAAAGAGTTGTTATTGCTGTGTTTTACTAGTATATCAAGAAATGGAAGTTCACCGTCCTGTTAAAAAAAAAACCAACCTGAGTGAATTTGATGTTGTTACGTCGCTCATTGAGGTAATGCAAAAATGATGCTTAAAGAAAAGGTATGCATGGCCATGGCATAACCTACGACGATTAGCTGCACAGCATATTTCAGAAAACAACCGAATACTATGAACAATTCATTTTCCTCGACTATAAATATATGAACATCGTGGAAAACACTGGTCTCCGCGCAACGAAGTCTGGCTACTTACAAAGTCCGGTTGCAGCACTGACTACGATTTACTGATGCTAACAATGAAAACAAACATCGCCTTAAAGGTGAAAGGCATATTCATAGTCATTTAGCATATTCATAGTCATTAAATAATCACTCACGGGTTTATTACAAGCCAAATAACAAAGTGTCCAGCTCCCATTTGGCTTAATAGCTCAGTTGGTAGAGCACTGCACCGGTATCGCAGAAGTCGTGGGTTCGACTCCCGTACAAGCCTGAATTCTTTTTCGGGTCCTCTTTTCACTGCTGCTTAAGTAGTGTTCACATCTGCAACAATCACTAACATACTCATCTTTTTATCTCATTGCATTTTTTCGGAAAGGAGTAACTGAAATTTTGGTGGCGTAAATCTCTCGGTGCTGTCGGCCGCGCTAATTTTGAATTATTAAGTATTCGAGTGGACGTGCAGACATGTCTCAGTCGCCAACCGTTCTTCTTAGCACATAGCACAATGGCCAATCAAAAAGATATATAATAACAATAATAATAATAATAATAATAATAATAATAATAATAATAATAATAATAATAATAATACCTAAGATCAAAGCCTGACTATCAGCCACGAAGACCTAAGATCAAAGCCTGACTATCAGCCACGAAGAACGAGAGACACTACAAACATTTATATGCCTAGATTATAGTTTTTAGCCATGTAGATATATATATATATAGATATATATTTTATTTTTTATTTATTTATTTATTTATTTATTTTTTTATTTTTATTTTTTTATTTTATTTTTTATTTTTTATTTTTTATTTTTTACTTATATGGTTATTCCTTTTAAGTTTCGCTTGTGCGCACAGGTTACGCTTTGCGCCCTGTGTCGCTTTATAACACTGTGCATACAGATAGTTTTACTGCATAATAATAATAATAATAATAATAATAATAATAATAATAATAATAATAATAATAATAATAATAATAATAATAGTAATATAATAGCAAAGTATTTGTCAGCGCATTTAAAATTCTCAATGCGCTTACAGCGGGAAGCTAAAATCTCAATTATATATATATATATATAATCTTATGTAACGAAAAAAATAAGTAAGTAAAATCGTATAACTAAGGGTTAAAATAATCACAAAAAAGAAATGTTTTAAGTTTCTTCTTAAAAATAGTTACAGTCTCGGACTGTTTTATTGATTTAGGCAGACTGTTCCGTAGTTTCGGGGCGCGACAAGGTGCATAGGAATGCGGTTTGTCCTGGATTGCCCTGGCCAAGGGCAGAATGACGGCTTCTTTTAAAATTTGTCCCAGTTCCAACAAGTGGGTCGCACTTGTTTTCTGATTGTTTTCACTTAAAATGACTAAATGCATCGCAGGTGCGACGAGAACCAGTCATTAGACAACTACTTCTATGTTTTTCAGGTTCCTGGAAAAGAGATGGTTATGAAGCCCGGCAAACATCAAGGGAGCAAAATAAAGAGGTCAAGATTCACGACAGTGCACATCTTTTGCACTCATGTACTATGCATGAATTACATAATCGCAATGTTTCTATTGGTTATTTGCATGAAAACGCGTAACCACCTGTTATGATTTGTGCACTGTCAACCCACAAAATAGCAAACAAACACATATAACAAAGAACTTTGCTAGGTTTCATAACCATTTCCCTCTATTAACTATATTAAAAAGGAGGTTATGCTAGTGTGTTTGCATCAATTGAGACTTTAGTGATGGAATTCACTGACCAAATGCTGCCAACTTGTCCGCAAGTGCGATCTGGCTCTTAAACATTTGAATAAATCAAATTATTATTAATTAATGATTAATTTAGCGCATTTTCCATGTGTATATGATCAAATGCGCTTTACAAACAGATGAAATTGGTATTTGGAAATGTTGGTTTTTGTGGAGAGGAGAAAACCGGAGAATCCGGAGAAAAACCTCTCGGAGCAGAGAAGAGAACCAACAACAAACTCAACCCACATATGACGTCGAGTTCGGGAATCGAACCGGGCCACATTGGTGGAAGGCGAGTGCTCTCACCACTGCGCCATCCCTGCTCCCCCAAAAGCGACAAATAAAAAATTAACGAACACGTTTATATTGTGCCACTTTGAATTTGACATAATGCAGTTGTTTGAATAATTTAGCGCCATGTTCTATTACATAACAACTGAGCGCATGTAATAGCATTTTTTTTAATAATAATTTTTTTAAAATAATTTTTTTTTGTAATAGCATCCTCCAAATATCTGCTATAAAGGAAAAGTCATGTTAGCTGAACGCAAAAAAATTCCACCGTTAAATCAGCAATGAACTGTATTTTGATCGGTTGTTAATATATGCTTTTGCCCAATAGACAATATTCGTGTTCTCGGTATTGGACTGGATCTAGCATACAGTGGAGGCTCTTATGGGGGAATCTTTTCATATGTAAATGTTTTCCCCACAAGAGCCTCCACTTCATGCTAGACCCAGTTCAATGCCGAGAATACGAATATATTGTCTATTCCAAAGATAGCTCTTGAACTGAACTGAACTGAACACTTTATCTAAACACGATGGAGTATTCAGCAGAGCTAGTGGGGTCGTGTATTTAGAAATAAAAAATAAATAAATAAATAAAATAATGATAATAATAATTATAATGATAACACATAAAAATAAATATTCAATTTGAATTATAAACCTAGAAACCTTCAATTTATGCGACTTATATGGGCTGAAAAATGAGAGATCAAAGCCAAACAACAGAAGAGCTGTCTTAAGAGCGACTCTCCATATGATCCTCATATTCAATTCTCAGCCAGAAATAGATTTCGCTTATAATCCTTCCATCAACTTCTCTTTTTCTGGCTAGTAGTTAATCTTCTATTGGCGATTCCACTCTTTAATGCCTTTATTTGTGGTGAAACATTTTAACTTAAGGAGGGTCGCATCAGTTACAGCTGTTACCATAGCGACGGTAACCCTTGGCCGCTCATTTTGATAACGGCCGGTTGTATCGAAAGCCAGTTAAAAACTGACTTAAACAGTGTAAACTACTCAAGTCCCGCTACTTGTAGGCCAAATTAGAGCGTTTTCAAGTAAATTGAAAATAAAGTTATGAAAGCCGGTTTTGTTCATTCACTGAACGTTTCTTCAAGCTTTACAGGGAGATATTAAATTTTAACACTTTTTTCTCTGTTCAAGGGATTATCATGGTAGGAAAACATTTTGAATTCTTTACATTTCCTTGTAAAGCTTGAAGAAAAGTGTGGAAATGAGCAAAACCGGCCTTTAAAAGTTAATTTGGAATTTACTTGAAAATGCCCTTACTGATTTTTTTCTAATTTGGCCTACAAGTTGTAGGAATTGAGTAGTTTACAATCTTGAAGTTTCATTATGAATTGTGTGACTGGATTTCGAGATAACTGACCTCAGAGCGGCCACGCGTTAACGTCGCTATGGTAACAGCTGTTGCCTGGAAACCAATGGGAAAATAAAAAGTGTTGTAGTGTCAAGGAAATCGAAACTTGTCTTCTATAGGAAAGTTTGATTTAAACAGGTACACCCCAAGGTCAAAAAACTGATGCGATCCTCCTTAACTTGACATGTTTGTGGTGCTTCTTATCAATAAAGGACGTCAACGAGCCTCACAGAATTCAAGACAAAAATACGAAAAGTAGATCTTTCAAGCCTTATGGACAACAATAGTGGTTGCTGCACACTTTGTAACTCACGAATATTGAACAGATAATTTTTAATTTGTATGTATGGATGTTTTGTTTAGTTTTTGTATAGTTGTACTTTTAGTTAAGCTAGGAAACCAATGGCTAAATAAATTGACACTGAAATAAGGTTTTATTTATTATTATTATTATTATTATTATTATTATTATTAATGAATTTCATTCTCCCCCGTTAAATAAAAGGAAATCAAAATTTAGGTGTCATCAATTAGCTAACTTGTAGCTAAATAAATTGACACTGAAATAAAGTTTTATTTATTTATTTATTTATTTATTTATTTATTATTATTATTATTATTATTATTATTAATGAATTTCACTCTCCCCCGTTAAATAAAAGGAAATCAAAATGATGACTTGCAATTGCTTTTGTCAATTAAGCCCACGAATTTCTATTTAAGAGCCCTCAAAAACTTTAGGGAATCCTACGATAGAAAAAAAAATGCGACTTTCGTTTTATTTTCCACAGGAAAACCCATTTAGTACAATTTTTGTTAGATATACTATCCAAAAGTTCCAGCAATTTTATATTTTAGCAAATTTAAGTAAATTTCGAAATTGGTACAATGTGCCTGAAAGCCAAAGGAAATTTTACGCAAATTAGCCCAATTTCGAATCGCTGGTAGAAGACTACTCTCCCTTTTCTCTAATTATTAAACAAAACACACGAAAACGTTAATCAATCAATTCCTCTCAGAGATAGTGATTATGCAATGAACTCAATGCCTCTTACTGCAGGATTGCAGATGCTTATACATTTTAACAACTTCATTGAGAAACTTAGAATGCTTGTAACCACTAACCGAACGAACTACAAAGTTCTCTGACTGTTTCTTTTACTGGTTGCCTCACTTCTCTGATTTTCACACAGTAAAGAATTGGGTTTAAAGAAGAGTTTAAATAGATTACAGTGCTCGCAGAGACCCACGCAAGAAGTAAAGATGATGACAATTTTTCGCCTCGATTTTCTCGTTCAGTTACGACCGCCACCACTGCAATGATTGGTAAATAACAGGCAACTAATGCCAACAGCAGCCACCGTGTACTAGACACTGTTTTTCTGTACCGCGCTATGTTGAGTGGGATTGCTTGCTTTGGTTCTCCTTGAACATTCGGTTGAACTTGAGTTTGATGCCGCCGCAGCCTAAGAAAAATTCTCGTGTAACAGTAAATGGAAGTTACTAGGCTCAAATTTGCAATGATATGGTTATACATATCTGCTATTAATTCACTCCAAAGAAATATTATGGAACCGACAGCACAGAGAACCCAAAGAGCAATCACAGTTACACGCGTTCGCTTTAAAGTTACAACTTGTCTGTATCTGAGTCCTAACAACAGGGCGAGAAGTATGTCCACACTTATGGCAGCCAGTGTCAGCAAAGACGCTGAACACAACGTAGAGCCCGTTATAGATACTGCGACGAATGTGAAGCGACAAACAGTCCACTGTTCGTTGACCGCAGAAAACCAGTAAGCAACAGAACAAGGTTCCACAATGATACCAACAAAGAGATCAGTTGTCGCCAGGCTACCAAGCAAGAGTTTGGACGGCGGATGAAGTGAAGACGCCTTGTGAAGGGCGACTAGGATCAGAGTCTTCCCCAGAAAGGCAGTGATGGAAAGGAAAATGTTTAGTACTGAAAGCCATATCAACTGGGCGCGTATACTTGCAGCTAATGCTTTCGAGCAGAGCGGTACTTCGTTTAATTTCAGATTTTCATCTTCAGTAAAGTTTGTCGTCGCCATCTTACTGTCATACGTATCCCAGAGGAATTCAACTGTGCGGTCGCATTTTCATAATGGAGAAGCACTTATCTGAAGAAAACAAACAACAAAATGGTTCCATGTGTTTATTTTGCCACTTTGAATTTAATATGATGCCACTGTCATTTTCTATTCAAGAAATTTCCAACTGTCCATCAGTAATAGCAAACTTGAAATACCTGGCATGAAGGAAATGACGCCTTGCAGTGCGAGGGTAAAATTTCTTATTTCTCAAAACTTTCAATGTTAAAGATTTACTTCGTTTTATTGCATGTTGATACGTTTTTAAGTTATTCTATTTTGATAGGTCACATATTTTAAATTAACCCAGCATGTTCATTGCGTCTCATCAATCAACTTCGCTTCACGTTTCAAACGAAAAACAAACCAAAGCTGGAAATCTGCCGCCACCTTCTGCAATACTGGGGCCGGTTCCTGAAAGGTGTAATAACTCTATTCCAGGGATAAATCTTCCTTATTCTAACAGGTATTCCTGGAAGAAGGCAGATTTATCTCTGGAATAGAGTTATTACACCTTTCAGGAACCGGTCCCTGAAGTTGTAAAAAGGTCCAAATATTGCGCGACGGAATGAAAAGAAAGCGGAGAGTTTTAATAACTATCTTCTCAATAACTTTCGTATGTTTTTGCCTAAAATGTTAGTCTAAATGTTAATCATACCGTGGTGTTCCTCAGTTTTGATCAAGTTCATGAATGATTCTTGTTTAAATCATGTTGATATAATTCTTCTGTGCAAGGCATTGCTCCGAAAGGTTTTAGTTTTCCCTACCAGTAACGTTTGTTATCGGCTTTTTACTGCAGTTCTTATACTTGTCACATAGATGCCAACTCTCCCGCTTTTGGCGGGAGACTTATGCTTTTTTGCCTCGTCTCCCGCTCTCCCGCTTTGGTACATAAATCTCCCGCTTTTTACGTATCCTGTCATGGATTGTTAAAGACCCCACTGCACTGTCAAACAATTGCGAGAACCAATATCTGTAAGTCAACCAGAACAACTTGAATAAAAGTCGACTCATAAAAATGTCTTCCGCTTTTCAAATTTTTGGGGTTGGCATCTATGTTGTCAGTTGTTTTTCACTTCTTTATAAAGACTTTTATAAGAACCTTAACATGTCAAACATGGAAGAAATGTCTTAGATTATTGATTGACTCACACGTTTACACGTTTATTGGGAAGATATAGGCTGCCTTTTTTACAAAATCTGACTTTCACAAACAGTGAAATAATTGAGCAAAACCTAAAGCGGGAATATACAACAACATTTACACCAGCAGCTGTTTTCGGGAAAAATAATTGGATCTTAAATAGTTTGATTTATTTAGCGCAGTGCCCCATATTCATAACAAACCACAGGACAGCAGATGATTAAAATTTGATGTGAATCAGTTTTAAATGCAATCTACAGAAGATTCCGAGATAATAACAAATAATAAAAGATGTTTTGCAGCCACATTTTGTCCCATGGCCAATGCATATCCCTTGTTTAGCAACTTGTACATACAAACTGAATAACTCCGAATTTTGTTTGAAAGCAAAAAAAAAAAGCAAAATAACAAGCTTCTCTTAAGAGCAACTCTCCCCAAGATTCTCATTCAATTTTTTGTTGACCTGCTTCTCTCTAATCATGCCCGCGAATTTCTGTTTAAATTTTGCCCTAAGTGGTCATCATGCTGACTTGCTTTTGTCCAACCAAACCCACGGATTTCTAATTGGACGTCGCCTGGGAGTTGTCAGAAACTTTCGGGAAAGGCTGGCGATAGAAGAAAAAGTTCGAATTTCGCCTTTATTTGACCCAAAAATCGTTTTGGTGAACTGTTTTCAGAAATACTATTCAAAAGTTATAATTTGCCACACATGATGGATTTTCCAAATTGGCATTATTCCTAGGAATATTTTTAGAGGGGGAAAAGCAAAATATTCTCGGCCTACAATACAACGGAAGTGTTATCAAAAGCTTCTTCATTTATTTATTACCCTACTATAGCCTTTTACTAGAAATCTGCTAGCACTCTATTACGAATGCCATTCTCTGGTAGGCTACCCTACTCGCAAAATGGCGCTCGCTTCTTTGCGTTTTCTAAGTGTCTGCGAGGAGGATTTAGATATTTCACTTCTTTACTTTTTGAACGAATATATTGATGATATATTGATGATCATCTACATGCATTAGACAACTCTGTCAGAGCCTTTTACTGCAGCTTAGGAGATGCTTAGGAATTTCAATCCTAATTACTGAAGACTACACGGTGAACTTCATATTCTCTTTCGTTTTAAATGTAAACACAGGAACAGGCAGTACTTGGAAGATGCTTAGCCTTTTGCGGGACGGACCAACGAATGTTAGAAACTCAGAATACTTGTAACTACTAACTGAACGAACAAAATTCTCTGATTGTTTCCTTTACCGCTCGCCTCACTTCTCTGATCTTCCAGTAGTAAAGAATGGGGTTTAATGAAGAGTTTAGAAAGGCGAAAGTGCCCACAGATGCCTTCGCGAGAAACAGAAATGAGGATATTCTTTCACCTCGATGTTCACGTTTAGTTACCACAGGCACCACAACAACAAATGGGAAATAACAAGCAATTAATGCAAACTGCAGCCATAGTGTACTAGACACTGTCTTTCTGTACATCGCTATGTTGAGTGGAATTGTTTGGTTCGATTGTCCTTGAACATTCTCTTGAACATGAGTTTGATGCCGACGCAGTCTAAGAAAAATCCTCGTGTAACAGTAACTTGAAGTTACTAGGCTCAAATTTCCAAAGATAAGGATATACAAATCTGCTATTAATTCATTCCAAAGAAATATTATGGAACCGAAAACACAGAGAACCCAAAGGACAATCACGGTTACGCGCGTTCGTTTCAAAGTTACAACTTGTCTGTATCTGAGTCCTAACAACAGGGCGAGAAGTCTGTCCACACTTATGGCAGTCAGTGTCAACAAAGACGCTCCACTTAGCGTTGAGGCTGTTATAAATGATGCAGCTAACGTGAAGCGACAAATATCCCACCTTTCGTCCACCATAGAAATCCAACAAGCAACATGAACAGGTTCTACAACGAAACCAACACAGAGATCAGTTGTTGCCAGGCTACGAAAAAGAAGTTTGGACGGCGGATGAAGTGAAGACACTTTGTGAAGGGCGACCAGGATCAGAGTATTCCCCAGAAAGGCAGTGATGGAAAGGAAAACATTTAGTACTGAAAGGCATATCAGCTGGTTGTGTATACTTGCAGAAAATTCCGCCGAGCAGAGTGGTGCGTATACGTCGTTTAATGTCAGGTCAGTTTGATGTTCAGTGAAATTTGTCATCGCCATCCCAGAGGAATTCAACTGTGCGGTCGCATTTTTATAATGGAGGAGTAAATATCCGAATAAACCAAACAACAAGTCTGCTGCTCAATACATTATTGTGCCACTTTGAATTTCATATCATTGAGCTATTTAAATAATTTTGCGGCATGTTCTATTAAATGACTGCCCATAACCTTTTCCACTTTTGTGCGCCACATATTAATTTGAAATTAACCCAGCATCTTTATTGCGTCTCATGAATCAGCTTCTCTTCAATTTTCATAGGAAAACAAATAAGCTAGAAATCTGCTTCCAGCTTCTTGTTCGTAGCAAGACTGAATTTTACTTTGTAAAAAGGTCGAAGTATTGCGCGAAACGACAAGAAAGCGCAGAGTTTTAATAACTATCTTGTTAATGAGGGTCATATGTTTTTGTCTAATTGTTAATGATATATGCGCACCGTGGTGTTCCTTTCTAATCAATGCAAGTTCATGAATTTGATGTTTCAATGGTGATATAATTTTCTGAGCAGGGCATTGTTCCGAACGATTTTAATTTTCCCTTCCAGTAAGGTTATCGGCGTTTTTTATTCCCTCACTTCTTTATAAAGACTTCTATAAGAAGCTCAACATGGAAGAAATGTCTTGGATTATTGATGAACCCACAGGCTTTTACATTCATTGCGAAGATATTGGTAGCTTGCCTTTTTACAATTGCAAGTTGCACAAACGATGAAATAATTGAGCGAAACCTAACCGGGAATATCCAGCAATAGTTTTACAAGCAGTCGTTTGGGAGAAAATAAGAGGACCTTAAAATACTTTCAATTGTTAGCACATGCTCCATATTCATAACAAACCGCAGGACAGCAGAGGATTAAAATTTGGTGGGAATCAGTTTTGCAGCCACAGTTTGTCCAGTGAGCAATCGATATTTCTTATTGCTCTGTAAATTGTTAATGGGCCATCAGATTAACCCTTTTCGTCCTGAGTGAGTGCATTGTGTTTTGGAAATTTTTGGTGATAATTAGTCTGGAGCACTATTCTCACTGCATAATTAATTAGCTCATTGCAAAACACGCAATTATTCCATCACATTCCCCCGTTTCCGCCCGTGCTGATAGCGTCAGTAATGCTTTGCGCCATTTCGAGTTTAAATTTGGTCTCTCCGCTTGGAGCGTGGTCTTTTCGTCCTGTACTCCACAAAGACAGTCGTCTTTTGCGATTACGTTCCGATTGGTGAACCACCACCAGCCCGCCGTTTCCATGGCGGATCAACTTAATGCTCTTCCTGACCCTCCGGCTCCTGCTGGAGCGCAACAAGTCGCAGAGCCGGCACAAAATCTTCCTCAAGAGTTGGAACCCATAGCTGAGCCTGCCGCGGCGCCTGCCGCCCCAGTAGAGGTAACTTTATTCTGGTTTCTGCTTCGCTTTATGTAGGGGTTAGTCTTGCTACGTTTGTTGGAGATTTTTTCTGCTTAGCCCGGTTAGCGTTTTGTCTTCGGTCGCGTAATTTTTATACGGATTTCGGTATTGTTTTGGTGCGCGATACAAACATTCTGTCAGCACGTGTCCGTTTATTGTCCACGCTTTGTTGAACTTTTTCATAAGGAATGTTACCGCCTCGTGCGTTGTTGTCTACCTGTTTACTGCCCTCGTTTTCCCTAGTTCTAAATTTTTCCCTCGGTATATTGGGTTTCGCCTTGGTATCTGTTTATTTTAGTATTTAAGGAAATCCTTAGTTTCTGGCATAATTAATTTGGGACGGGTCTAGTGCCGGACAGAGTAAGAAAAGCCTTGTTTGTGCCATGTCTCCGGCGTTACTCCGTCTCCGTGGTATTTATGACGTGTGTGTGCTTAAATATTATGGGTTTCCACTGGTGAAGTCAGTTTTGCGTGTGTCCTAATTTGGTATTCCACCAGTGAAGGAGTTTGGTACAATATTAGTAATTTGGTACAACGCTAGATTTTCTAAACTGGCGAAGGCAGCTCGTGGCATAGATCTTACAAGTTACACATGATTTATGGATTTCCACTGGTGAGGGCAGTATTGCGTTCAGTTCAAATCGGTCTTCCACCAGTGAAGAGTTTTATGGAGCGTTTATTTGTTTGGTATATCGCTAGTTATTACTGGCGAAGGCATATCCTCGGTAGACGTTGCAATCAGTGTACTTATAACTTAAGGATTTCCGCCAGTTGAGACAGTTTTGCGGGGTCTATGTATAGCTTCATTTGTTGGTTGAGCTTTTTTCGGTGGTACGCTTTGCCGCGGGTTACGGCAATATTATGACGTAGGATGTTATATTGTTTTCTTGCACTGTTTGCTTTGTTATGCTCTCCATCGGTGGGGAATGTTTGGTATGCCACCAGCTAGTGACTTTTTAGGTTAATTATTTTTGGAGAACGTTGGGGCATGTCACTGGTGAAAACAATAGCCTCAAGTGTGTTCTTTTTCATGATAGGCTGCCGATCGCATTAGAGTATTAGAGGAAAAGATCATTTCCTTGGAACGCCTTAGGACCCTAGACAGTTCTGAGTAAGCCTTGGCTGCGCTTCGTCGTTATATAAATCGACCAGCAGCGATGTTTGACAAGTATGAGGCGGTTGAGCTTTTACAGTCGTTGTTGCGTTTGGCGAGGAACGAGAACCACCAAAAAGCCGATGAGTACGCTGCCGCTTTGGATGAGATAAAGACCAGGTCGGATTTTGTGGATGACCAACAGCTTCAGCGTCTTTTCCTGGGATTGTTGGGGGATCCCGTGCGAGCAAAGGTGGCCAAAGACGCAAACGCGATTTTGAAGGGAGTCGGAAAGGTACCTCCACCTCCCATGCCTGTTCGTCCTGGTTCTACAATGCGCAGGCCAGCCCACTACCCTGGCCGTGCCCAGGTTCAGTGCTTCAGGTGCTTAAGATGGGGACATATCGCTCGGGCGTGCCGTGCCCCACCAGCGAGGCAACAGTTTAGTCGTGGTCGGGTTGGACAATAGTCTCTTACGCCTCAGTTTACAATAAATTTTTGTTCTCGCATTAGTTTGTTTAACGTTTTCTTTTTCACCCTATTTTACTCACTTTCTTCGTTGACATTGGGAGGCCTTCTCTGTCTCAATTTCGGACCTAGTTCGGAGCTCGGGGTCAACGAAGGGGTGGTTCCCCTGCTTTTGGTTTATTCCCGCGTTTTTTCATTTATCAAATTTCTCCCTTTTCCTTATAGGGTCCTGTTTCATTTTATTCCAAAATTAGTACTCTTGCTCCTCCTTCTGGTGATATCCCCGTGTGTAGTATAAAGCAGGGGACCTCCCCTTTCGTTGGCCCCCTTCCTTCGCCGAGTATGGTCGTTGCTTCAACGGACCTGGCTAACATCGAGCAGTTACGTTTCTTTAATCCTACGTTTTTCAGAGCCGGAGAAATTCATAATCATTTGCCAGTGTGGAGAGATTGCTTAGTGGTCATAGCTCATCTTAAGCGAACTTTTTTGACATTCTCCGGGAGGGTGTAAAGGGCGACTATTTTTTCAAGCCGTTTAAAGGAAACTTTAAGGGTCGCTCGTTCGACGCGCCACGTCCGCCCCCTATACGGCTCAGCAATTCTAAGATTTGTGAAGGATTTCGAGATTTTATTTCTGAGACTCTGCTTCATTGGGTGGCTGCTGGAGTACTTGATGTGTGGGGTAGGGTCGGTGAGGTGACCCCACCTCATTTGGTCCTTCCCCTCACAGTGGAGCCCTCAAAGCCCCGTCTTTGTCATGACGAGCGATATTTGAATCTTTGAATAAGGGACCTCCCCTTCCGGCTTGATCATCTTCCCGACTTGCCCAGATATGTTCTCCCTGGGCATTTTCAGACGTCTTTTGACGATAAGAGCGGCTACCAACATGTGCTCCTCCATTCCTCGTCACGTACCTATTTTGGTCTTGAATGGAATGATGTGTATTTCGTATTTCGTACCCTACCGTTTGGCTGGAAGGCGAGTGCCTTTATCTATCATTACCTGGGTTTATTCGTTACTGGTGCAGCTCGTTCGTTAGGTGTTCCTGTGTCACAGTACATCGATGATCGTCATGTTGGCCAGCTTTTTCGTTCTCCTGCTCGTGCCAGTTTAGTTCCGAGCAAAGTCCTCGCTGAAGCCGCTGCCTACATAATGTGTTATCTGCTTATTGAAGCGGGCTATTTTATTGGTATCGCAAAGTCGCAGTGGGTTGCGTCCACAGTATTTCGCTTTCTTGGTTTCTTGTGCGATTCCTCGCGTCAAGCATTCCTGCTGCCAGATGATAAGAGGCTCAAGTTTAGTAGTTTGAGAGAACAGATGTTGGCTTCCCGCAATATTGGCCTTAAAATGCTCCAGAGATTTGCGGGGAAAGTGATTTCATTCAGTCTGGCGGTCCCTGGATGCAAGCTTTATATCCGCGAGACGTTTAAAGCGATTTCTCAGCTCAGTCGATCTTCGAGGCCGTTTGCGTGCATCGACGGAGGCCTTCGCGCCGAGATTTTGTATTGGCGCTTTTTGGACGAGTGGAAGGATTGTTTGCCTTGGCGGTCCGAGTATCATCTCACTGTTTCTCTTTACTCTGACGCCTCTTCGCGCTCTTGGGGTGCAGTTTTGATTCAGGATAGTCAAAGACTGGTCTCAAGGGATTATTGGTCCATTGACTCGTCTGAAGACATCAATGTGTTGGAGTCGAAGGCTTTGTTGAACGCTCTCGTCGCGTTTCGGGCCCGATTGTCTAATTCGAGGGTCGACGTTCATATTGATCGTCGCGTCCTGAAGTCCTCTCTGGATGGTGACGGCTGTAAGAACTCCGCCATTAATGACGTTATTAAGGATATTTTCCGTCATAGTCGTGATTTTAATTTCAGCATCCAGACTTTCTACGTTCCTTCCAGCCGAAACCCAGCAGATGAACCTTCACGGAATTTATCGGACCTTGATTGTATGCTCACCCCCGAGACATGGTTGTGCTTGGAGCGTTGTTTCGGCCCTCATTCCTTTGATTTGATGTCCCTGGATAGTAATTGCCAGAGGGATAGGAGCGGGAACCCGCTACCTCATTTCACTCCTTGGCCTACCCCTGCGGGGGTGAACGTTTTCGCCAACTCTTTGCCTGCTCGTCAAAACATTTACATTTTTCCGCCTTTTGTCCTCATCGGTCCACTCCTTCGTTACATATTCAGTCAAGATTTCCACGATGCGTTCACTCTGGTCGTTCCTGACTTTCACACGCGACCCTTTTGGTGGGCACCCCTTCAGGCTTTGATTGTTGACCGTTTGCTTTTGGGCAGAAAAGGCTCCAGCTCGGTGCTTCTTTTCCCTTCTCGACATTCTTCACAATGGCTCCCGTGTGACCTACAATGGGACCTTTGGGCTTTTCGATGTGTCTGCCAGTGACTTGACAGCTGTTGCTTATGTTATTCGTTGCCAGGTTCCAAGAATTTGGAAAGCCGCCCGTCGCTGTTCTGTCATCCAAATGACATTGACGCCAATTTTTGTCAGGCGTGCGATTCGCAGACTAGCCTTGTCAAGGTGGGGAAGCCTAATAAACATATAGATCATGTAGGGATATCCAGACGTTTCCAGGAGTTCTCTGACGCGGCAAACAACAAGCCTTATGAGCGACAGAAGTCCGCCTTGGAACGGCAACTTTCGGATTTCCTAGCTTCCTTGTCCCCTCCGAAGTGCGTTTCTTCCTGTACTTCGGACGGTGTTATTAAGTTCTTGATAAGCAGAGACAAGACAGGTAGAACTGTAGTTCATACTCAATCGTGTCTACGTGTTAGTTGTAATTGCCCCTCGCGTTTGGCCACCGGTTCGGTAGACTCGTTGCTAGGGAAGCTCAGGGCCATTTTCAACAATATTGGCCGTTCACGCGATTCTAACCCTGTAGCTCACCCTCGTGTTAAGGAGTATCTTAAGTTTATACGGGAGGAACAGGCCGCTAGAGCTATTTTACCTTCCCAGGCAGTCCCGTTGTTTTTTGCTAAGTTCACCAAGTTGATAGATTTCCTTAGGGGTTTGATTAGGGAGAGTACACCCTTAGCCGCGGTGAACAAGTATATTTTGGTTAGGGATACAGTTTTCTTCGTTGCTGATTTTTTCACGGGGGATCGTGCTTCGGACTTAGGGCGTCTCCTGGCCAATCAAGTTTTCAGGTTGAAGGATCGGAAGGGATTTTTGCTACAATTGACCTTGACTAAGACTACGCGGGGTAGTGCAACCAATCCGTTTATTTTGGAACCCTTTGAAGACGCTGGAGTCTGCCCAGTTGCTTGGATTGAGTATTATTTGTCTGTTTGTAATTTGTTACATATCGTGCTGGATGGGGGTTATTCCTTTAGGGCTACTGACCGAGGGAGGGCCGTTAGCCAAAAGCCTTTCTTGGGTTCTGCAGTTAATAATCGTTTACGTAGGCATCTCACAGGGGCGAAGTTGAATGGTGGTGAAACACCTCATAGTTTTAGGCTCGGCCTTTCGAACACTCTTAATATGCTAGGTTGTTCGCACGATGATATATCCCATTACTTAGGATGGCGCAGTGGGGGTATGGCTCGGTATTATACCAGGATGTCCAATACCGCCGGTTCTTTTCCTATTCCCGCCTCACGTTCCCTTTGCCAGACCCCGCCGTCTCATCCCAGCAACCTACCATGCATTGTTTAAATCATGATATTAGCCTTATATTGCCTCCTTGCATTATGTTTCGCCAGCCCCCCTCCCCTTTTGTTTTGAAGTTCCGTTTAGAATTATGGTTATTAAGAGGAATTTTTGTAATGGAGAGAATTAAAGGGGAGTCATGTTGGAAACGTTTGGTACCTGTGTTGTTTGCCAATTTATGAGTTGTTGTCGTGGTGGCGAGGGCAGGAGCGGACTCTTCCCATAACTTAATCTTATGCGATGAGGTAATGAGTATGCAGTAAGGATATGGTACTAATCTTCCCCATATAAGGAGTTGCGATGGAAATATCTGTGGAGAAATATCAGGAGGCAGGAGTGGCCGAGCGGTTAGGGCGCTGGATTTCAATTTGGTTGTCCCGGGTTCAAATCCCACTCTGGCCGCTAGCTGGTGTTGTTATGGGTAGTCCCTGGTTCAACTCCTCGGTCATCCTTGTAAATAACCAACTGGTTTGCCTCCGGCCAGTTGGGATTCTTATCATGTTGAGTTTATTTGAATTATTTGTTTCTTACATGGCTTGTATTTGTATCATTATCCCTGAAAAGCCCCGATGGGGAGAGGATAATTAAGTTATTATTATTACTTTTTTATGTGGTCCGTTGTGACACTATAGGCTCGTACTAATGTGTGACGTCACGCACATCAGCGGTTGCTCCTTGTTTAGTCGGTAAACAAGCCTGATTCTGGTAAATGTTTTTTCGAGCCATTTTCCCCTGCAAAAGCCCCCAAGCTGGCATCATTGAGCTGGAGGGTATTTAAAGGTAAGCCTCTGAAAGAAAACAGAGGTGAAAGGTGGTTTCATGCCGCCAAACACGCTTCGTAGCAAATACGGTGGTTCGCAATTGAAGTTCTCTCTCTGGTCGTTTCGTCGATGGATTGCAGGATCTACCAAGGCAATTTGGGCTAGTTTGGACAGGTAAGAAGTACAATCGATGCCATATTTTGTTGGTAGTACTGGGTGGCCCAACACTTTGAAGTAGGAGAGTCTTATGCTTGTGGTACAATCTCGTACCCGTAGTCCTCAGGCTCTTTGGCCAGCGGTTAGTCGCAAGGAGAGACTCTGGGATAATGAAAAAAAAAAATGAAATTTTTTGATTGGCTGGCCCGTAACGGCTTCCATTGTTTTACCCCAGATTTTCTGGGAAAATGGCGGTCCATTATCCCAGAGTCTCTACGGGTGTCCACCCGCTGACCAAACAGCCCGAGGACTCTGGGTACGAGATTGCTTGTAGTATGGCTGAATTACCCTGAAATCTCTTCGGGTGGGAATAGGCAACTTGAGATATGCGAGGATGGCTCCAAAAAAATGGGTAAAGCGTGGCTCCACGGAAAAAGTGAAAGGAAAGTTTCTAGCCAGATACCAAGGTCTGGCTTTAAGGTTGCCGTGAATGTAGAATTTTGATTTTTCGACCATGTTTTTGAGTAAGAAAACGGCCACAAAAAGGGTAATATTTGGTTTTGTTCCTTGGCCAAAAGACTGACAATTTGGGCTTTGTTGCCAAGAGAATGGCGATAGGCAGCTGTGATAATTGCAAAACACACCAGTTGGTGCTATTCACACATTATTATGATGTTCTGACAAATTTTAAACAAGAAATCAATCATGAAAACAAAAGCGATATATTTTACGCATATATGCGTAATCAGGATGCGAAGGCTTAAGCAAAGCGTTCACCTGTTGAGAATCGAGGATGCTTCTGATATTCAGGAGGGTGAATCTACGAAACATCCTCACCCGCGGCTAGATGCCCGCTTTGGAGTTAATTTCGGTTCAACTAGTAATCGGCGTTGTATCCTGACGTCGCAGAAACAACATACCAGCCGATGACGTAGGATTTCGAGCTCCATTGCGAAGTAAAAGCCAAAAAATATGGAGCCTCTATCCTAATGGAAATGCAGAAAAAACGTCTGTCTTATTATCTTGAGAAAGCTCTCCCGTTATTTGGCTTCAAAAGGCCGCTTGCTTTTCAGCCTATGGATGTCGGATAAATTGAAAATTGTCTTTTGAATTGGGCTCGAAATATGTATTAGCATCACATAAATTTTAATATCTTCCACTCCTCTTCCAATGAAACATAAAATGGCACAAGCATTTATAGCCAGTGTTATTTTATCTCAAACAATTGCTGATATGAATATAGATGTATATTTTTGGGTTAGGTTTTCTCGGTTGTTTCATTTTCTGTGCAAGGATTATATCAAACGAACGCCAGAACTAGTCAATAGGATGCCAATATGCCCCCAATAGCAACTGACAGTAAAAGGTAGTTACGAAGTTTTAACCTGGTGGCTCATTAGCGATTTCGTCTTCTGAGAAACAGAAAACCTCTCTAATGTACGCGTAGGCTTAGGGACAAAAGCTTGGCTAAAAATCGTTCTAATATTAGCATGTAATTGTTATCACCTACGAATCTATTGTAGTTTAAACCTTTCGCTCCTGAACATTTTGCCAAAAAACACCTCTTACAGCTTGTTGAGCCGTTTTCTGGTCAGAATCTAGCCGAAAAGAACCCAAACTGCCTAAGACTCTGTTTCCTGGTAGAGCTCCTGGCGTCCTTCTGTTCCTGATGCTTAATTTGAGCTTTCAGAGTTCTGGCATGCGCAGAAAGCAAAATTTTGGGTTGAAAAGTTTCACCGCCCCTTCGCCTTCTACCTTTCGCTTCCTCTCCTCCCAGTTTCTTTTGCTTTTCCTGCCTCACTTTCTTTCTCTTTTGCTGGGCATTTTCTGGGCTTCCTTCCGCTGGGAAAAGATTTGGGAAAAACTTTTAGGATCGTAGGATTAGATGGAAGCAGGAGCCCATTACTAGGAGCGTACAACTCCAATACTAAGCCTATGTCACAGCATTTTTACAGACCGATCTATTTTTTAGACCATCTTTTCCCGCGAAAAAGGGCAACAAGGACGGCAACGGGAACGGGAGCGCTACAAAACAATAGTTCTAATGAGCGAATACAAAGGCTTTGTAAGTGCAGGTACTTGTGGCACGTGCAGCGACTTGTGACTGGTCACTGGACTCTTGCGGGAGTCTGATTTTGGTGGGAAATTCAATCTAAAAATAAATTGGTCTGTGAAAACGTCGTGACAGTAATAATATAGGGCAGTTGTTCGCTCCTGGTGACGGGCTACTGATGGAAGGAAGTACAGGTGGGTAGTGAAACCGTAATCTTCTAAAAGCTTAAGAAAGTTCATAAGCGAAATATCATCTTTCATAAAACTAGTTAAGTCATCTGCAAAAAGGCTTAATCTGATCTCTTCTTTGTCTACCTTAATACCACGGATATCTTTACTATTGCGTATACTAATACAGAAAATTTCTAGCACTATGATGAACAAGTAGGCAGAAAGGGGGTCTTCTTGTCTCACTCCCCTTTCAACTGCAGAGGGCCGAGTAGAAAAACCATTGTTTACTACGGAACTAGAGATATTGTTGTAAATATGTATGAATCCATTGCATGAGTGATGGGCCAAAGCCGAAGGAGGATAGAGTGCGAAAAAGAAAATCTCTGCTTATAGTATCAAAAGCTTTTTTGAAATCGATACAAATCATTCTCCCCTCAAGATTACGCCTTTCTGAGAATTCCATGACATCTTCAATCGTTCTGACTGCGTCAAAAATGGTTCTTTCCTTAACATATGCACATTGATCATAATGTATGATATTTGGTAAAACATTCTCTAATCTTTTAGCAATAGCTTTTGACCCTATTTTAACGTCCACATTGATAAGTGAGATTGGTCTCCAGTTCGACAAGTCCCGCTTATCTTTATCCCTTTTCTCTAAGGTGATAATAGCTTCCTTCTGGGAATTTGATAACTCGCCAAGCTGTCTACCACCAGATTTCCTAAAGTGTGCCAAAAAGCTCGATAGAATTCCGCTGTTAATCCATCATTGCCTGGTGACTTGTTGCTTTCAAATAGCTGAAGACTCTTGTAACACTCGTCAACCGTTAATTTTCCATCACAGGTTCGAGCCTGATTATTACTGAGTTTCGGGATTCCAGAATTGTTCAAAAAATTGTTTAACATATCCTCTGATGGTCTAAGAGGAACACGTTTACAGAGATTGGAATAAAAATTTTTAATCTTCTGCAGAACTTTTTAGAATCGGTGATTAGCACTCCTTCATTGTTAAAAACCTTGCGAACAAAGCTTTTAGCTTTTTTATGCTTTTCTAGGTTTAAGAAATACTTATTGATTTTTTCACCTTCCTCATACCAAGTGGCTTTTGATCGAATAATGGCGCCTTTTGCGATCTTTTCGTAAATAGAGTCATATTCTATTTTCAACATTTCAAGCTCCTCCTGATTCTCAAAGGTTGGTGATTCGTTGCACTTTTCTTCGCAGATCCTTAGAGAGGTCTCAATATCGGATATCTTTTTTCTTTTTTTTACGCGCTTTTTCTTTGCTGTATTTTATTGAAACTTGTCTAATCCTGTACTTAACCCTTTGACTACCAATTTATTGCATTTTTTTTAGTAAATTTTTAGTGATACTTAGTCTGGAGGACTAATCTTCTCCACTTAAGAAGTTGCGATGGAAATAACAGCGGGCTTGTGTCACTGTGGGCTCACTCTAAAGGTGTGACGTCACGCACATTAGCGGCTGTTGTTCGTTTACCGAGTCAACAAGCTTGATTGTGGTAAATTTGCCGCTTTATGAGGTTTTTTCGAGCCATTTTCCTCCACAAAGGCCCCCAGGCTGGCACCCATGACGAGACGCAGCGGAGTCTATCTGGAAGTATTTCAAAGGAATGCGGGGTTGTGGACCCCGCATTCCTTACATATTTGAATTTCAATCTGTCAGTGAATCAGCCCGTGTAAAGTAGAAGGCGTGAAAATTCGCAAGTGCGGCAGTCAAAACTAATTTTTGTCACCGGAAACACTGTGATTGAGCCGTGAGAAAATTAGGATCACTTTCTATGCGGCGGGGAGACTGAGAAAGTGACGAGACAACAAACAATAATGCAGAAGTCCAAATCACGCATTCGTTTTTTTTTTTTTAATTAAGAAAACCCGGCCGAATTAGGAATACCGGTAAACTCGCCTACGCCTCCACAACTTGTTCGCTTCCTGGTAGGCGAGTTCACTCAAGTAATGTATGTTCAGTTATAACTTTAATTTTTCATTTTGTGAGCGTTTACAATTATAGCACGTTTTCCTTTAATTTGTCTATGACAAATTTACTCAAAGCCGGCTATGTTGATTTGATTAAATTTCCGTGGATTTTCCTACGACCGTAACAGGGAGCAGTAGCTTTCAGTATTTGACGTGAGATGGATGTGAAGATGAAAAAAAAAAATAACTGTGCTAATCTGTGACTTTAGAGAGCACACTGGTACATAAGTTGTTGCCACGGATAGAAACTTTGATATCAAGAAGAGCCAGCGAAGTTTCTGTAATTTCCCAGGTATATTTCAGAGCCGGATGAGAGGAATTGACGGAGGTTATAAATTCATTGAGTTCCTCAAAACACTGCACCGATGCCGTCGTCAATGTAGTGACCGTATAGTTCAGGTTTAGGGTCTTTGTATTGATTGAATTGGTGCTCAACGTATAACCTACAAAAAACAAAAACAAAAACAAAAACAAAACAAAAGAAAAAAGAAAAAAGAAAAAGAATGGCGTAGCTGGGTACCATTTTGGTGCTTATCGCCACACCATTAATTTGCTGTTAATAGTTATCAGCGAATGAAAAAGAAAAAAAAGGTCGGGGGGGGGGGTACTCCCTTATATGGGCTATATCAGGTATATGGGGCACCAAAGGGTATGGATTTTTAGCCGTGTTGGTCTGAAATAGGTTATCGATTTTGAACATTTTGGTTTGAAATAAGGTATGGTTTATCCACTCGTCTTGGATTGGGTATACTTTTTTAGAAGAAGCTACTTCTTTTTCAGTAGGCGATAAGACCATCTGCAAAAGCCCTTCTTTTTTGTCCTTAATTATCTTTTATCTTTTATCGCGCACATGAAATAAGTCTGAAACAGGGTATCAAATTTTTGAAATAGGGTAAGTGTTTCGGGAAGGGGGCCGCACGCCCTACCCAATTTTTCTGGGAGTACACCCCCACCCCACCCCCCTCACCGGGATCAAGTTAACACCGAAAGGGGGAAAAATTTAGAGCAAAAATTCATCTTTCAAATCGTATCAATGAACGCTTTTCGTTCAATTTATTTCCGTTTTTCACGTAGCTCCAGGTTCTGTGCACAAACCATACATAACCCACAATTCCTGGATGGGCTCTGTCGAAGGGCAAACACTAGAAACGTCAGCTTTTTGAATCTCTTTACGGTGGTCAATTCCGTTGACAAACCATATTCTCGTGTTTCACTCCCCAGCAGACGCAGCACCTGACAGTTTCTTTTAAAACTAACCCTTTTCATTCTCATCTGTTGATCACATTTTTTTCATTATAAACATTTACTGTAGCTCAAAAAACATTATTTTGTGTTTCGATTCATTATTACACCCAACGAAGTGGGTAGCCTGTGGCACAAACTCAAAATATTACAATGCCTAATCTAAGCCTGTTCCACCTCACGAATTTTGGAGAACTTTTAGTACGGAAGTACATGTAAGTTGACTACTATGTATCATTGGCAGTCACAAAAATTCCGTTCCAGTTAGTTTGACTTTAAATAACAAGACAACTGGACTATTTGTCACATCTGATGCCACTAGTAACCTTGGTGATACTTCAATAGTTAAAATGAAAATGAAAACAAGAATTGTTACAGGCAACAGTAGCACACTCCGACGAAACATCTGGATGCCACTGGTAACCTTGGTGATACTTGAACAGTTACAATGAAAATGAAAACAAGAATTGTTAAAGCCAACAGTAGCACACTCTGACGAAACATCTGGATGCCACTGGTAACATTTGTGATAGTTGAACAGTTATAATAAAAATGAAAACAAGAATTGTTAAAGGCAACAGTAGCACACTCCGACGAAACATCTGGATGCCACTGGTAACCTTGGTGATACTTGAGCAGTTAAAATGAAAATGAAAACAAGAATTGTTAAAGCCAACAGTAGCACACTCTGACGAAACATCTGGATGCCACTGGTAACCTTGGTGATAGTTGAGCAGTTATAATGAAAATGAAAACAAGAATTGTTATAGGCAACAGTAGCACACTCCGACGAAACATCTGGATGCCACTGGTAACCTTGGTGATACTTGAGCAGTTAAAATGAAAATGAAAACAAGAATTGTTAAAGCCAACAGTAGCACACTCCGACGAAACATCTGGATGCCACTGGTAACCTTGGTGATAGTTGATGAGTTATAATGAAAATGAAAACAAGAATTGTTATAGGCAACAGTAGCACACTCTGACGAAACATCTGGATGCCACTGGTAACCTTGGTGATAGTTGAGCAGTTACAATGAAAATGAGAACAAGAATTGTTAAAGCCAACAGTAGCACACTCAGACGAAACATCTGGACGCCACTGGTAACCTTGGTGATACTTGAGCAGTTGAAATGAAAATGAAAACAAGAATTGTTAAAGGCAACAGCAGCACACTCCGACGAAACATCTGGATGCCACTGGTAATATTGGTGATAGTTGAACAGTTATAATGAAAATGAAAACAAGAATTGTTAATTAGGCAACAGTAGCACACTCCGAGGATACATCTGAATGCCACTGGTAACCTTGGTGATACTTGGTGATACAGTTAAAATGAAAACAAGAATTGTTAAAGGCAACAGCAGCACACTCTGACAATACATCTGGATGTTACTGGTAACCTTGGTGATTCCTGAGCAATTTATTTTGTATATATTTTTTTTATTTTGTGCTATTTGTGAGACTAGATCAACAGATTGGAAAAGAATAAATACATGTATTGTTGCTGGTTGGTGTCAGTGCAGTCAGCAGCTCATTTATGACAAATGTCCATTTTTTGTTTTCAGGTCCCACAAAAATGAATATCTTGGGAAATGTAGAAGATATATTGGGGCATGCACTCCCCATTGAGAAGATGGCATTTTTTCCTGAGAAAATTATTTTGTATATTTTTTGATTTTTTGCTATTTGAGACTAGATTAACAGATTGGAAAAGATGTAAACAATTTGCATCTTAAGTAAGCCATTGATTTCCAGTTACAAAACATCCCAGAGGATTTTTTTCATGTTTAGTCTTTACCATTTTACATACCTGAAATTGAGCTAACATGGATATTGTGTTTTCCAATTTCTGTTTGTTGTCCAGTCTTCTTTTGCACCGTCAGTTGGTCCCATTGAAGGACTCTGGACCATAACTTCTCAGTGCCCAGTTAGCCTCCTGCAGGGAATTAATCTTGTAGGCAACAAAGCCAAAGAATCAAGAAGCTGCTCAGTATTTTGTCTTTCCATGTGTGACATTGCAAAGAGTTGAATACTGCTCAGCTCCTCCTCCAACAAAAATTCAAGATCATCATGTATCCCGGTTGATCTGTAGGAAAGGAGAGGGAGTGGAGAACTGTGATACTTATAAAGAGATATAATTAATGCCTAAGGTGGGATAATTTGATCCAGTTTTACCAAATTTCAGGCCCTAGTGTGGGATTTTGACCAAAAATTATTTTGAAAAGTCAAATGTCCTAATATGTCCGAGTTACCCCCCTCTTGTTCTTATAAACATTGATAAGTAGCAAACTACAATTTATCCTGTTCTAGGAACCTCAATAAGGCCTAAGACATGAAATTAACTTGTTTCAGGAAATGTGTGCATAATTTATGAGTGACATTGTGCGGATTTCGTAAAGGGAACGGCAATTACCTTTCGTTGACGGGGTCTGTTGTAGTATTTTGGTCCTCAGATAGTGAGTATTTACTCCTCTGTCGCGAAATCTGTTGGGATTTATTTTTCGTGCTACAAGGACTATTTCGCGCCACTCGCAATGGAAAACCGCTGATCAGTGTTTCCGAGTGCAAGGTTCGCAGAAAAAAAAATTGAGAATTTCTCTAAGCTTACCTTTTTGGAGCAGCTACTTGGCAGGGTTAGTAATAAGCAGCCAATGTCTTCATCCATTTCTTGTGAAACAACCCGATGATGACCCTGACATTTGCAAACGGCGATTCGTTTGAGTCTTCATCACAGGATTCGAACTACTCGCGGCCGTGCGAGTGCTCGTTTATACGACAGCTTGAGCTTCGCAAAGTACGCTAAAGACAAGGCTGTTTAAAAAGCATCTTAGCTGGTCAAAGATCTCTTCTTGATATAATTGCCAATCTCGTGCACGGAGAAAGGAATGCCGCAATTAATCCAAACGATGAGGCAACGATCTCATCCTCTGAAAAAGCTTTTCCTTGATACGGTTCTCCATCTATCGTCTGTAAAGCTCTTCGCCTTGAATACTCGGACAATATCCTCCGGAAAGCGTGCTGGTAGGGAATATTCCTCGAGAAATATTCCTCGGAGCTATAGGCTCGGTTTTCTCAAATGACTGCGGAAACGACAACGTGACTGAACGCACGTCAATCGTCAAGACTAAATTTGATACTGACATATTAATCCTATTTGGTCCGTGTTCACCTCTCTACGGAAGCCCAGGGGGGCCACTGACCTGTTTTGTTTTTCTTTTTGACTTTTTCATTTTGACTTTTACATTTTCCGTTTTGAGTTTAGTTTCTTATTATTTAATTTTTGTTTTAGTTTCTCTTTTTAAGGTTTCAGTTTTGCTTTCAAGTTTTATTTTTTTCATCGTTCGTTTTGATTTTATTTTTTGATTATTTAATTTGTGTTTTAGTTTTAATTTCTAAGTTTGTCAATTTGTTTTTCAGTTTTCGCTTTTTAGTTTTCAGTTTTACTGTTTGTACATAAAAGACAAAAACCAAAACCAAAACCAAAACCAAAACAAAAACAAAATCCAAAAAATCAAAAACGAAAACGGGTGGACGGGATAGACCATCATGCTGTGCTGTTGTTGCACAACACACGGCGGCTTAGATCACAAACAACTTGATCAAGTACTACACTTCATCCTCTGTTGGTTTCATGTTTGGAAGTGTTGACAGGCCTAACACGACTCCTGCTGGTTTTGTCATGTTGTATACTTGACCTTTAGAGTTTGGCTCTTGTGCGCATGGCCCCTCCTCCTCTTACATATCTTGATAGCAAAGCTTGATTTTCGATTAAATGCCATTTGTGCCGACTTCACGTCCGTAAATTTAACTTCTCTCAAATGGTGTAAAATGTTATTAACGACCTGCACCTTGGAGGTCGCAACTTCGCGTATCAGTGTTTGACACACTTACAAAGATTCACAAGAAAAACCCTTTCGGACGCCCGATAATTTCGGGCTGTGATGCCCTACGGAACGAATATCATCATTCATAGACAGCATCCTTCAGCCTATAGCAAAAACACTGACAGGAAAATACAATCAAGTACAATGGATGTTACTAGCCTGTACACTAATATCCCACAGGAACAAGAGGCCCTGCCAGGGTAAATTCCGACAAGCGACATGACCCAAAAAGTAGCGACAGCACATAAAATGAAATCCCGACGAGAGACATCATCACCGGCAAAATTCCGACAGTGAAATCAAGGCTGGGAATTGGTGATTTAAACACCGACACGAAAAATTTTGTAAAATTTTAAAAAATTCAGACAAGCGACACGGGAACTCCCCTGGCAGGGCCTCGAAGAGGGAATAGACACTGTATGCAAGGCATACGAAAGATTCTACGATTTAAGAAAGACACTCCGATTCCAACCCACTTTCTTAGTGAACTACTAAACTCATAGAACCGCCATAGCAATGGGCACTAAAATGGCAGTTGTCTTCGCAAACATTATGTCTTCGGTAGAGATAGCCTGTGAGCAGGCTCTCTAGTTTTTTGTTGCGGCGAGAGTCATGCGAGCGGTGAAGCTGCTACGCAACAAAAAACTGGAGACGGCTTGCTCGCAGGCTACAGTAGAGACAGAAATTATCAACAAAATCAGAACGAAACCACTCGAGTGGAAAAGATTCAACGAAGCCTCTGTCTTTGACATTTAAACGCATTTCAAATGTATTGAGAACCAATTCTTTAAAAACGTTTTGAGGAGATTATAAGAGATTTTGAATCACGTTTGGGTGCACGAGGCTACCCATATTTTCTTGTCAACAAGGTTCTCGCATATTACAAAGTTAAATTTACGGACAGGAAGTCGGCACTCCGGCTGAAACAAGAAATCCGCAACAAGATATTGCCTTTTATCACGCCATACAACCACGCGTGCCTAACCTAAAGAGCATCTTAATGAGCAAATGGCATTTAATTGAGAATGAACCTTTGCTAAAAGAACGACACAAGAGAGGAAGATCTTTAAACATCACACCTCTAAAGGTCAAGTATACAACATGACAAAACCAGCAGGAGTCGTGTTAGGCCTGTCAACACTTCCAAACATGAAACCAACAGAGGATGAAGTAGTACTTGATCAAGTTGTTTGTGATCTAAGCCGCCGTGTGTTGTGCAACAACAGCAAAGCATGATGGTCTTTCCCGTCCACCCGTTTTCGTTTTTGATTTTTTGGATTTTGTTTTTGTTTTGGTTTGGTTTTGGTTTTGGTTTTTGTCTTTTATGTACAAACAGTAAAACTGAAAACTAAAAAGCGAAAACTGAAAAACAAATTGACAAACTTAGAAATTAAAACTAAAACACAAATTAAATAATCAAAAAATAAAATCAAAACGAACGATGAAAAAAATAAAACTTGAAAGCAAAACTGAAACCTTAAAAAGAGAAACTAAAACAAAAATCAAATAATAAGAAACTAAACTCAAAACGGAAAATGTAAAAGTAAAAATAAAAAAGTAAAAAAGAAAAACAAAACAGGTCAGTGACCCCCCTGGGCTTCCGTACCTCTCTTTGTTGACAGAAGTTTCATTAAGGAGTAAACCGCAATTTTAATTAGTTCGGGAAATCAGTACTTCCAGTTTAGGCCCACTTGCGTCTCCTCATGTTAAGCTGGAATGTGGGTAAAGGCAACCCTTTGAAAGAAGCCAGAGGTTTGAGACGGTTTCTTGCTGAATGAGACGCTAAATCTGCTTCGTAGCCAATATGGCGGTGGATGGCCGAAGCTGTCTCTCTGCTAACTTTGTGGAAGGATTCCAGGGCCTACCAAGGCAATTTGGGCTAGTTTTGACTGGTAAAAAGTTCAATCGACGTCATATTTTCCTGGTAGTACTGGGTGGCCCGACACTTACAAAAAAACTTGGAAATAGGAAATGGAAGGGTTCTATGTTCCTGGAATAGTTGACTTTCCCAGAATTCTTTTGGGGCGTGAACAAGACAACTTGAGATACGCGAGATTGGCTCCAATAAAATGGCTAAAGCGTGGCTTGTGGAAGAAGTGAGAGGAAAATTTTTTTCAGGCTTTATTTTCACTACTGCTTAAGTAGTGTTCATAACTGCGATGATCATTCACATATTCAATCATTAATCCGCAGTTCAAATATATGATTTTCATATATATTCATTCTCATGTATTTATTTGTTACTGAAGCTTGTTTTATCTGTAAAAATCTGTATGCATGAAATTGGTAGAATAATATACCCTTACATAACATAAACTAAATAAAGCAGTTTCAGTTTTAGTAGTATGTAGAGAGTCAGAACGATACTAGCACGTCAAACTTTGTGTCTGCGTCGCTTCGCTCCTTGACACAAAGTTTTTCTTTGCCTGTATCGTTCTGACTCTCTATATACTACTTGGGAGAGCACCAATCAAAATACCACCTGCTCACAAAGCACTCAAACAAAATCAAAATCACTTCAACCTCAAAAAACCGGTCCAACCAGTAAAAACCGGTTTGGCCACCCAGTCTATTAGAGAAATGTGTTATACACATAAGCGATACAGCATATTGAACAAGAGCGTTGTAAGGCTAACCATGTCACACCATATTGAACAAGAGCGAGGAGAAGGAAAGCGAATGGCAACCGAACCACCGCGCGGGGAGAGCAACCCGATGGCGCGCCCTGTTGAACAAAGAGCAGAACAAAAAAATCGGGCCGAAAAGTTTCCGCCGGAATATAGAGGTAGAAAAATGGCGACCTCAAGACCATGGATTGACGATGCAACCCCTTGGAGTGAAATCAAAGAATGGGAGGAAAGGGAAAGACGTTGGGAGCAGCAAAGGAAAGATGAATGGGGGTGGCTTTATGACATGACGGATTAAAAGGAAAGATTCGAGTGGGACGAAAGGCAGGAGCGAGAAAGAAAAAAACAAAAAAAGCAGGATGACAATGTTGAAGAGATATTAGAACGACCACCAGTGCCACCACCACGGAGAAAAAAGAAGCGCAAATCTTTTCAAACATCTTCAACGAATTATCCTTCAACGATTGATTCTACAGAAACTGAAGAATTTTTGAAAAGAGTTGCGCAAGAGCTTGCGGAGAATCCAAGAAAAAGAAAAGAAGTTGAAGAACTTTTGAAAAGAGCAGAGCTTGCAAACAAGCCAAGAAAGGCAATTTCCCCACAAACACTACGAAAACAGCGCGAAGAGTTGAAACCAAGTTTGAGAAAGCTCTTAGTTTCACCGCAAACACTTCAAAAACAGCGCGAAGAGTTGAAACCAAGTTTGAGAAAGTTCTTAGTTACTCGAGATGCCTTGCGTCAAAATTTGAGGAAGCGAAAACAAAGAAGAGAAGGGGTTCCTGAAATTTTCGCCATAACAGTGGACATAACAAGAGAAGGGAGGAGAACAATCATCTGGAGAATTAATGAAAACTTGAATCAGAATCTCACACCCGTATTCATGAAGTTCATCAGAGCGAAAGCTCGAACCTCCTTTTATCTCAGGCATGTATTTGCCTTTTGATTGGTACACATTGAAACTGGTGAAGCGTGGTTGAGATACCAAATTCCCCTTGGATAACAAGATTGGATGAGGCGGAGGAATGGTTGAACTTGAAAGAAGAGCAAAGGTTAGAGCTTGTTAATCTTAACATTCCAAACACGAAATGGCGTTTTGACGGTTTTGAAAGTGTTGATGTAAAAATGGTGAAGGATCGTGCTGCACCATTGTTGGGAACAGGTCCGTTACCCGATTGGTTGCGAAATCGAGCGCGTGTAGGTCAAGGGGCAAAGTAAATGGTGGCGATGGACACTTTTCGCGACAATCTTTGTTTATGGCGCTGCATTGTTGTCGATGAAGGAACAAGAATGGATCGCTCCAAACAAGCAGCGCTTCAGCTTGCACGCGGCTTCTTCGGTGTTTCACAAGCGGACTATTTCCCAGATTGTCCAAGAACATCGATGGATGAATTGGATAAAGTTGAACAATACCTCAATGAAACAAAATCTCTCAACGAATGGATTGGTATTCAAGTGTACGAGCCAGAGCAGACATCCCACGGCATTGTTTGGCATCTCACCCGAAATGCACCAGAAGCATGTAAAAACATTCTGACAATTGGTGTGTATGGTGGACACGCGTTTCTTATTAAAAACATTAAAAAGTTCATGGGAGTGTTTGCATGTGTTCACTGTAAAAAAAGATTCACAAAATCCTGTAATCTCCTTCGGCATTACCAAACATGTTCCAAAGGTGAAACGAAAATTATTTGTCCAAACACGAAAGTGGAAGCAAAACGAACAAGTTTCGAATAAGCTTTCTTCCCCGACAAAGTCACGTACGCGGCGCCCACCAATTGGCTTGAGAAAGAAGCACAGCGGCGAGGAATTCATATCCACCATGCAATGTGCGG
Organism: Pachyseris speciosa; assembly: GCA_016490735.1. NCBI lineage: Eukaryota > Metazoa > Cnidaria > Anthozoa > Scleractinia > Pachyseridae > Pachyseris > Pachyseris speciosa. The sequence goes on from JAEMWC010000225.1 coordinate 588,694, forward strand.
GCATGGGGGAGAAAGGTGGGTGGCAAGAGCCCCCGTGAATGGGTTTCATCTTGCGACGAAGACAGTTTTTCAATACCATGGTTGTTATTTCACAGTTGTCCAAAATGTTTTCCAAACCGTGACAAACTTGTGGTTACGAGTTCAAACAAGAAGACCAAAGAAACTGTTATGAAAACCCGCGAAGAGCTGTTTCAAGACACCATCAACCAAACAAGAGCGATTAGAGAGGCATGGTTCAATGTTGTTGAAGCATGGGGGTGTGAAGTTGGGCGCGATGAAAGCACCAAACCAAAGACTTTCACGAAATCATTCCCACATGCCATCTTGTATGATTTTGAGGCCTTTGGCGACAGCAATTACGACAGAGAACCAACCACCTCCTTGGTGTTCGAAAACGCCCACGTGCCAATCTCCGTTTCCATTGGGGATACACTCGAGAGAACCCCAACACACATCTGCGAGAGAGACCCAAAAGAGTTGATTCGCAAGTTTGTGGAAGAGTTGGGGCGGCGGACGAACAACATCAGAGAAAGGGTTCGAGCGGAGTTCATTCCAGAAGACATTCATTTCATTCCGAAAAGCCGTCGCAAGCTCATTGAAGAATGGTGTGACGAAGTGCCAGTCCTTGGTTTCAACTCAAGGCGGTGCGACCTCAATCTGATTAAAGAGTATTTTGTGGAAGAGATAAGTGAGAACGACAAAAAAATCGTTGTGGCAAAAGATGCCAACAAGATAATGTTTCTGTTGACAAAAGACTTCCGTTTTCTTGACATCATCAGCTATCTCGGCCCAGGAACCAGTTATGACAAATGGGTGAAAGCTTACGACTACACAGCCAACAAATCGTGGTTTCCATACGAGTGGTTTGATTCTCCTGAAAAATTAGACTTCCCCGGTCTCCCTGATTAGTTCTTTTGGTACACAAAGTTGGGAGAGAGATTCCTTCTCACAATGAAAGAATTCAAGCTATGCAAACAAATTTTCAAGGAAAAAGGAATGCGCACCTTTACGGACCGGTTGTGTTACTACAACAATTTGGATGTTGCCCCTGGGTTGGAAGCGGTGGAAAAATGCGAGGTTTCTACACTGAAAGAGGAATTGACATCTTCAAGGACGCCGTGTCGATGCCTGGTGTCTCCCTTCACTATTTGCTTCGAGGTTCGGTTGAGCGGGGCGCAGAGTTGTGGACGCCCAGTGAGGAAGAGTACAAGATGTTGAAAGGCGCAGTCGTTGGTGGGCCAAGCCTGGTGTTGACAAGGTACCACGAATTTGGTGTCACAAAGATTCGCTCCCACAGGATTGCCAATCCGAAGCCTTGCCGGAAAATCCTTGGCTGCGACGCCAACGCATTGTACCTCTCGACCATGCTCAAGAATATGCCGTGTGGGAAGGGACGAATTGTTAAATACGAAGGGTTGTTGGCCTTCCAAACAGTGCCAGAGTTCACGAAACGTGTCAAAAACGGCACATGGTTTGGGTTTGCGGAGGTTGACATCGAGATTCTCCCGCATTTGTGGCCAAAGTTCGAAGAAATGCCACCCTTCTTCGTGAACAAACAAGTGCCCGCAGAGGCAGTGCCGCAGCACATGTGGGACTACCTGAAAAAGACCGGCAGAACCCGAGGGGATGGGAAGAAGCTGGTGGGTGCGCTTTCGGCGAAAAAGATGTTGCTGTATGCCCCACTTCTGCAATGGTATCTTACCCACGGCGCGGAAATCAAAGTGGTGCACCGGACAATCGACTACCAACCAAAGAAAATATTCACAGGTTTGTCGAGCAAGTGACAGCGGCGCTCCGCACGGGAGACGTGGAAAAAAGCAGGGCGCTGCTCGCGGACGTTTTCAAACTGTTGGGCAACAGCGCGTATGGAAAAACGATTGAAGCCGTGGAACGCCAAACAAAGGTATCTTAAACGAAAGAAGAGAAGATAGTTGACAAGACGATGCGAAGAGCGTTCTTCCACGACCTCAGTGAAATAGGTGCAGCGTATGAGATAGAAACAAGGAAGACAAGGATAACGATCAACAGGCCATTCCAAGTTGGAATTGTTGTTTATCAGCTGGCCAAATTACGTATGCTGGAGTTCTACTACGACTTTCTTGACAAGTTCGTGGATCGCAGCGACTTCGAATTGATTCAGATGGACACGGACAGCAATTACATGGCAATAAGCGGCGAGAAGTTGGAAGACGTGATCAAACCTGAACGCCGAGCAGAATTCGAAGTGGAAAAAAAGAAGTGGCTGGCTTAGGACAAGTGGAGCAACCGCTAGCCGGGGCTGTTCAAACTGCAGTGTGTCGGCGAGCGAATGATTGCTCGTTGTTCGAAATGCTACTTCGTGGAGGAAAAACAACACGGATAAAACAAACTGAGCTCGAAGGGAGTGTCGAAGAAGCAGAACAGGTTGACCTGGGGTCGTTACAAAGCGGTTCTTTGGGGGGAGAAGGATTTGGCCACAAACAAAGGCTTTCGGATGAAAGATGGGCAAATGATGACATACGAACAACAGAAACTGTGGTTGTCCGCGTACTACGACAAGCGGCACGTGCTGCTGGATCGGATTCACACAGAGCCGATTAATTCCATATTGCTGGGGCGAATTGAAAAGTTGCCCCTTTGATTTAAAATCTCCACTGACAATCAGAGCAAGAACAATCTTCACTCGCTTTCAAAAACTTGGCACTTTTTCTCATGCCGGTTTGTCTGATGTTTTGAAAATGCGTTTCATTCCAGCCGAGTTGATTCTTCTCTTTCAGCTTGAAAGCAACGAAAAAATTCAAAAATTTTTCTTTCAATTCCCACGGAAGCAGCCACAGAAAGTCCATGCTATTTTTTTCTTCACATGTTCAATTGTGGTGACCAAGCGGGGTCACCCTTTTGAAGGAACACATTCTCGAGTTACATGGAGAAGAATTGCAGAAATTCCTGTTTTCACGCGGAGACGGGGAAAGACGAAAATCGTTGTTTGCACAAAATGCAGGTGCGAATTTCATGAGGCGTGTTTGTCTTGTTTGCGAGAAGAAGAAATTCACAAATTTGATTTACCTTGGGAAAATTATTGTGATGTGTTTCACGAAATAATTCCAAGGAGTTATTACGAAAGAAAGAGATGGGTGAAGAATATCAGCCGGGGTTAGTCGGGGGTAACTCTGTGTCTGGTGGAACAACCATCAATTCTTCCCGCACGAAGCTGCGCTTTGGCCCGTCGTGAATCCAATACATGACAGGTTGGTATGGTTTTATCATCACCCGTTCCACGGTGAAAGTTTTCAGAGACCAAACAGGATCGGTTGCTCTTCGTTGGCTTCCTTCCAATTTCCCCGGCGCAAACAGATAACGCACTTCGACATCAGCTGGAAGCCTTTTTTTCTGCTGCCCCAACAGGTTTTACGAAAGGAGCTGTGGAGGGTTCTGCGACTATCCTTCGTTGTTTTATCGCATCAACAGGTTTCAACCCAATCAACCACGTGACTTGGTTGTTGTTCGCAGCAACAACCCGCGGAAGCCGCTGTACCCACGCCACAGACCGCTCTCCCTCGGGCAGTCGCATTTCCACTGCGTATTGGTGAAACAAACCCTCCGCGAACGTTCGGTTCCACCGCTCCACAATTGCTTGGTCGCGGTGCACTTCGGGATACCCGCGTCGGATGGCTGTACCATGCTTCACCATCGTTTCTGAAACAGCACTCATGAATTCTAGCCCAGGGTCGACTTGCAGCATCTTCGGCCATTGCAACGGTCCACGTTTGTAAATTTTTTCGAAAGCCGCAGCAACCTCCACCGCGCTCTTTGTGGTCAGAGGTTCGGCCTCTTTGTATCTGCTTGCCACATCAACAACCGTCAGCGAGTATTTCCAAAGTTTGCCTCCAGCCCTGTCGTGTCGCATAAAAAGTAGGTCAGCCTGGTGTACCGCGTTGGGAATGGGCACGTCGAACTTCGGGCGAGGAATTTTCGAAGGCGGGGGGAGAAAGATTTGCCAAACAGTCTGTTTGTGCAACCATCTCTTCGCAACCGCTTCCGGGATTCTGGCTTTTTGCGCCATTTTTTTTGCCGCATCCCACCCCTTTCCAATATCCTTCTGGGCTGCAATAGATTCGCGAGAGTCGCCGTTCTTCCCTTTTCGAAGGAACGTTTGTCATCCATTTGCACATATATAACCGAAAGAAAAAGTCAATCATGTTCGGAATCGAGATAGGAGAAGAAGAGAAACAAAAAGCTTGGCAGGCGCTCACTGCTCCTAAGCCACCTGCGCGCGAAGAAAAAAACGAATGGCATTGTGAAGAGAAAATGGAGGAAAGACGGGAAGATTTCGAACTTGTTTGCAGAAAATGCGGGCTGGTGCAGAAGCTCGACACAGTGCTACACTTCACCAGAGAAGAGAGAGGCTGGCTGTCAGTTGTGATTCCCCGGAAACACATCCGCAAAGCTCTGGAAAGATACAACATTTTCAACGCAGTAAACACCCGTGCGTTGCCTGGTGGACGAGAGTGTGGCGTGGCGCGATGGGGGGTTTTTTGGGAAATGTCATACAAGAGTTCGCGAACTTTCCTGAACCAAACAAGCGGTCGGTGAATTACGTTTGTTTCTTTCACGACTACTTCGAAGCGGTTCCAGAGGAAGTTTGGCCGCGCAAAAAAGAAATTCTCGCAAGAATTTCACGAGCTTTCGAGAAAATTCAACCAAAGACACGACAAAAGGCGAAAGAAAGGTTCGACAGGTTGTGGAACATTGCGAATTCGCTGCCTGCAAAAAAGCGCAAACTGCAGCAAAGCTGCAAAGTTAATCCACAGTGAAATGTTCGGCGTACTTCGCCTGGAGTTTCTCAGGGATTTCCATGCAGTGGTCGGAAACGAAGTCGTCGATCATTTTCAGCTTGTCTAGAAACTCTTTTGTATCGAAAGGTTCTCCCCGGAGATGGACCCGGATGGCATCCAGTATTTTTTTGTATTCCAGTCGAGCGAAGCTGGCCTTTTCGGTCTTTCTGTCGTATTTCTTCGCCGTCGCGACAATTTTCACGAAAGCACCATACGCTGTCAGCCCGGCAATGACAGCGGGATTGAGAGTAATCTCTCCCGCGACAGCTCCAGTCAGAACAGCTTTTCCAGCAACCACGTTGCAAAACAAGTTTCTGCGCTGAAACCTTCTGAAGAGCCTGTTGTAGCCCCAATGTTTCCTGTGGTAAAAAGCGTAAAGATGTTTCAACATCTCGAAGGTGTCATTCAGAAGAGCCGGGTCGATGTGATTGAAGTCAAAGATGTTGACAGGAGGGGGCCGAGGTTTTCTGTTTGGCAACCGCATTGTATATTTTTGGAAAAAAATTCAGAGGACGGTATCGTAAGAAGACCCCTTCAGGTGTGCAGCGAGCATGGCTGCTCGAAGTTTTTCCCACTTGTGCCACTTCGGTTTCGGATTTCTACAGGGACAAACCAGGCGGCACTTGTCACACCAATCACACCAGGTGTATGTGCACAGGAAGGTGTCGAAATGAGGCATGGGTATGAGAAGAAGGAAAATTTTTACCAGTGGGGAGAGAGGTCAAGTGAGGGTTAACAGAACATTCCCCTTTATGGTGTTTCTGTTTGTGGTGGATAAATGTAACTCAATAAGGGTACGCACTGGGGATGGGGTGACATTCACAGAGATATAATCAACCCCGTTCGTACATCGAAGTGTGCCCTGCTAATTTGTCCACTTACAGAGAAAACGATGAAGGAAATCCTTTGTATGCCACGGGTCCCACTGGTGTGGAAATGGATGGATAGTCAGGTTCCTTGGTAACAGGCCGATTTCTTGAGTTCCCCCGAAATAACAAATTAATTGTTGAAATCGAAATATCCGTGAATATAAAAAGGCTGCACCAAGCACACCAATTCTTTTCCATTCAAATTCAAAGCTTTCAGTAACACGATGTTTCCACCCTGAAAACGGAGAACCCTATGGATTCCATGTCCATTCAAATCAAATTCATCGTGCATTTTTAACCGGCCATTATCATCAACTTCGAATCCACCCCCATTTTTTCCGACCACGTTGTAGCCATTGGTGTTGAGATCATCATGAAGGCTGATTCTTCCAGTCGAGGAGTCGAAAGAAAGGCCTCCTTGCTTGTTGTTCATCAACTTATGTCCCAAAAAATCCAAGTCAGTTTGTAATTCCATTCGCCCATCTTTTATTACGAAAACCTGGTCATACACCGTGGAAGAAACATTTGCGATTGTGCCATTGACACCGTAGACGATAATGTGGCCAGTGGGGTCAGGGTGCGCAGTTTTCCCATGCAGATCAAGATAAAGATATTCTCGTTGACCAACCTGTAGCTTTTCGAAGTGCAAAACCATTTGACGTAACCAGCTATTGAAGATGTCGGTTGAAAGATTTTTGACGTTTGCGCCCCAAAGGACTGGGTATCAGCAGTCGCATAAAGACTGACATTTCTCATTTCTGGGGGGTAAAACTCTACGACGAATGTGCAAAAACCGATTGGGATGGTGAAAAGGTTGAAGCTTATTCTGGAACGATATTGTTCAGTTCCGTCTTTGTCGTCAATGAGTGTGAAATTGTAGGGCATTTTTGTTGGTTGGATGCGGTGACTTTAAAAAGTTGGAAATTCCGTGAACGGTGATGCTGTTTTCACTCGAGGATTCATTGACATCATCCATCAGATATTTGAAGGGGTTGGTTTGTGGACCGGAAGAATCCACATGCGTTTCGTCGACATATTTTTTGCTCGCCCCATTTCTTGGAGCCACTGGATCTTCCAGGTTCGCGATTCGATTGTTGCGCATGTCAATCCCGCCTGCCGTTGATCCGCCAGCAAGTGGAAGAAAAGGAGCTTGGTCGACATAAATTTTATTCGCAACGTTATCCTCTGCTCGAGCCCCGACATTTTTGATTTTATGGTTGTCCATATCCATATCCCCATACATCGTACTCGAACCATCTCTTTTCACAAAATACTCATCCACATATTCTTTATTCACCGGGTCCTTGAGGTTGAAGGGGGGCGCAAGATTCTCGATTACGTTGTCGTTCATGTTCAAGTCTTTTTGCGCGATCGCGTCGAATTTGGTTCGCAACCCCTGATCCACATATTTTTTGTTGACGGCGTTTTCAGCGGGGGTGCTGGAATCAACGTCTTTCAAACCTTTAACGTCCCACCCATCCATATTCAGATCACCCAGTGCCGGGTCGCTTCCGTCCCGTTTCAAACGAAGCGCGATTTCAGAGTCGACATAGCTTTTGTTTGTGGCGTCGTGGTCGTTCACAGCGTAAACCATGTTGGTAATCAGGTTACCCCCCATGTCGAGGTTTCCCGTCATCGCGATGCTGCCGTCTCTATTGAAATCGCCCGAGCCGGTCGGGCCTGATGGTCCTTATGATCATCGCGATGCTGCCGTCTCTATTGAAGTCGCCCGAGCCGGTCGGGCCTGATGGTCCTTATGATCCTGCAGGCACTAGAGGCCCTTGCAATCCTCTTGTTCCTCGAGGCCCAGCAGGATCGGCAGGCCCCTTCTCACCATGTTGGCCGCGCGGACCGGGAGGGCCGCGAGGTCCCGGTATTCCCTCTCCCGCTTTTCGAAAAAGGATTCCTGGAAGTTCGTTCAACCACCCCATGTCTTTCTATATAGTCTTGTCAGAATTTTTCTTTTCCACGTCGGGAATGTTTTTTGGGTGACCTGCATCGCGAATGACGTGGCCACGCAGGTTAAGACAGATTAACCTTCCGAGGCTGCCGTCTTTGTTCGTGTCGCTTCCTTTTCCTGCGCTTCGTGGTTGGTTAGACGCTTCCATGTCGCCGCTATATATTCTCGTCAAAATTTTTCTTCAGTTTTTTCCTCGGTTTGGCGTAATTAAAAAAGAAAATTTTTTGTCGGTTGCGCGGTCCAGCAGGTCGGGATCCACCCCCAGATCGGCAGCGATCCACCTGTTCTCTTTTGGGAGGAAAGAAAAAATGCAGAAAATACTGCAGTTGTCGCGGATGTTTTTGGGGGTTTTGAAAAAGTCATGCGCAAGATAGATCACAGCGCAGTTGCGGTGCCGGCCGTTTATGAAATATTTGATTATATCGTTTTGATTGTTTTCACAAACCAAATCGTCGAACACGACGATCTTATGGTTGTTGGGGTGGGGAAGTTCCTCGAGCGGAACAATGTCGTCGTCAGGATGCGCTGCAACAACTTCGTAACCGACTTTGGGGTTGATTCTTTCGGCGAAGTCTCCCAGAAGCGCTTGGTACTTGTTCTGGTGAAGGTCCTTCGAGAAAAGCAGAACTTTGTACTCCAGAAGCTCGCAAGCATGTGCAGCAGGATGTTTGTCTTACCGGAACCGCTGGGGCCACAGATCAACATTCGGAAAATATCCTCGGGCATGGACGGGTCGCCTTGCAGCCAAATTGTTTTCGCAGAGCCAGGATCATAGTTCGGAATTTTCATTCTCCATATATGCTCCTGTGAGAAAACCTTTCACCTGCGGTATGTCTTTGAAGAAGCGACGATAGCGAGGGGCGGCAGAAGCCGCGCTGGAGAAACAAGAAGACGAGATTCGGCAAGCTTTCAAACGAGACAAACTCGCAAAGGCGATGGGGGAAATCGAAGCGGAGCGGGTTTTCAAACCGATCACAAAACGGCTGGGCGACCCCACATAGGCTGAACAACCACCTGAAGAGGGCCCAAACTACACGATGGAGGAGTTCGACAAAATCAACCCGTTCGACTGGCAGGAGGGTTTCCAGCCGGAGGCCCCCACACTCCCTCCTTCGCCCATCAACGACGAAGAAAATTTCGAGTTTCCTCCACCCCCTACACCTTTGGAGGAAGAGGACATTCCTACGCGCCAGGCCTGGCCCGACCCCGTCGAGACGACCGAATTCATCCGTTCCCGCCAAACGGCAAACGCTTTGGCGGCGCTCAGACGCCATCGCACGAGAATGGAGAATAGTGGCCAAGAGAAAATGAAGAGCGGCGATTAAAAAAATTGGACTTTGACACAAATCAGACAAGAAATAAAAAGGCTAGAGGAAGGTGGAGAACCGTTGCTTCCAGCCCCACCATTGCTTCCATCTGCAGAGTCACCAGGTTTTGCTGAAAGAGAAACGCTGCCATTTTCACCGGGCGAACTTCGAGAAGGAAAAAAGAAACTGGTGAAAGGAACCCCTCAAACGAAACAAAGAACACCGACACCTTTGGAAACTGCCTTCGAACAAATTCAAGCCCGCAGACCCGTTGTTGTTGACGAGGAGGAGGAAGACAATGACGTCGGGGAAGAATGGGTGGAGGGGAGCGGGGTGGTGGGAGATGAGAAAGAGAAAATGATCAACGCTTTGTGCGTGAAACTTGGCTCTTTGAGAGCGAGAAACACTTCTTGCAAACTGCGACAAAACATCAAGCAGTTGGTTTCCAAACTCGTCAAACGCAACTTGTTGACTCAAGCTCAGGGACAGAAAATCTTTCGAGACTATATAGAATGACTTTCCACCTGTTGATTGACTCCCGGCTTGCGATGCTGGAGCCGGGGCTCCACAACCAAAAGACCCACGATTTTCGGCTGCATTTCCACCCTCCGATCGAGCTCGACGCAGCGCGGAACTACGAAGCCGCCCTCGACGAGCTAATCACGATTACTTATTCTTGGCACAACGTGGCGGAGCAGTACAACAACAACCAGATGAAATGGAGAAAGAAGGGCGAAGATTGGAAAATTTTGACGTTCCCCGATGGGATGTATGGCTACACCAACCTAGCCTCCTTTCTGAAGGAGCACACGGGTTTTGTCGATCCTTCTGCCGCGGACAAGAAACATATTTTCAATCTGTACTTTGACTTGACAATCTACCTAGTCGTGATTGGGGTCGACAAAAACTACGAGCTCGACCTCTCTGTCGGGGAATTCGCCGCACTGCTGCGCTTCGACAAGAAGATATTAACGGGCGCGACAAGTTTCGTGGGAGACAGAATCTCAAACATAACAAGAGGTGTTGATTGGGTTTTCATCCATTGCGACTTGATAACAAGGAAGGCGAACGATGTAGCGAATGACGTTTCATTCAGCGTTTCCACTGTGGGGTTGCCGGTGAGTTATCCTTTCACAAAGGAGCTGCGGCGCTTGAAATTCCACCCCTTCAGCGCAAGCCGGATCGACTCAATCGGAATACGCGTCACAGATGGGAGAAACAACCTTTTGGATCTGAACGGGGCAGACGTGGCTTTGGCTCTTGTGCTTTGAGAGGCTTCCGATGAGGTTTGAAATCTCTGCTTGGTGTATATTACGTTTCGATGAACAGCCCGAGTGAGTGGATGAAAATTTTCGACCCGCGAGCCGGGTGGTATCGCTTCATGCACAAAGGGACGGGCGTGATCCGCGACGAGCTCATGGGGGATTGTCCGAAAAAAGTCGCGAAGCCTGCGGTGGTGAAACCCCCCAAAGAGGCGGCTCCCCCGAACAAAGAAGAAAGAGGGGGGAAAAAAATTCGACAACAGTAGCACACTCTGACGAAACATCTGGATGCCACTGGTAACCTTGGTGATACTTGAGCAGTTAAAATGAAAATGAAAACAAGAATTGTTAAAGGCAACAGTAGCACACTCCGACGAAACATCTGGATGCCAATGGTAACCTTGGTGATACTTGAGCAGTTAAAATGAAAATGAAAACAAGAATTGTTATAGGCAACAGTAGCACACTCCGACGAAACATCTGGATGCCACTGGTAACCTTGGTGATAGTTGAACAGTTATAATGAAAATGAAAACAAGTATTGTTAAAGGCAACAGTAGCACACTCCGACGAAACATCTGGATGCCACTGGTAACCTTGATGATAGGTTAACAGTTATAATGAAAATGAAAGCAAGTATTGTTAAAGGCAACAGTAGCACACTCCGACGAAACATCTGGATGCCACTGGTAACCTTGGTGATAGTTGAACAGTTATAATGAAAATGAAAACAAGTATTGTTAAAGGCAACAGTAACACACTCCAACGAAACATCTGGATGCCACTGGTAACCTTGGTGATACTTGAGCAGTTAAAATGAAAATGAAAACAAGAATTATTAAAGGCAACAGTAGGACATTCCGACGAAACATCTGGATGCCAATGGTAACCTTGGTGATACTTGAGCAGTTAAAGTGAAAATGAAAACAAGAATTGTTATAGGCAACAGTAGCACACTCCGACGAAACATCTGGATGCCACTGGTAACCTTGGTGATACTTGAGCAGTTAAAGTGAAAATGAAAACAAGAATTGTTAAAGGCAACAGTAGCGGATGCCACTGGTAACCTTGGTGATAGTTGATCAGTTATAATGAAAATGAAAACAAGAATTGTTAAAGGCAACAGCAGCACACTCCGACGATACATCTGAATGCCTCTGGTAACCTTGGTGATACTTGGTGATACAGTTAAAATGAAAACAAGAATTGCTGAAGGCAACAGCAGCACACTCTGACAATACATGTGGATGTTACTGGTAACGTTGGTGATTCCTGAGCAATTTATTCTGTATATTTTTCTTATTTTATGCTATTTGAGACTAGATCAACAGATTGGAAAAGATGCAAATTGTTTACATTTTTTCCAATCTGTTGATCTAGTCTCAAATAGCATAAAATCAAAAAATATACAAAATAAATTTCTCAGGAAAAAATGCCATCTTCTCAATGGGGAGTGCATGCCCCACAGTATCTTCTACATTTCCCAAGATATTCATTTTTGTGGGACCTGAAAAAAAAAATGGCCATTTGTCATAAATGAGCTGATGACTGCATTGACACCAACTAGCAACAATACATGTAAGCCATTGATTTCCAGTTACGAAACATCCCCAGAGTATTTTTTTAATGTTTAGTCTTAACCATTTTACATACCTGAAATTGAGCTAACATGGATATTGTGTTTTCCAATTTCTGTTTGTTGTCCAGTCTTCGTTTGCACTGTCAGTTGGTCCCATTGAAGGACTCTGGACCATAACTTCTCAGTGCCCAGTTAGCCTCCTGCAGGGAATTAAATCTTGTAGGCAACAAAGCCAAAGAATCAAGAAGGTGCTAAGTATTTTGTCTTTCCATGTGTGACATTGCAAAGAGTTGAATACTGCTCAGCTCCTCCTCCAACAAAAATTCAAGATCATCATGTATCCCGGTTGATCTGTAGGAAAGGAGAGGGAGTGGAGAACTGTGATACTTATAAAGAGATATAATTAATGCCTAAGGTGGGGAAATTTGATCCAGTTTTACCAAATTTCAGGCCCTAGTGTGGGATTTTGACCAAAAATTATTTTGAAAAGTCAAATGTCCTAATATGTCCGAGTTACCCCCCTCTTGTTCTTATAAACATTGATAAGTAGCAAACTACAATTTTATCCTGTTCTAGGAATCCCTCTTATCCCCCTCAATAAGGCCTAAGACACGAAAATAACTTGTTTCAGGAAATGTGAGCATAATTTACGAGTAACATTGTGCGGATTTCGTAAAGGGAACGGGAATTACCTTTCGTTGACGGGGTCTGTTGTAGTATTTTGGTCCTCAGATAGTGAGTATTTACTCCTCTGTCGCGAAATCTGTTCCTTGGGATTTATTTTTCGTGCTACAAGAACTATTTCGCGCCACTTGCAATGGAAAGCCGCTGATCAGTGTTTCTGAGTGCAAGGTTCGCAGAAAAAAAAATTGAGAATTTCTCTAAGCTTACCTTTTTGGGGCAGCTACGTGGCAGGGTTAGTAATAAGCAGCCAATGTCTTCATCCATTTCTTGTGAAACAAACGATGATGACCCTGACATTTGCAAACGGCGATTCGTTTGAGTCTTCATCACAGGATTCGAACTACTCGCGGCCGTGCGAGTGCTCGTTTATACGTCGGCTTGAGCTTCGCAAAGTACGCTAATGACAAGGCTGTTTAAAAAGCATCTTAGCTGCTCAAAGATCTCCTCTTGATATAATTGCCAATCTCGTGCACGGAGCAAGGAATGCCGCAATTAATCCAAATGATGAGGCAACGATTTCATCCTCTGAAGAAGCTTTTCCTCGATACGGTTCTCCATCTATCGTCTGTAAAGCTCTTCGCCTTGAATACTCGGACAATATCCTCCGGAAAGCGTGCTGGTAGGGAATATTCCTCGAGAAATATTCCTCGGAGCCATCGAACACTTCTACGTGGCTCGGTTTTCTCAAATGACTGCGGAAACGAGACAACGTGACTGAACGCACCTCAATCGTCAAGACTAAATTTGATACTGACAGTATTAATCCTATTTGATCCGTGTTCACCTCTCTTTGTTGACAGAAGTTTAATTAAGGAGTAAACCGCAATTTTAATTAGTTCGGAAATCAAGTACTTCCAGTTTAGGCCCACTTGCGTCTCCTCATGGCAGGGTTGTTGGTTCCCAAGTTCGCAACTGACACAAAGTTTTTGAAAGCTTTCGGTAAAGCCATCCCCCAACACCGCGGTTTCGCGGATGTTTTTAAGAAAACCCTGCGCAACTACTATGGAACGGGCGTGGATGTTCATGCATTGATTGGAAAACTGCCAGCACCAAAGGGTGGTTGGACCCTCCCCGGCCACCATTATACTGGACCTTACAATCCCTTGCACCATCAGCTGAGCTTTGACCCTGACACAGGTGAAATCTTCGAAGTCTTACAGAAGCCGACTGGCGCAACAGATGCAATGCAACACGACTTGGATTACAGCAGTTGTGGACACCGGGCAAAAAAATATGGTGAGGACGAAAAAAAGTGCAAGCATGCTGCTGACAGGAAAATGGTTCGAGCTTTGGATGCGGTTCCGTGGAAAGATAGACAGTGGGAACATGCTTTGGCCCGCAATTCAATCAACACGAAAGAGAAGTTGGGGCTTGGTGTTTGATTTCCTGGCTATCTGATAAGCATATAATATCGCCACCTTCCTACCCTACATTTAACATTCTTCAGAACCCACCTTACATTTCCAATCTGTGACAGAATTGGTGAGCAATCCCTTACCTCCCAAAATTCTCTCAATTCATCTATCACGTCTTCCAAAATGTCAAAATTGTTTTGAAGTTTTCTGAAATCAACTTCGTGATAGTGACTGAAACAAAACTCTCTGTAAAACTTTTCCAAAAAAAGGTTGGTTTCCTCCAGAAAACGGATTAGTGTTGAAGAACAATATTCAACTTCATTTTTGAAAACAAGTGGAGGCTCCAGATGAAACATGATAACTAACTGGTCGCATGTTTCCAACAATTTGTCAACCGATTCTTGAAAACGGTCGCCGATGTTTTTTTGTGGCGTTGCCATTATACAACAATTGTTTTTCTTCAAAAGGGTGTACCTTGTGAAAAAACTTCGTCGACCACACGGGCCGTTTCCTTTTTCACCTCGCGGACGACCGGGTGCTAAAGTTCGTCTTGCACGAAATGGAAAAGAATTGCCAACAAAGCAATCATTGCTTTATGAAAATTTGTTTGTTTAATTTGTTATACATAAGTGACGAAGTCCTCATAAATAATTCTTTCAATACCCTCCTCCTCAATAAATGCTTCTGGAACGAAATGAACTTTCCCCCCTTTTAAACAAATATAGCACATATCATTATTTATACAACGGCTGCATTTGGCGCATTTAGTAACTTTTGTTATTCTCTCATTTTTTTGAACAATAGGGGGCAAAATTAATGTAATTCAGGGTTGAACCCCAACCCATATCTGAACGTTGTTCAAGTTTTACTGCACAACTTCCTTCAAGATTTTTTCACGAAGCTCAGGGGGAAGTTTTTGAATTTCACCCATAAGGAGGTCGTATTCTTCCAAATTATTTTCAACTTTTTTTGAATCTTTTATATTCTTTTCCTATTCACGAATTTGATCCAACACCCATCTAAATTTTTGATCAAAATCCTTCCGATTTGCGTCTGACAGGTGTTCTTTCAACAATTCCAAACTATATTCCATCGTTACCAATACCTGTGAAACTGTGAATATGTGTTTTTCAATAAACTCCCCACCGAATTGAAACAAACGTTTCATAAAACCTTCGACAAATTCTGTCGCGCTTCGGTCAGGGCGCGCCATCAGGTTGCTCTCCCCGCGCGGTGGTTCGGTTGCCATTCGCTTTCCCTCTCCTCGCTCTTGTTTAATATGGTGTGACATGGTTACCCTTAACAACGCTCTTGTTCAATATGCTGTGTCGCTTATGGGTATAACACATTTCTCTAATTGGGTGGCCAAACCGGTTTTAACTGGTTGGACCGGTTTTTGGGGTTGAAGTGTTTTTGATTTTGTTTGAGTGGATTGTGAGCAGGTGGTATTTTGATTGGTGCTCTCCCAAGTAGTATATAGAGAGTCAGAACGATACAAGCAAAGGAAAACTTTGTGTCAAGGAGCGAAGCGACGCAGACACAAAGTTTGACGTGCTGGTATCGTTCTGACTCTCTATGTACTACTGTTTTGTTTCTCGAGTTACTAACTTTTTTTAAATGTAAATGAGATGTCTTTTTGAAGCCTGTTTGTTACCATAATTTTCAATTAGTTACTTCAGGCTAACGAATGTGTTTTTCTCCTCTAAAATTTATATACAGTCACACGCTCATTGGCAAAAAACGTCAGATCTCAATAACTGAAAACTCAAAGAAATGATTGCATATCAAAATACCGAGCTGCATCTATCCTAGTTAAAATTGTCGACTTTACCGGAAAGTGAGATTAGGAAACGGCTTCTCTTAACCGAAAAATATTCTGAAAGGCTATAGTCCAGTAATAAATAAATGAAGTGGATTTTCAAAAGACTTCAGTAGTATTGCAGCACGGGAATTTTTATTGCAGTCCGAGAACGTTTTGCTTTCCCCTTTAAAATTATTCGCAGTTGAAATTAGGCTAATTAGCGCAAATTTCCTCGGCCTGCATCAAGGCGGCTAATGGTCTCCTAAAAGGGCGATTAAAAAAACTGAAATTAAAGCTTTTTTAATTAGGCAGGTGTAGTTTAAATTATGTCGATCTGTATTTCATTGAGGTGATATTAGGAAACTGCTTCTTTAGCTTGGAAAACGTTGTTAAAGGCCCTTGCGTGATAAAGAAAATCTTTTGATAAGATTTCATTGCAGGAGGAGAAGGTTTTGCTTTTCCCCTGTAAACGTATTCGCAGCTGAAATTAGGCTAATTTTGCGTAAATTTCCACGGACCTATGCCAATTTCGAACATCCCTTATCTATAGCAAAATAAGCAATTGCTCTAATTTTTGTACAGTATTTTTGATAATAGTTTACCTAAAGGATTTTTGTGTCAAATAAAATTCGGCTCTATTGTCCGATTCCCGAACGTTTCTGACAGTGACTCCAACATAGAAATTCGTGATGTTGGTTGGGCAAAAGCAAGTCAGAATGGTTATCATTTACATTAGCATTTAAACAGAAATTCGTGGGCTTGATTAGAGAGAAACAAATGAACGTTATTAAAATTTATATGAACCCTTAGGTAGATAAACACGAGCTTCAATAAAAACACATTTATCAGAACTTTCTGGCTCGTCTCTCCATAACACGTTTGTTTTGTAGCACTCGAGCCTTACTTTCAATCATATTTAAGGTTGCAGGACATTTCTGGCTTCGTTTGGTTGGCTAACATTTTACTCTGTAAAGTGAAGTTGTTTGATAAGAAGCACAACAAATATGCAGTGTTAAGATAAAATGTTTGACTATCAAAATAGAATAAAAGCCTAGAATCTAGAATCTCCCAGAGAGGATTACCAACTACACAGAAATAGAGATACTGATTGAAGGATTATAAGCGAAATTTATTTCTAGCTGGGTGAAAATTGAATATGAGGATCCTTGGGAGTGTCGTCACTCTTAGGAAAGTTCTCCTTTTGTTTGAATTGGAAAAGCCTCTCAGGTAGCTGTCTAATGATGTCGGGTAAAATGAAAAATTGTCTTTGGAATTGGTAAAAAACACACATTAGCTTCCGATGCAGTTAAGAATTGGTTAAACGGTGGAATTTTTTCAATTTGAGATTAATGCTATTGAATTCCTCTTTCAATGCAAAATTTTCTTTCTATGAAAATTCAGAATTATTCAGGGATACTTCACAAATTAATGTGATCTGGTAAACTGAAGCCACTCTAGGGGCACTAAGACCACATGGCCCGCGGGCATTACCCCTTAAATCTACCAAATCAAAGATTGAGCCCGAACATTAGCAGCCATGGACAGCTTTTTCGGCCTTGTTAGGCCTCATCAGCATGGCATAGGTAATGCTGAGGCTCAAGTACTCTGTATGTGGGTAAACATATACTTCTCTGGTCTTCCAACATTAAAGAATCAGATTTAATGATAAGTTTAAAAAGACTAAAGAGCCCCGCGTAGAAGCCCTCGCCAGAAACAAAGACGTCGACATTTTTCGCCTCGATTTTCTCACTTAGTATCCACAGCCGTCACTACAATACCTGGTAAATAACAAGCAACCAATGCCAACTGCGGCCACCGTGTAGTCTCGGGGGAGGGGGGGGGGGGCTACTCCCTTTTATGAGCTATGTAGGTATGTGCGGCCCCAAAGGGTATGGTTTTGAGCCGTTTTGGTCTGAAATAGGGTATGATTTGTGCACTCTAGTCTTCAAGTGGGTATGTTTTTTAGCAAAAGCTACTTCATCATTAGGCGATAAGACCATCAACAAAAGCCCTTCCCAAATTATGTTTACGCCAACCGTGTACGTAGAATAGGTCTGAAATAGGGTATCGAATTTTTGGCCAGGTCTGAAATAGGGTAGGGAATATTTCAACTTTTGGCCTGAAATAAGGTGAGGGTTTCAGCAAGCAGGACCTCCCTCCTCCACCCCCCCCCCCCCCCTCTGGGCCCGGGTCCCGGGCGTGTGGTAGACACTGTTTTTCTGTATTGCGTAATGTTGAGCGGAATTGTTTGGCTCGGTTGTCCTTGAACATTGCCTCGAACACGAGTTTGATGCAGACGCTGTCGGAGGCAAATCCTTGTGTAACAGTAAATAGGAGTAAAAAAAGCAAAAGATTTTTTTTAACGATATACAAATGTGAGATTAATTTCTTCGAAAGAAATTTTATGGAACCGACAATAGCCACAGCCCCGACAAAGAGCAACCACATTTACATATGCTCCTTTCCAAGTTACAAATTGTCTGCATCCGAGTCCTAACAACAGGGCGAGACGTCTGTCCATACAAGACGCTATACTAAACTTAGAGCCTGCTACAAATGATGCGGCGAATGGGAAGGGACAAACATTCCACTGTTGGTTGATCACATACAACCAATAAGCAGCAGCACAAGGTTCTAAAATGACACCAACACAGAGAGCCGCTGCCGCGAGGCCGCGAAATAGGAGTTTGGACGGTGGATGAAGCGATGACGCCTCGTGAAGGGCGACTAGGATCAAAGTATTCCTCAGAAAGGCAGTGATGGAAAGGGAAAAGTTTAGTACTGAAAGGCATATCAGCCGGTTGTGTATACTTGCAGCCAAGTCTGCCGAGCAGGGCGGTGTGTCGTTTAATGTAAGGTCAGTTTGATTATCAGTTAAGTTTGTGTTCGCCATTTTCCTGCCATACGTGTCCCAGAGGAATTCAACTATGAGTTCACATTTTTATAATGGAGGAGCAGTTATCTGAATGAACCAGAGAGCAAATTGTGAATATTTTTCGCTATGATTGTGAATATTTTTGCGCCATGTTCTATTGAATAACCACTCATGTGAAATAACACTCTAAATATTGGGTGTTAAGAAAATCTATAGTCACGTTTTTTGATAAACGCAAAATTTCTTATTCCTGCAGACTTTCACCGTTTATCAAAGATTTTATTAAATTTATTTCATTTTTTATACGCACGCATTATACGCGTTATCCAAATGCTGATATAATTCTTCTACGCGAGGCATTTTTAATTTCTCTGTCAGTAAATATGGGTTATTGGCCAAGCGTGTGGTCAAGATGGCGGTATATTGGCCTCGTTCTTTTTTTTGCGTGTTTATGGACCTCTACTTCGTCTCGGTCTATAAACACACAAAAACTTGGCCAATATCCCGCCATCTTGACCGAACAAGCTTGGTCAACCAAGGATTTATTATATCACTCAAAGGGCTCTACTAAAAGACAGTAAAACCGGCTATTCCGAGCGGTCAAGATGGCTCCATCTAGACCTCGCGGGTAGATAATCACAGCAGGAGAATTGATTCATCTTGACGGCTGAAAGAGCCAGTGATGTAATAAAGGTTGTTATTGGCAGGTTATTTTATTTATACTGACAAAAAAAAATTCAACACAAAAATTGGTAAAACAGAATATGTAAAATATTACGTCGTTTTGTTTGTTTCATACCGTCAAAACAGAAACTCATTATTTGCGTGGGTGATCAACGGTTTCTAATTTCTTGAGGAGGGTCTAGAGACTCTACAGGAAGTAAAGGCTAAAATACATGTGGATTCCACAGCTAGTTCCATTTTCCACAACGCTAGTGGCTTATGCTCTCAGGACCTATAGCTATAGTCTCAGTCACGACGCACGATGGCACTGAAAGTGTCGGAGACTATTAGCTTACTGTCAACAAAATACCGAAATTGTTTGCCGGGCTACCCTGTCCCTAAGCTGGATGACCTTTACGCAAAGTTGGCTGGGGTCAACCGTTCACAGAATTGGATTTGAGCCACGCTTATGAGCAGATGCACGTGGACAAGGACTCCAGGGAGTTCTCAGTGACAATCAACACTCGTAAAGGCCTTTCCAGATGTAACCGTCTGCCGTATGGGGTCTCTTTCGCACCCAGCATTTTAAAGAGAATTATGGAGGAGTTGTTTTAATGTATCCCTTCGACTGAAGTTAGTTTAAACAACATCCTTATTTCAGAGCCCAGCTCTAAATATCACTTAGACAACATTGAGAGGGCTTTAGGACTTCTCTAAGGGGCTGGTTTTCGGCTTAAGGCAGAAACGTTTCAGTTCATAAAGCCCGTTCTGAAATGGCTGGGACACCGCGCTGATGCAGAAGAGTTCAACCCCGTTGATGCTAAGGTGGTGGCTATCAAGGAGGCCCTTAACCCCACCAATACATCCGAGCTGAAGTCTTTCCTGGGAATGTTTTACTTCTATAGCAAGTTTCTGCCCAATCTATCGTCCACTTTACGGCCACTACATGAGCTTTTGAGGATAGATGTCTGTTGAAATTGGGGTACAGAGGAGCAGGAGGCCTTTCAAAAAACTACGAACCTGCTTCAATCGGCGGATGTACTAGTGTATTATGAACCTGGGAAAAGGGTAAGCGGTCTTCATTGATGCATCGCCCTATGGTATATGGGCAGTCCTGGCTCATGTTATTCTACATGGCTCAAAGAAACCAGTGGAATATGCTTCACGAACACTTTCAACAGCAGAGAGAGGTGATGGTGACTTGCATAAAGAAGCGTTAGCCGTGGTTTTTGCCGACAAAGTGCTCGATCAGTTTCTTTACTATGGTTATCGTTTTAAGACATACACAGATCCCAAACCTCTTTTGGGGCTGCTTAATCCAGAACGCGCCACACAATTAATGACTTCAACAGGTTGCAACGGTGGGCTTTGACTTTGCTCGCTCAAGAGTATGAGCTGGGTTATTGTCTCGGTAGTCAGAATTGTAATGCAGATGCTCTTACCTCTCCTGGAAGTTCCAGAGATTAACCCAGTTCCAGAGGATATTGTACACCTCCTAGAGACCATTAACATCAGCCCAGTGGATACTACTAAAGTGAAGTCGTGGACAGGACGTGATCCTGTGACTTCCTGGGTCATGCAGTTTGTTCTTCAAGTATGGCGAATGACAGTTGAACACGAGCATGCAGGTTGTATGCTCTGGGGTTCCCGTGTCGCGATAACTCCTCAAGGGCGGGATTAAGTGTTGAACATACTCCATGGATCTTACCCAGGCATTGTCAAGATGAAGAACTTGGTTAGGAGCTATGTTTGGTGGACAAAAATGGACGAAATTTGGAACACATTACTGATGCAACTGATCACCCGGCTTCTAACGGCCTTGTGGAGCGAGCTGCACAGACGTTTTAGCAAGGTGATGGTATTGCGAGACGAAGTTAGCTCGTTTCCTTCGAAACTATCGCATTACCCTCAAACGACAACTGTTGAATAGCCATCCCAGCTACGATAGGTGTGACGTCTGAGATCACATCTGGATCTGCTGCGGCCAGATATAGGTGCAAAGGTCCATGCAGCACAGTCAAGGCAAAAGAGACAACATGATCATCATAGCCGGATGCACCAAGTAGAGGTTGGTGATGCTGTAAATATGCGCAACTACTTCAGAGATCCTTAGTGGATCCCATGAACTGTGACTTAGGAGACTGGCCCCTTGTCTAAGAGAGTTCAGCTGGAAAATGAAACTGTGGTTCGAATACACAACGACCAATTAGTTAGCCGACCTACGGAAGGTTCTGCCCCTGAAGCTGCAGTTCCCATTCCAAGTTCTCTGAGAGAGGAGACTGGCGATGCAGGACTTCTTGTGCCCGATGTGAACAGGCCTGAAGTTACCCATGGCGACAGAGAATCATCAGTTGGGAAAAGGTTTCAAAACCCAGGTTAGGCCACCCTTTAGGTCGCTACCCAGCAAGGGAACGGAAGCCCCCACAGCGTTACTACTGACGCGTTCGTTCCCCCTGTGAACATTGTTGGTTTTAGGGTGGAGACGTTACCTTTTACCATTTTCTTTTTCTTTATTCTCTTTTCAAAGAACTTGTGGGGAGGCGGCTGAGGAATGTAATGTCTCGGGGGCCCGTTCTGAACTTGTATTTTTGTTAATGTCATTTGCTCGCTGTAACTTAGTTTTGTTTCCGTTTAATACATCGGAAGCACAATTTAGAAAACACACAAAAATAGTCTTGATAAAGCAAATCTTAAGAGCCGTTGTCTGTAACTTTCAAGTATCCGACGACAGAAGCGAAAATTCGAATTTCCTTTTATTTGCCCCAAAAGACCCTTTCAGTGAACTATTTTCAAAAACACTATGCAAAAGTTCCAGCGATATTTTCGCGAAAATTAGGAAAGTTCGAAATCGGCCTCAAAGCGGCCGAAAGCCGCAAGAATTTTATGCAAATTAGTCCATTTTCAAAACGCTCGTACAAGACGAGCAAACGTTGTCTTCGATTGATGTTTTCACAATTAATTTTACTTCCCTTGTAGTTTCTTTTAAGCTATATTTTATCTCCAACTAAGCTTTCTTTGATTTCTATCCACTCGCGTAAAGAATACAGTGTTTGCTGCTCTGTTTATACGCTGAATTTTGCCATATTTCAGAAGGCCATAACATCGGGGGTATACGAAATTACAGGACATAAGATTGCTCTTATCAACGGGAAATTATTCTTATTTATCATACTAAAAGGGTTAGTTTGGCCCGCTAATAGCGAGCACGCTACGCGGAGATATATGGCATGTACTTTCAAGGTTTCGCTATTTTCTACATTGTACTCCTATTGTAAGTCACGCATTATATTAAGAGAAAACTAACGTCGTTGGTCTCAAATAGTGCTTTTAATTGTTCATTTAAATAGACGAATTTAATTAAGCACCATACTACCTTGTTACGTTAGCGAAAGACACTTAACGTGAATTTTTTTTTTCGGTTTAACTTCCTTGAGTGCTGAGTAAAGAAGCCGCGGACGTGACATGGAGAGACGATGAAAGATACCTTCTGTGGAGGACCAAGTGTTTTCCTATTCCTGAAATTGTCCTGTCGCCTATTTCAGTATTTTCCAATCTCGGCTACAGCCGGTCCTGTGGGGCAAATAGAATATAAATGAATGTTGTTTTACATTCGAAAACTTCAAGTTATGAAAGCACACAAATATTCGACGGTTGGCACCTGCTCAAGTATCATGTTACGATCAGTGATCTCTTGCAACTCAACCGGCTACGTGTGATGTTTTAATGTTGCTGTTATAGATCTCTAACAACATATTAAACTATAGGTACTATAGAATTGTTTGGCAGTCCTCTTACCAAAAACAATACATTAGACAATCGATGACGGTTTGGATGAAAAATTTTTGTTCTTGAAAAATCCTTTTGCACCGACAGCCGCGATCAATCCTATCATTCAATTTATCATCATACTGAGAAATCATTCCTTCGAAGGGTTTTACAGAAATACGTTCTTACCTTTTCGAAATTCGTGTCATCGTTGACGACGATTATGTCTGAACACCAGACCAGCTGGAAAGCAAGCACTAAAAATTTCGTGTTGTGTTTCAACCGATTTGTTATATTGCGTGACAGATGAAATGTCATACACCAATGCCCGAAAAAGGCCAAGAAAAGATTATTGCAAATTTATAGCAGTTTTTCTTAACAGATAGAAGACAAAAATTAATAAAATGAGCGTTTTAACGAGTGAACGTCTTTATCACAAAGAAAAGCAAACAAACAAGCAAACAAACAAACAGAACAGTAGAGATAGAAGGAAAAAAGGAAAGAACATGGCGCGCGTTTCTCGAAACTCCAGAAAACGTTCCGACATACAATAGGTCTGTAGGTTCATTACCGGAATTTCGATTTGTAATTTGCTTAAATAATCGTTTAAGAAAGCACGCTGTAAAATTGAGAAATACATTGGGCTAGTTTGTTCAAAAAGCTAGTACCAAGCGATATAAAACCGACTTTAAAACTACTTTTCGGCCCCGAAATAGTTTCCGATAACTTAGTGCAATAACTTAGCAGCGCTCTTCCATTTTTTATTTCTCCCAAGCTTCTTTTAGGTGTTTTCCGATATATACTAACCTCGTTCCCTGGGTCTTCATTTTGCTTCCCCCCCCCCCCCCCCCCACCTCTGCCTCTTCCTAGCTCTGGGGGAAGGGAAGGGCAGAGACTCCCTGGCAACAGCCTCTACAACAGTAAGAATATAACACTCTAAGTTCCTGTTTTCGGACCAGTAGAAATTGTCCCACTAGATATGGTGTTGCGTATTTAATCAATGTTAAGTTTAGCGACAAACAAAGAACTAGTAAAAAGAATCTTAATATGTATGCGAGTACCGCCGGCGGATTGCAATATGCCAATATCAGCCATGGAGATGCTATGTAAAGTACTGCATATACTTGCGATACAATCTAGTTGTATACCATGCGAGGAATATTCCACGTGTCCCTTGTTTTCCACTTGCTACACAGACGAATCGTTGGCGAGTGTGTATACCAAGAAAATATAATTGATAAGATATTCTGAAAAGACGGCCAAGTCCGCCATTTATATTGTTACTTATGACATTGGATGGGTTTGCGGTGAAAATAAAATAAAAATCACTCAGTCGCACCTCCCATAACCGACCACTCAGCATGCCAATCATTGCTGGTCGCTTCAGGCGGGAGATGGTCGCTTAGCACATTTAGCAGAAGTGAGACGGGAGGTGGGGGGGGGGGGGGGGATTTGGAGAGGAGATCTGTATTGTTGTTCAATTATATACTTGGTTTAAAAAAATTTTAATAAATAAAAACAAAGGGACAACAAATTTAAACCAAGGATAAAACTCAGAAACATAACATCTACATTTGAGTAATCCCTCATTTGTTAATCATACCCGAGGCTTACTCCGTACTCCGTTATCTGGAGACAACAAGACATTATTTTAATAACATGGATGAAAGCCTTGGATAGGACTTGGACCAAAAGGAGAACCAATGGACTGTTCACATGTGCAACCGATTTGCTTCGATTATGAATTGCTTCGAATTCATGAAGGTTTGGATGCGGAAGTATTGTCGGCATTAGAAAATAAATACACTACTAGGGTTCAATTCCCAGAGGTTTAGTTTGGGACATCAACATGGACGCCGTGTATTCTAAAAAGTGGTCAGGATTGCTTACCAGAGGTGGTCGCTCACGAGAGGTTCGAACTACAGTGGTTTGACTGGGAAACGTTTGGTATTTCAGAAACGTGGTCACTTTATACGAGAGCTGGTCGCGCAGGGGGGTTCGACTGTAGATGATCATTTTTTACCATGTCATACAAAATACAGCCAATCAGATTGCACGGAAACCAACTCCGCGTTGATTGTATGGGCCTAACCCGGTCCAGATAGTAAAAAGCTTGATCGCTGCGCGCAAGTTGTTAGCCAACCAAATTCCGGGGAGGATTTAGGATATTCCGGCCCGCTGAGATGCTTTAGAAAAAGCAATCCTTGGTATACCACTTGCGCAAGCTATCGTAGTGTTCCTGCCAGGTCTCTGGCGAAGCTAATAAAAATAATAATAATAATTGAAAAAAAAAAAAAAAAAAAAGTACTGTCAGTTGTAACAAGTATATGCAGTACTTTACAAAGCATCTCCATGGCTGATTTTCACGGCCAAGCGTTGTCTATTGCACCCGACGAAGGAATTTTTAACTATTTTTCTTTTAACATTGACGCTAGGCTTAATTACGCTACAACGAAGCATAGTGGGGAAACTTTTATTGACGGCCCGAAAACAGATTCTTAAGTAGTTAGAGTATTATTTTCTTAATTCTGTAGAGGATGTTGTCATAAGGAAAAGAAAACAAAAGCTTGGTCCTCAAGTATTCCGGCCGTGAAAAAAATTGGAAAAGCGCTGCTTTACACATTAAGTTATCGGGCCTGGTCATTTTTTCCTCCTTCTTTCCCTATTATTTTATTATTTGTTTGTTTGTTTGCTTTTTCCTTCTGACAAAAATGTTCATTCGTTCAAACGTTCACTTTATTAATTTTTGTCTTCTTTTTTTTCTTCGTGTCCTCCAATTCGGTCTGTAATCATACTCGTGATAAACAAATCAGACTCCCGCTGCGCGGTCGTCCGATTTTGTTATCACTCGTATGATTACAGACCGAATTGGACTCCACTCAGTCCTATTACCATTACTTATCGGTTGAATACGAAATCCTGCCATCTAGTCTGGTGCCCAGATATCATCTTCGTGAACGATAACACCAATTTCAGACAGGTAAGAACGTATTTCTGTAAATCCCTTGGAAGGAATGCTTTCTCAGTATAGTGATAAATTGAATGATAGGATTGATCGCGGCTGTCAGTGCAAAGGGATCTTTCAAGAAAAGAATTTCATCCAAACCGTCATCGGTTGTCCAATGTAAGTATTGTTTTTGGTAAGAGGACTGCCAAACAATTCTATATTAACTACAGTTATGTTATTAGAGATTTATGAAAGCAAAGTTAAAACGTCACACGCAGCCGGTTGAGTTGCAAGATTACTGATCGTAACATGATAGGTCAGCAAGTGCCAACCGTCTAATATTTGTGTGCTTCATAAGTTGAAGCTCGCGAATGTATAAAAACAACATTCATTTACGGTATATTCTATTTGCCCCACAGGACCGGCTGTAGCCGAGATTGGAAAATACTAAAATAGGCAACAGGACAATTTCAGGAATAGGAAAACACTTGATCGTCCACTGCACAGAACATATCTTCCATCGCTTTTCCATGTCACGTCCGCGGCTTAATTACTCAGTACTCAAAAAAAGTTAAACCGAAAAAAACTTCACGTTAAGAGTCCTTCGCTAACGTAACAAGCTAGAAAGGTGCCTAAATTAAATTCATCTGTTTAAATGAACAATTAAAAGCACTATTAGAGACCAAAGAAGTTGAGTTTTCTCTTAATATAATGCGTGACTTACAATAGGAGTACAATGTAGAAAATAGCGAAACCTTGAAAGTACATGCCATATATCTCCGTGTAGCGTGCTCGCTATTAGCGGGCCAAACTAACCCTTTTAGTATGATAAATAAGAATAATTTCCCGTTGATAAGAGCAATCTTATGTCCTGTAATTTCGTATACCCCCGATGTTATGGCCTTCTGAAATATGGCAAAATTCAGCGTATAAACAGAGCAGCAAACACTGTATTCTTTACGCGAGTGGATAGAAATCAAAGAAAGCTTAGTTGGAGATAAAATATAGCTTAAAAGAAACTGCAAGGGAAGTAAAATTAATTGTGAAAACATCAATCGAAGACAACGTTTGCTCGTCTTGTACGAGCGTTTTGAAAATGGACTAATTTGCATAAAATTCTTGGGGGTTTCGGCCGCTTTGAGGCCGATTTCGAACTTTCCTAATTTTTCGCGAAAATAAAAAATCGCTGGAACTTTTGCATAGTGTTTTTGAAAATAGTTCACTGAAAGGGTCTTTTTGGAGCAAATAAAAAGAAAGTCGAATTTTCGCTTCTGTCGTCGGATACTCGAAAGTTACAGACAACGGCTCTTAACAGTTTTGTTCAAAATTGTTTCAGTTAGTTAACACAGCGCTACATATTCATAAAACACCGAAGGATAATAGATGATTACAATTTTATGTGAATTTCTCTCAAAACACGTTTTGCAGCCAAACTTTGGTACCATAGCCTACGCATTGGAGATCCAGTACATCCCGTACTGGATCTGGAAAGACTGTGCTGAGTTACTCACACCTGTCGTTACCCACGTTTGGAATTTATCGCTGTCTACTCATACATGGCCGGACTCTTGGAAGAGGGCAAATGTTAACCCTCTCCCTAAGGTGGACATGCCTTTAGAGGACTCAGACTACGGTGGTATCAATGTTGCTCCCGTTATTGCGCGGTTGTTTGAGAAGGTCGTGTATCGTATGCAAGCACAGTCAGTCATTGAGAACAATCTGAGTCACACTCAATTCGCATATAGACAGGCGGGTAATTGCACAAATGCTTTGCTCGCTATCCAGCACCAGACATATAAGTATTTAGACAGTAGTGACTGTAGCGCTGTGCGAATTTTTACTATGGACTTTAGTAAGGCCTTCGATTTTGTGAACCATACTATTTTGTCTGCCAAACTGAAACAGCTACCTCTAAATCCTTACATTATCAATTGGTATCACAGTTTCCTCTATGCAAGACAACAACGTGTTGTTAGCAATAATTTTTTAGGACATTGAAAATCTATCAATAGAGGAACCACACAAGGTAGTGTAAGCGGACCGTATCTTTTTAATATATTTTTGAATGATTTGGAGATTTTCTTTAATGGCTGCCCTGCTCTTTTTAAATATGCCGATGATTCCACTGTAGTCTCACCTATCACTAGGAACCGCGACCCGTCTGCCGACTTAGTAGGACAGTTCTTAACCTGGTGTAAAGAAAATAAAATGGTCTGCAACCCTTGTAAATGTAAAGAGCTGGTTGTTAGAAAGAAAAATCACCATGTACTCTACTCTCCAATTAACAACATTCCTCGATGTAATAGCTTCGTTTTACTAGGTGTAACTCTACAGAGTGACGGGTGAATTTTAATGAGCATGTTAGAACCAAGCTTGTCAAAGCAAATAAGTGTTTACATGTCCTACGAACTCTAAGAAAGGAACACTTACTACTCTCAGGTGGAGATAGACCACCTTTTTATATCTATAGTTTTATCTAATTTTAGCTATGCTCTCTCAGTCTATGGGGCATCGGAGTCTGATCTTACGGTTATACAAAATTTTTTTAGGCCGATGCCATAAACGCTGTTTCATTTCATTTCCAGTTTCTATCAAGAACCTTTTAATTAAACAAGATCGAAGCATTTTAAAGAAATTGATATCAACGGATTGCCACCCACTGAAAGACATCACTCCTGTCCAGAAGACTTATGTACATAATCTTAGAAAAAAAGGCTGCGTACGCCCGAAAATTAACACAGAGCGCTTTATTTAGAGCTCCATTTATTGTGATGACATGCTTTCTATTTATATACATTTGTTGTATATTTTTATCATAGTTTTTAAGGCCCGGCCAAACGGATCCAACATGTTGATGCAACATCGTCCAACATTGTTGCATCCAACATGTTGCACTCGTTTGGCCACCATGTTGCACGAAGTTGCA
>JAEMWC010000225.1:622500-642500 GCA_016490735.1 Pachyseris speciosa
CATGCTGGCTTGCTTTTGTCTAACCAAGAAATTCTTGAGAATCCAGAGACGGATTGAAGCGAAATGTCAACATTCGTTTTGTTTGCCTCAAAAGAACTTTAAATTATTTTCAGATGCACTATTAAAACGTTCCTGCGATTTTTTTATTTTGGCAAAAATTGGGAAAGTTCGATTCCCAAAAGCCCGACGAAATTTACTCAAATTAACCCATTTTGAAAACGCTCGTACAGACCCTACAAGATAACACTCCCTTTTTCTTACTGATATGCAAGTTTCGCAGGAAATATTTGATTAATAAATTCTTTTCAGAGATATTTTCAGTCACACTCTACAATAGCAGAGCTCCCCTCGCCGAAGGCGCGCGCGCGCGGAGAACCATGGTTAAGAAAATATGGTAACCTATCTCCTCGAGAAAAGTTGGTTTTGGTCACCGTACGTACGTCGTACGTACCGACCGTACGTCCGCCCCTCCATGTATGCCAAGTGAAAAGTCACACTCGAGATAAACTTGTTCTTTTTTGCGCATTTTAGCAGGAAAAAAGAATTTTATGATCTTTTAGCCGTATCGGCATTGTATTTTCTGAACCGTAGCCGGACAAAAATTGTTACCGAGGGAATGCCGGTAAAAAGGAAAAAAAGACCTCTTTAAAATGTATGGCCTCTTACAGGCAAACAAATGCAAACAAATGCTTTAACGCAACTGCAAACAAATGCAAACAGATGCTTTAACGCAACTGTGAAACTGGAGAGCCTGCTTTATATATTTCGTAAGACACACACAATAAATAAATACCATAAACTCGACATGTTTACCGAGGCAAGTGCCTCGATTCGCCTCATGTTAGCTACGGCCCTGATTTTAAAAAGGCAAAAATTGAAACTCGAGGGAAAAAAAGCCGATCAAATGCATGTGCACGTCTCAAAATCTAATAGAAGCCTATCAAAAACTAAGCGCACTCACACTTGATTGAAAAATTTAGAAATCTTCGTCCTAAGACTGTATTATGAAACAACCCAAGTTTTGCCCTCTAACTTTGATTAATTCTCGAGTTATTTTTTTGAACCGGTAAGGATCAACGTTTGGAAATTTTTGCTGCCTGTGTACGCGGCTGCGAGGGAAAATTGTTTTTTGAAAGCTTTAATTAACTTGCCGTTGAAGGCAGAAACTCAAGGTCGAGTGAAAAAAGCCGATCAAATGCATGTGCACGTCTCAAAATCTGACATAAAGTTGTCAAAAAGCTGTCAAAAATGTCAAAAACCAGCGCGCTGCACTCGTCATTTGAAAAAGTTTTAGAGATCTTCGTCGAAAGCGGCCTGTATAAAACAACAATTAAGATTCGTCTTTTATAACCATGTCGCCTTAATTTGTTTGAACCGGTAAGAATCAGCTTTTGGATGTTAAAAATAGCGAAATGGGTTGACTGGCTGGCTGGCTATCAAACTATCAAAGCACTTCATGGTTTTGTGTCAGCCAAGGAAAGATTTCGTGGGAAATGGCGGTATTATTCAGCTCTGTCGCGTTGCGATGAGTGATTAGAGAGATTTAGCACCGCGTTCACGTGAAACGTCAAACGCCAGCTTGCCGTTTCACCTTTCACGTGAAATAGCGTGAACCTTACGACTTTAGCTTCGCGTGAGCCACGTCACCTCGGAATGGACTGGAACTAGTAAACACTGGAAATCTGCAACATTACAAAATGGCGGCTAAAAGACGGTAAGTACTTCTCACTTGTTACAATCTTATAAATGGCAAAACTTTAAAATGGCTTTTTTTGGATTCTCATTTGAAAAGCAATTTTACTCATATATCTTAATCTCGTTTACAGGCGCGAAATTCGTGAAATACTGGAGGTTATGATAGCGGAAGATGACACTAGTGACAGTGACAGCGACAGCGATATTTCTAGCGACGATGATGACCTCGAGATGCTTTTATTGGCAACAGTTGGACCCAAAAAAGACCTCGGCGCCCTTTTACACTTCGAGGACATCAGTGAAGACAGCTTTGAAAGTTTATTTAGGTAAAGTTTAGCTCCGGTCTCATGTAAAGTTATATAACACTTACGAATTGAAAGATCGCGCGCGTGTAGGGCAAGAACCAGAAATTTCTTACACGTTTCATGTTTCAAACTTCATGAGTGCTTTTTTACTTTTTAAGGACTCGACGACTACAAAACCGTATTGTGAGTGGAATGGATAGTCTCTTTGTTTCCTTTTCAACTTGATTTATTGCGAAATGCAGTGCAACAAACTTGACTCCGGCCCGTGTTGATATATAAATTAAAAACATTTGTTGGATTGAAATTCGCCGATCGCACACGAAAATCAAAGCATTAGAAAATAGCCATGCATGATCTTTCCGTTTGGACATTGCAGGGTAAATAATGTCCGAGCTGTTTGGTTCGGAGTTAACCATTTTGTTGGAGACCAGGTCTAAACATTGGTGCGGATTTTAGTGGTGTCAATGAGTATTGGAAAATTACATAGTTTACCTTAAATAGGGTCAGGGTTAAGAGAGGTGGGAAGCATACTCCCACTAAAAATTCCAAGGTGCATCTCCAGGGGTGGAGGAATTGTTAGCACAACTGAGGATCATTCTTCATTTGATTAATCAAACCGGCACAAGTCTGAAGGAGGTGCAACAACTAAGTAGTGAGTAGTGTTAATCCATACTTTTATATTATTACTTGCAGGGCCCCACTGAAAACCACCAAGGCGAGTGGGCTCCCTGGATAAATATTATTATTATTATTATTATACTTGTTAGGGTATCTTTATTAGTCTTGATATTATGGCAGTATTTTATGAGTGAATGTAAAACTTGCATCTATTTTAAAAGCACTTTGAATCCAAAATGATGTTATTGAAAATGGTTGATGGCAGTGACCTTGTCTTTCAGGTTTAGGAAGAATGACTTCACAAGACTTGCTGCTGCCCTACAGCTTCCAGAGACATATGTGTGTAAACAACGGACAGTGTGTTCTGGACTTGAAGGACTGACAATCCTTTTAAGGAGGCTGACATATCCAAACAGATGGTGTGATTTGGTGCACTTGTTTGGAAGTCAGGAAACTGAACTCTGCTTAATATTCAACGAGGTATACTGTTTTTGTTCCTATTACAAGAATTACTACATTGAATACTTTCCTGGGAGATAAGTTGTCGTAAGCCCCTTCCTTTTCTCTGAAGTGCTGTAAAACAAACTTCATTTCCATTGGGGAGCAGGGTTGGTGTAGTGGTGAGAGCACTCGCCTTCCACCAATGTGTCCCGGGTTTGATTCCCGGACTCGGTGTCATAAGTGGGCTGAGTTTGTTGGTTCTCTACTCTGCTCCTAGAGGTTTTTCTCCGGGTACTCCGGTTTTCCCCTCTCCCCAAAAACCAACATTTAATTTGATTTCAGTTCAGTTGATTTAATTTGACTTTATTTGTTTCTGTATTTGCTCAGCTCCAGTGCCTTTGTGCTATAAACAGTACCAAGGGTAAATTTAGGTTATTATTATTATTAGTATTATTATTAATTATCTTGGATGAAAATTAAAGCAAGAGAAAATAGTGTTTTGAAAGTTTAAGAAATACACTTGGTATATTGCATTGTACAAGAAGGCCAGTACCTGGTATATTTAATCTACCTTAAGTTGTTCTAACTTATAACCTGCAGGACCACACCATGCAGTATACCAATAATTTTATTGTGTCTCTCTTGTGTCAATACATGTTGCTTGATCATCCCTGCCAGTCCCTGATTTATTGCCAGTTTCAAGCAATTAGTGAAGGTAATTGTTATGTCCTTTGATTTTAGGTTCTTTGTGATATCCACGAGAGGTTTGGCTATCTACTTGACCAGCTAGACCTTGCTTGGCTTGACCCAGAATCCTTTTCACGAGCAGTATATGAGAAAGGAGCCCCTCTGAGGAATTGCTGGGCATTTATTGATGGCACAGCACGGCCCATCTTAGGCCAGTTCATAATCAAAGAATTATGTTCTCAGGTCACAAGCGAACACATTGCCTAAAATTCCAGGTGTGACTCTAACTGTAATTTTAATGTGATGTTACTCTGTGAACCTGTGATAGACAACTAGTAAAACTGAGCCAAAATTCATGCAAGATGTGTTTTCCATAATTTAACATCATTGCACTAATCACTGTTACTAATGGCCCAGTACAATGACATTATTAACGTAAAGTTATCCATTTTTTTTAGTCAGTGGTAGCACCAAATGGAATCATCTGCCACTTATTTGGACCATTGGAGGGGCGCCGACATGATGCCTTCATGCTGTGTGAAAGTGGATTGCTTGAAAAGCTGGAGCAAAGGATGACCAAACCCAGTGGGGATGTGTTTGTCCTGTATGGGGATCCTGCCTATCCCATTAGAAGGCACATTTAGCCCCATTCAGAGGTGCTCACCTTTCACAAGCAGAACAGTGTTTCAATGCTGATATGAGTGCAGTAAGGACATGTGTTGAGTGGGGTTATGGGAAGATTATTCAATATTTTGCATTTCTTGATTTTTCTAAAAACCTGAAAGTTCTTTTAGAGACTGTTGCCAAACTCTACAAAGTAGCTGCTTTACTTGCCAATTGTCACACCTGCTTATATGGCTCACAGACTGGACAGTTTTTCAACTTGGATCCTCCAGTGCTAGAAACATACTTGAACAATTTTTAAAATCATTTCAAATCCTTTTCTCTTTAATGTACTGTTAGTGTCTTTAAGAAGACTTAAATTTAACATGTACATATAAAACCCCTAAAAGCAAAGAAGTGTGAGAACTCCCATATAAAAGTATCAGGGGTGTTCATCATGTGTGTTAACAGAACCTCCATGAGGTACCAGTATCTTGTTTTGAAAGGCTGTATCCTAATTTTTATTTTATGATACAATTATGTTTTCGTTTTACTAATAATGAGAAAAGAAAAGTCACACAATTAAGCAAAATATGTTATTTCATGCTTAATTGTGTCAATAGCAAAATGCTCGATTGTGATTGGTTCTTAACAGCCTTTATTTGTGTCTTAATTGGCTACTTCAAGTCCAAACTGTCCGATTTGAGCTGTCCAATTACAAACACCCGTAATCGGACAGGCCAAATCGGACAGTTACCTTATCTGGGTATCAATGTTGAGCAGTAGCTGCCATGTCGTGTCAGTTGTCAATCTTCGCGCTTTGTAAAATAGCAACCACTTCCATTGGTTATTTTGTACAATATGTTTTACAATTTAGAAAGTTGACCTCTAGAGTTTTTCGCATTTTGTTATTGACACAATTACAATAATTGGTAATCGTGTCGTACAATTCAGGGGTAATCATGCTCGTAATTTCAAATCAGCCTTGCGCTATGCACTCGGCAGATTTGAAATCACTCACCCGATTACTCCCTGAATTGTACTCCCCTCAGTGCTGTTACCATTACTTATCAGATAACACATCATTGTGTGGACAATCGATCAACAGGAAACATAACTTTTGTTAACAAAAAAAGAACCACCAACAACAACTGTTACACTGCTGATGAAGACAGCTACATTAAACGTGTTCCACTTCTGCAAGTTTATGAAGTGGGTAGCAAGTGACAGTGATAAATTTTGTCCTTACTGACACCTCATGGTTAATGTGGTAATTTAATTAAACAACTGTAAAGATACATGTATAGCATGATCAAGCTACCCTATGACCTTTATATGGCCACCTTCCATGTCTAAGCAATGAAAATGTGAGCTTCAAAAAATATATTGTAAATATTGTAAAAGACCATCTCCTTTTTTTATTCCATTCACCAACATCCAGCTGATTCAGGCGTAATGAGCATGTGCAAGAAGTGAGGTTGTCTTTGGTACATGTAGCTGAATTTACACAAATTGATTTATCCTTCACCAAGTTGTGACTAATAAAAACATTTCTTTTCTAAACTTCAAGACCATTATGCTTGCAAAGGGATATCATGTGCACTGCTGGTTCCTTATTCTTTGCCTTTCTTATTTTTCTTAGCAACCAACCAAAAAACGTAATACTTACTCAACTTCTGAATCGACAGGTAAATGGAGAAAAAAGGGAGATGGCCTAATATACAAGTGTGACATTATATTATGACAAGAAACATTATTGTACAACTAGAGACAAACAAGTTGTCTAAAATAATTTGATTTTTACCTCTGTGATTGGAGCATTGCTTCCCATTTCATTTGCTCCAATTGTATCTTCTTTTCCTCTAGCTCTAATCTTCTTTCCTCTAATTCCAACTTTTTTTCCCTTATGCTCAAATTATCACTGTGCTTTTGACTGAGGTAATCCAGCATCTGACTCGTTCCAACTCTTTTTGTGGATTTCTTTGTTTGGACTCCTGTAAGTTAGGAGTGGAGTAATGTTAATTTTACTCATTCAGTAAAAGTGTATTTTATTTAGCAAGTCGTCTTGTAAAGGGCGCTTGATCAATTGGAATAAACGAGGTGTGTGAATATTTCACTCAACTTGCATATCAAGAAAATTATAAATCAGGGGCACCCAACGACGTTTTTTTCCCAAATGCTCTAAAAAGCCATTTAAAGTTGTTTGGAGTGCTTTTAAAGCTAAGAAGATGAGTTTTGAGCAGCGCTATGAACATTTGATCTGTTCGGTCGTCCTAGGGGACATTAAGTCCTGTCGAATGTTTTAGGGCTTGTTTTTGCATATTCCGAAAATACCAGCTTTGCATAGAAGCTGCACGAAAACGTAAGGTTATCTAGAGACTCCATTGGACAGAAGAAAATTTTAGGGATCGTTTTTGATATTTGTCCGAAAACCCTACCGATGTGGTTGTGTTATCGAATTTCTTAGGGCGACAGAACTTTTCTCGAAAATTCTAGGTGTACCAAAAAACCAAATGTAATGGTTTCAACGCAACTGTTTGCTATTTGAACGCAGCTCAGGCAGCTATCAACTCAGAAGACACTCAAGGACTAATAGACTAATGCAAAGCGGAAAAAGTGGCAGAAGTTGGAAAAGTGGTTTTCCTCAAGTATTAAATATGCTGAGAAAAGCGCAAGAATACTGATAATGATAACTTATCAGTGACTTATGTTTTAGAAACACGGCAATCATGTAAAGCAGTTTTTATAGTTTTGATATTTTTAATGTTCGATATAGTTAGGTTATGATGTAATTACGATGAATTTTGATGAATGTACCGTGTCAAAATAAAGTTAACATACATGCACTCTGTGCACTGATCATCTGTCAGATCTGTTGGAAGCTCCCCAGGAGGTGGCGCTGGAGATTTGAAACCCTGATCCGTGAAAATGGTATAATGTTCACTGATGACCCTCTGAATAAATACAGATTAAAGTCTCCGTTTTCGGATTCCGTTCTGATAGCTTGCGAGCAGGCTCTCCAGTTTTTTGTTGAGGCGCGAGTCATGTGGTCGCGCCGCAGCTAAAAAAAACATGTTTAAGACGGGTACAGGACAACTCGCTTGAAATTATATAACAGGTTTAGGGCGGAGGAGCCAAAGACCATAACCTATCACTGACCCTATCCAGCGGCACGTCCCAGTATAAGCAATATAGGGAGTATCGCCTCCCCCTCTCCCGGGGTTGGAAGAAGCAAATGCTGCCAAAACGTTTCTATAGCTGAACAACTGATCTGAGCAAAACCTCTGAAACCTTTTCGCAGTCAATTTCTCCAATGTTTAGGAATGTTTATTGCTGTCATTGACTAATGTGACTAATCACTGTAATCACGGTTAAAAATGGTATCCGTTTGCTAAGACTACTAGTCACAGGGGCACCCAACGATAAGTTTCGGTAGATATCTGTTCGGTAGAGGGTAATTTGCCTTGGGCTTTCGGTGTCGATTAAAGAGTGCACTCGGATTTTCGTAACTAAAACGTGGCCTAAAAGATTCGAAATTGGGAAATCATAGCCCCTGAGGTTTTCGGAAAGGTCGGAATTGCTGTTTTTGGCAGTCAAAAACGTCAGCTAGCATTTTCGGAAAGAAAATAGTCCCCTAGAAAGCTCGAGGAAAGTTAATTTCAGCTTGCATTTTCTCAAAGGAAGGTTTTGTTCCCTAACATTTTCGGGCAATTAAAATTTCAGCTAGGGAATCCGAACAGATGAACGTCTTCTAGCTTATGAAAACATCACTTTAAACAGACTTCAAACGCCACAAGGTACTTAAAAATGCCTTTCTACAGCTTTTGGTTGATTTGACTCGTTGGGTGCCCCTGTAGTCAGGGGCACCCAACGACCCAAATCAGCCAAAAGCTATAGAAAGGTATTTTTAAGTACCCTATGTTGTTTGAAGTATGTTTAAAGTGATGTTTTCAATAGCTAGAAGAATTTCATCCGAAAATGTTAGGAACAAAATCTTACTTTGAGAAAATCCTAGATGAAGTTAACTTTCTAGGGAACTATTTTTCTTTCCGAAAATGCTAGCTGACGTCTTTGACTGCCAAAAACAGCAATAACGACCTTTCCGAAAACCTCAGGGGCTATGATTTCCACATTACGAATCTTTTAGCCCACGTTTTACTAACGAAAATCCGAGTGCAATCTTTAATCTACCCCGAAAGCCTAAGGCGAACTACCCTCCACCGAACAGATATCTACCGAAACGTGTCGCTGGGTGCCCCTGATAAATACATTATTGGTTAAAAACTATTTCATAGTTACCAAATGGGCTCTTTGCAGGATGTCAGTCACAAGGTACAAAAACGCCATGCTGACACACAAGCAACCCAATGGGACTAGACACAAAGAGCTTACGTCATTTAAAAACATGGTGTTTTTCTACCACTTGACTGACATCCTGCAAAGGGCTCAATAAGTGAAGTGGGTAAGTGGTCATGTGCATAATAATTTTTGTTGGGGTGACTTTACAAGTACAGATGGAAACATGAGTTGCTCATAAGGCATCTATGCATTGTATAAACTTGAGAAAACAGTATAATTGTTTGAGTTGAGTGATATGCTAGTAAGACTGAGTTTGTATTTTGCTTGACTGTACTGAATAAACAAGCACCTTATGTTAGCATCAAATAGTCTGTTGAATATAACTGTAAGCTAGTCTGAGAATTTAATGCTTGTCATAATATATATACCTACAATAGTCTTACCGTTGAATGAACTTTCATCTGTGCTTTCATCCTCATCTATCTCTTTGAATTTCCTTTCTATGAAAGGCAGTAGTGTGGATCAGTTTAGTTTCAAACACTCATGTGTTGCATAAGTTAAATCCCGAGCCAATCCCACCTGGGATACCCAACTCATGCAGGAGTTAAGGGGAATCAAAGTTTGCACTACCCTGGGTTACAAGACACCCCTTTGTTCCACAGATGAGATCTCTCTCAGGATCCTACCTTGCTTTGGTGGATGCTCACATTTATTATTCAGGCAGGATCTATCTTAGTTTCATGGGATTCCATATGAGTACAGCTAGGTGGGATCAAAGGGCAAATTGATCTTAGAGGGATCCTTGACAACAGCAGGATCCTTCGAATTTTGCAAAGTACATGTAAGTAAGCGATCCAGGTTTAATAAGAAGTGTTTCTTTTAATTTAAATTTGACAATAGTAAAATAGTTGTAACTCACTTGAGTGTGTTTCCATGGCTGCCTTGCGCATCTCCATACCCTTCATTTTGTCTTGTTCTTCTTTCTTTTTTTCCCCTGCTCATCATTTTGACCGATACTGTTGTCAGCGACATAACTTGATATGTCTTCGAGTAACCGTGTTAGCTCACTGTACTCCTCCTCTGTGCCAGATCTTGGAAAGAACAAAAAAAGCACAGCCCATTTCGAGAACTTTTTACATTAAGCTTATAAGTAAGCTTAAGTTTAATGTCAGAAACAAACAAGAATAAGACAAGTTCACAGCTTATAAAAAATTATTGTTTCTTGTTGATTTATTAAGTCGTTTCAGTGCAGTAACTTGACTGCATAGAAAGTTTTCGTAAATCACTTTCAAAACGTGCAAAACAGAGAAAAAAGGATTAGCCCCCTGCCAAAAAATGGCCTTCAGCATTCTACAAGGCAAAAACAGTCTACCCGCAGTCGTCCTTGGCATCTGGCAAGTATTCAAGTTCCATAAATACAGCCCTAGTCTTAATAAGAAGTTGAACTTGGTTTGTAAGCTTACCTTTTCAAGGCCTTCCTTTCCTCCGCTTTGTATTTTTTAATTAGCAGATCTAGGTGCTCTCGGCAGCCTCTGGCCTTCAGTGGTTCATTTAAATCAAATAACGAAGAAAGCGTACTTGCCAAGCACTCCCAGTCCTCGTGTTTCTTTGGTCGGTAGTCGATATACTCCTTGCACAAGGCGATGTCATGTTCGACTTTGGGCCATCGAAATGGTGCCATGTTGTAGTTCTTCAAGTTCTTTCTGATACAATAGAAGGAGTGACTCCATAGTTAATCTTGTGTGTTAAGTTAGCAAAAAAAAAAAAAAACACGAAGTCTTCTTAAACATTTTAGGAAAAACCGCTATGCAAATGAAAGCGATGTTTTCTTCATCGAGTTTCGATGAAGCCGTCTCACGAGTCAACGTGACTAATCTTGCAACTGTCTGCTGAAGAAAAGTGCTGCATTTGAAGGATTTTAAACATGAAACTTCATCTGCCCTTGTATGACTTACAGGAAATAGTTTTGGTGCACTTCTTTCCGGCAGTTAACTTCTACTCTGTGAGAGAAAAAGGCAAGAAAATCTTACGTACGCGGCAAACGCGAAACAGCTTACTTTCACGTAGAAACGGCAAAGCACAACCGGCAAACGTGAAAAATGGCGGGAAAATCGTGGTCACGTGGTCACTCTTGCCGCTCACGTTTCACGTGAACGTGGTGCTAAATCTCTCTATTGCTGCCTGCCGTGAATCATATTGACTGCTCTAAAGCCCCGTTCAAACGGTAATGATAGTTGATGATAGTCGATGATAGTTTTAACTATCACGCACTATCATGCACTATCATCGACCATCATGAACTATCATTCACTTTGAACCTGTTCAAAAATCTCACGATAGTCGATGGTAGTTTTCGCCGTTTGACCGCGCGCATGATAGTTGTGATAGTTGATGATAGTTTTGGACTTTTCAACTATCATCGACTATCATGCGCCGTTTGAACGGGGCTTTAACGATCAGGTGCGGACCTCTTTTTGTCTTTTCTATGGACATTGATTTCAAAAGTGCTTACCAATGTTTCTAGCTTAATGCAAGATATTTTTATTACTTGTCTAATCTCTCCACCTTCTCCAAGAATCTTCGAAGAAACATTATTCGTATTGTGCTTTGTTTTCTTGTAATGTTTTGTTGTTCTGTTGTTTGTGAACTGCGGTCAATTCCTGTTGACTGCTCTTAACGATCAGTTTGTATCCTTTATTGTCTTTTGTACGGGCATTTATGTCAAAATAAATACCTATTTTTCTAGCTTAATCAGTACAAGCTATTTTTATTACTAGCT
Organism: Pachyseris speciosa; assembly: GCA_016490735.1. Classification (NCBI taxonomy): domain Eukaryota; kingdom Metazoa; phylum Cnidaria; class Anthozoa; order Scleractinia; family Pachyseridae; genus Pachyseris; species Pachyseris speciosa. The sequence continues at coordinate 633,928 of JAEMWC010000225.1, forward strand.
AGTCTTGTTTAATTTCTCCACCTTCTCCTTCTTCGAACAAACATTCGCATCGTACTTTGTTGGCTTGTGTTGTTTTGTTTTTGATCCGCTTTGATTTCCTTTACACTTTCATCTGAAAGTAGTTTGGACTCGAGAATGTCTGTCTTTTTTTTTTGCAAGCGTTTGCTATCAAAGAATTTTCGTTTTCCCTGCTGCTGCTCAATTGTTTTGGGCACAAATTAAACTGGCCCAAGCAACAGGGGCACCTAACGACAAGTTTCGCTAAATATCTGTTCGGTGGAGGGTAATTCGCCTTGTGTTTTCGGCGTCGATTAAAGAGTGCACTCGAATTTTCGTAACTAAAACTTGGCCTAAAAGATTTGCGATTGGGAAATCATAGCCCCTCAGGTTTTCGAAAAGTTCGTAATTGCTGTTTTTGGCGGTCAAAAACATCAACTAGCATTCTCGGAGAGAAAATAGTTCCCTAGAAAGTTCGTGGAAAGTTCATTTCAGCTCAAAGGAAGATTTTGTTCCCTAACATTTTCGGGCAATCAAAATTTCAGCTAGGGAATCCGAACAGATGAACTTCTTCTAGCTTTTGAAAACATCATTTTAAACAGACTTCAAACACCTTACTTAAGAGAAAATGTCTGTAAGGATCGAAGACATGACGGAAACAGCTCAAAAATCGGTTTGGCTTATACTTTTTATATTGGTAGGCACTAGTATCACACATTTGAAAATGGTGTTTATTTACTCAAATATTCGTTAATTTGGGAGAAATTAATTTAAATCAGTTAACGGTATTTTTCGTCAACAAATCCCCAAAATTCCCAATATTCATGACCTTGGCGACTCAACTAATCGCAAAGTTTGATCCTTTTCCACGCATTTCGGACTTGATTGAACCTTCTTTAGATTATTGATTGAAGAAACAGTTGATTTTCTCTTCAAATAAATAAAATACGATTTTTTCGCCAAGCGTACCCACACCTCGTCTGAATTGTGTCCGGTAGGACCCGAAACAAATACGCCGTAAATGGCTGAGGTACGCCACGAATCTCCCAAAAAAATCTCTTGAGAGACCACGAAGGATTGTTTTAACTTTCTACGGTTTCACGTTTTTGGGATCTTCAATGGTTTTGCGACAAAAAGTCTCGAAAGTTAGTAAATTTTCACTATCCGCCATTTTGAAATATACATGTAAATTGTGTGACAGATTACCGCCGTAGCGAAACAGTCCTCGGAAAGATCTCTTTTCTCCAAGTTGCAAATGTGAATCGCCTTTGTAGTTCTTTTCAGAGTTGAAATCAAGTGGTACATTGAGATAAAATGGAAATAATTTTATCAAAAATAGAAATCCGAAAGAACAGCTTACAATGATTCTAAAAATCTATTACGTGACTCACCACAATGTTGAATAGACTGTCTTCAATTAAGCTGCATTTCGTTTGCCTTCTGTTTAGTTTCCTCCTGCTGTCATTAAATCATCTCAATGAGTTTTATACAAGTATGCGTTGAGGTCCTCGGAAAGATCTCTTTTCTCCAAGTTGCAAATGTGAATCGCCTTTGTAGTTCTTTTCAGAGTTGAAATCAAGTGGTACATTGAGATATAATGGAAATAATTTTATCAAAAATAGAAATCCGAAAGAACAGCTTACAATGATTCTAAAAATCTATTACGTGACTCACCACAATGTTGAATAGACTGTCTTCAATTAAGCTGCATTTCGTTTGCCTTCTGTTTAGTTTCCTCCTGCTGTCATTAAATCATCTCAATGAGTTTTATACAAGTATGCGTTGAGGTCTTAAAAGCTTTGCGGCGTTAAGTTATCTCCAGGTGAATGTTTACGGTTCGACACGGTCCATTTGCTGACTTGTCAGGCAATACATCACAGGCGAGGTCGCCAATGCCTAAATTGCAAGTAGCCTTAGTAGGAGTTCCCTTAGACAGATATTAAATTGAGTGTAACCTTTCAAAAGACTAAAACGACGGTTAAAGGTTAAACTGGGCTCCTAACCCTAAACAAACAAACAAACAAACAAAGAAGATAACCAATGGTACTACCACCACCAACAACAAAACTCAAAATGGCAAATTCCCTCGATTGCTTCTCTTATGCCTTTTTCAAAATAAAAGAAATAGGTTCTTATCCACTATACAGCTACCCACCCCATCGGGTTTGACCACAGGGATTCCAGGTCAGTGCAGTGCTTCATATAGGGGTTTTGCCCAGGGGGCGGCCGGGGTTTTTGCGGGAACAGTAACGACGTGTTAGAGGGTTTCAAGTTTTATGCCAGGGATAGTATACTCCCAATTCCCAATTCAAGCTTTGAGAGTTCTTTCTGCAGCACCGTCTAGGATGATCATCCGACATTTCGATCTAGTTTAAGAAAAGGTCTCCCTCCTCAGGAACGTATTTTGCGAATCCTTGCTAAGGGCTTTAATATCGTTTTTTGTTTGTTTTTGAAACGATGAAAAGTTGAAAAAATATCTGTTGTTGGACAATATTTTGGAACTTTTCTATTATATCAGTTACCAAGTTGCAACAAAACACGCCGGGTACACAATCAGAGTGCGTTGCGCGGGTGACTTTTCTTGCAGGTTGGATTCATTAAACTGATGCGTGGATCTTGGTTATGGGTGCGTGGTTTTTAAGCAGTTGCATCTAAATATGGCTTAATAGTCCTTTTAACTACGAGATCGTTGGAATGTGTAGCCGCCGATTTGAAACATCAGCTAATAGCTACGTTTACCATAGCCACGTTTACCATAGTAATTGGTCTCACTGTTTCACAGTAGACTGTACAAGAACGTTCCCTGACAGCCTGGACAATTTGTTTCTATCACTGAATGTATGGTTTTTTTCCGTCTGTGTGCAATATCATCTACATTTAATCCGAGTTCCCGACAAATCTCCCTCAGCATTCTTATTAATAAACTCGATAATTTGTTATTGTGTACCAAATGCGAATTGCATGTTTTGCGAGAGCGATAAGATAGGGTGACGCAAAGCAACCTTATCCTCGATGACTGCTTGAAAGTTTGAATATAAAGATCCAGCCTCAATTGCATTTTGTTGGTCTTCATCGTCGCTGCTGGATTCTTCATGCTCCGTCGATGAGACCTTTCGTAGTTTCGCTGCCAGTAGAGGTCAGTAGCGAGAAAAAGCCTGTCACTTGTTGTGGTGACAGAACGTCGCTCCCGAGGAAAAGGCGAGCTCCTAATTCACTAGCTCCTTACTTTGCGCATGTCAGTTGAAACGTCTTTTAGGTCGCCGGCTCTCTTCCCGCGCTCCTCTCCAATCAAAAACTGTTCGGTAAGGTATTTTTTGCTGTTATGTAAAGTTAGTTTTCCTCTTCACTGTTCTTAGTGCCCATCCCAAGATGAACCGTTATAGGGTGGTCCACTGCCACTGAATGCCGAAACTTGAATCCTCAGTTCCCAAGTTCGTTTCGCTGCGTAGCCTCACTTCTCCTTGTCGAGCACTGTTTCTCTTTCAAGGAATCGTTCATACTTTCTCACATCTAGATGAGCCTGCAAAGCTGATGACCGCTGAAATGTCTTAATACAGCCCTCTTCTTGATAAACAAATATTCCACTGGCCTCTGCTGCTACGGCTTCGTCATTATCTAAAACATCTGGGCCTTGACGGGAGGAACTGATTTCTTCAGAAGTTTGGGAGGACTGACGATCTTGACGTGGCTTAATGAGAAATGAGGCGGATTCAACACTACACTGTCTTGAGGACAGCTCTGAAACTCTTGAAACGCGATCAAAGTGGTCCAGTGGAAAAGCAAACCATCGTGCACGTGTTTCAGAGCTGTCCTCAAGACAATGTAGCAGTAGCCGCTATCTTACAAGATGTACTTGCAGCACTTAAGAAACAGCAGTTCCAGATATGGATAAAACGTACTGGAAACAAGGCAATGCTGGATGCTATCATTGTTTCTGTACCATTGTAACGAGCATGTCAAGCAGTCAGGTATCAGGCGTAAAGGTAGAGTGGTTCGATTTTTCTGATCCCGAACAGTCTTTGACCGGAGAGGATCGCGAGAAGAAAGCCGACCAAAAGGAGTTTCAAATGCCATTCGCAAAGTAAGGAGTGAATTAGAAGCTCGCCGTGAATTAGGAGCGACAGGCTTTTTCTGTCTACTGGCAGCGAAAGGTCTCATTGACGGAACACGGAGAATCCAGCAGCGACCATCAAGGCCAAGATGAAGAGTTTATTTCCAGTTTATCGAGTTTTACGTTAGTTATAAGTTAGTGTTTTAATTGTTTTTCTTTCGTTTTGCACGACCCCATACGCTCTTAGCTTTAATTTCTAACGTGGGTGAATAAAGGTATTGTATTGTATTTTATTGCATTGTAGAGCGGTTTCAATTGAGTTTCGAAAGTAATTATGGTTTTGCTTTGGTTCTGCATTGCTTCGCTCTGTGATTGGCCAGGAAAACTCGCGCCACTTTCTCAACAAATGAGAAGCAAAACCAAAACTAAACCAAACCAACCAAATTGTGATTTGCACGCGCGTATTTTCCGACGCTTTGCGCCGGTTACATGTAATTGCTTCGTATTCTGATTGGCTCGTTGCACTGCTTACTTCTGTTGTGATTGGTCAGAGTAATTGCTTTGGTTTTGGTTTTACGCTACTCAATTAAAAAGCGCTCTATTGTATTGTATTTTATAATAAAGTTTCAATATGACGCGCGCTCCGATCGGTTAAAACAGCGTGCCTTATGGGAGTACAGATGCACGGGCAGCTACGGTGTCGCGCCGTGGACCCAAATGAAAATCTGAATTTTTCCCTCGGTTTTTATTTTAATTCAGACGTCTTGTACGGCCTAGAAAATGTGTATGAAAAACGAGCGGTTAGCCTCAATGGATTTGGAAGATGTTTCTGCGAGTAACACCACAAATAACAACATTAAAAGTTAAGGATTAATGTCAAGCGTGTTTTCAGAAGTTGCTGAAATTGTCCTAGCAAGGCAATTTTGGCGATATTTGACTTGCAAAGAACACAGCGGGTACCAAATTTTGCCAGTTGGTCCGGGTGGCTCTAGAAAATGAAGATAGCCGGACTTTAATTTCGCCGTGGTATCCAAATTGCCCAGAATGCAATTCCAGTGCCAAAAAGAAAAACAAAGGCTTTCAAAAGTGGCTCGAATCAAATGGCTGATGCTCGACTTGCTGTAGGCGTGAGAGGCAAAATTGGAGATAAATGCTTAGTCATGAAATCAAGGTTTGCTCTCATTTGGGAATTTTATTTTCCAAAGGTGTTTTTCAATTAAAGAATTGAAAGAAAAGATGTGTGTCTTTTAACTTTGCTCCAGAGCGCATAAAACGGCCATTTTTGGTTTTGTAAACAAATAATGATATGGAACGGGCAATGAAGCTTATTCTCAGTGCATTGGCTCTTAAAGCCTAAAAGAGTTACTAGTTGACACTATAAACAGACCATAATAATCAGGCCCCGGTTGTTCAAAGAGCGGATAACTTTATCCACTGGATAAAACTGTTATCCACCGGATAGTTATCCGTTGGATAAAAAGTGGCTGCACAAAGCCTGGATAGTGCGATGAATAACTATCCACTGGATTAGCCGCTATCCGATCGGTTGCCATGGTGAATCTTAGTCACTTTTTAGATGAAACATGGCATGACAACACAATGGCGGAGGATGCGGAACCTGGAAAATGGAGAAATCAAAGCCAACTGCATCCCTAAAGTGCCCTAAATTATTTTGGAGACTGCCGAAAACAACTCTCAAGTTCTAAAAAGAGCTATTTTGTCAACTTTATACCACGTGGAACTACTACGTGGGGCCGCGTAGGATTAAACCTTTTATCGATAAACAGTCGTATTATAGAAATTCTGTAAATTAGCCCAGTAGTAGGAGGTGAGCAAACTTAACCCCTTTATGGATTAGGTGCCTATGGATTAGGTGGATTAGGTGCCTAGTCAATGACGTCATAGCATACTAATTTGGATTAGGTTTACTAATGAGCGTCACTCTAGTACAATGAAAACAATAGGCCGGCCCAAACTTGCCCGGTCTCTTTTTAACCCTGATTGGTTCATGTAGAATGTATTACGTGTTCAAAATAAAAGCGGGTAGATTTCGAAAGCGCTATCGTTCAAGTAATCGCTTCGCTAGGAAAAAAAAAACATTTTTTCAGACATTGCTCCAAACATGCAAGTCGAATCAAGCGCTAATGTTGTAACTTAGTTGAAAGCATTAAAATACAGGAACTTATTTGTTGTGTGGCAACAAAACTGATCCATCTATTCGAGAAACCGCTTGGTTCTGACTGTTCTTTTATGAAGCGGTAGTTCCGTTCACACAGCCAAAACACACACATGACAGGAATTTTAACCGAAAACCGCGTTCTCTTCTATCTCAATACTGAAAACCCCGATACTATCTGACCTCTCAGCTTTGGCGAGAAAATAAATTCTTAGCTAACTTTTTTCGTTTTCCGCTCCGTTAGTCACGCACGCGTTATGCAAAACGGATCTCAGCTCTTCTCTCAACCCTATATTTGCATACAAACTCTAAAGTGAAAAGGCCCAAGGGACAACCTTCTACCATTCAACAACGACAATAGACATTCGGAGCGCTTAATTTTCAACACGCGACTAATATGAATGACAAACGTTTCTTGAGTGACAAACATAAACTTTATTGCCTTTTCTCAGCGAATACAGAAACAATACAGAAAGTGATTTGAAATGAATAAACGTCAGTCATCCTCTTGAACTTCGTGTTGAGGAAAAATCAATCGCCTTCTTGATATTTGGAATACTTGTAAGGTGACTTCCTGTGTAAACGTCGAGATCGTCTTGAAAGTTTCTTCGGTTCATCGTCCATGTAATTCACAAATTTTAATTGTGGGCGTTTACGCTTTCTTGCTGGCGACAGGGTTTCGACTGTGGGAGGGGGTGTCAAGATCGACGGAGGGAGGGAGGGAGGTGCGGGCGTGGAGGTTGTTATGGTAGATAAGGGATGTGGGGCTGGTTCCTTTACCGTTGGTTCAAGTGCTGGCGCTTGACCTGGAGTTGATGGCACTGTTGGCAAATTGTTTACCATAGCCTCGTTAGAAATGTGTTCCCGCCCTTGAGGTTGAGGCAGAATTGTTGCTTCAGGTGTTAAGGAATTGAACTGGTGTTTATATGTTAAAAACTTGTTTTGCAACTGCATGTACTGCCTCGCTCTTTCGTCGTCTCCAAGGTTTGTACGATACAGAAGGTTATCCATATTATTCTGAATGCGCTGCATCTCCGGAATTACCGGGGGAACCATCTGGGTTTGCTGCTTGAGATACTGGAGCAGTTCCTGGGAAATGCTACTCTCTTCGAACCCGTTGTCGAATCTTTCTTCGCCAGGTAATACATTTGTTCGCAATCTGCAACTATCTGGAGTCGTTGGCTTGAGATCGACAAAAAGATACCCAAATGGTCTTCTCACCGCTTCTTCGTACTCTTTTAAAAACAAAGTAGTTTGTCTTGGGTACATTTGTTTGGCTAAAGTCAAAATCTGCAGTTTATCCCGAGGATTCTTGAAAAGGACCAAGTAATGACTGTTTAAGCTGATGCTTCGGTTGCCTTTGCCTTGGTGAAACAGATTTTGTACAATGTAAATAACGCTCAGGTTTCTATGATGGGATCCTTTTGTAAACAGGTTCACGATCCGATTATCACTTCCTGCTTCAATCATTTGGTCGTCGATGACAATCAAGTTGCGTATGTTGATATCCAAATAGGAATCATTGTCTAGAGAAGGCGGAATCCCCTTGACAAATTCGATTGTCGGTATCACCATCAATAACTGGGTGTAAGCGGGTTGCCACTGTGAATAACACCAGATTATTCTCTCCGGTGGCTGATCGATCACGGTTTGAGCTTGTTGCAAGAGTGATTGCACCCAGAACGTTTTTCCCGAGCCAGTCATCCCTGCAACCATGCAGGTAAATGGGTGAAGCATTTGAAACCGCCGACACTTTTCTTGAGACATCGGTATAACTGGAGCGAAACCGGAATAACTGTGTTTACTGTTCATGTGTCTTTGCATACTATCTTTTCTGGAAAAAACCTTTTGACAAACAGTACAGGACCAACTCATGTCAACTGAATCGAAGCTTAACTTCAACTGACAAAATGTGTAATGTTTCACAATGATATAGGTTTCAGCCACCAGAATTCTATTGTTTTCCCTCCTCCTCCTCCTCCTCAATTCTATTGTTTACCACTACCGCCACCACCACCACCGCCACCACCACCGCCACCGCCGCCACCACCACCACCACCACAATTCTATTGTTTACCACTACCGCCGCCGCCGCCACCACCACCACCACAATTCTATTATTTTCCCTCCTCCTCCCCCTCCTCAATTCTATTATTTTCCCTCCTCCTCCTCCTCCTCCTCCTCCTCCTCAATTCTTTTGTTTTCCCTCCTCCTCAATTCTTTTGCTCTATCACTATATTGAAATCAATATAAAGCGCGACACTGGAGAAAGTATGTCATTCGAGTTTGGGAAAGTGTTGCTTACACCTCATTTTCGTCAGAGTAGAAATGAAGAAACTTTACATTCCA
>JAEMWC010000225.1:647500-655000 GCA_016490735.1 Pachyseris speciosa
CCAAGGACACACAGAAATCCCGTCGCGATTTTCCCGTCTAATAGGAATTTAGGACGGATTTTCGTCGCTGACGAGTTTCTCGTCCAACTTTTTCGTCGGTTTGGCCGGGAAAGTTAGACGGATAAATTGAGACAGGAAACTCGTCACACACCGGATTCACATTTGACGAGTTTTCCGTCTTGTGATGAGTTTCCCGTCTCAGACGATTTTCCGTCTCTAATATGAATTCGGCTATTATCTTCCAAGCGAAGATGAAGACGATTGATTGCATCCTAATTTCCTGATACTTTGTGCTAAGAATTTCGTAGTTGCTGGAGCTTTCGTTGTCAATAAATGTATTTTTATTCATTTCAAATCACTTTCTGTATTGTTTCTGTATTCGCTGAGAAAAGACAATAAAGTTTATGTTTGTCTCTCAAGAAACGTGTAATTCATATTAGTCGCGTGTTGAAAATTAAGCGCTCCGAACGTCTATTGTCGTTGTTGAATGGTAGAAGGTTGTCCCTTGGGCCTTTTCACTTTAGAGTTTGTATGCAAATATAGGGTTGAGAGAAGAGCTGAGATCCGTTTTGCATAACGCGTGCGTGACTAACGGAGCGGAAAACGAAAAAAGTTAGCTAAGAATTTATTTTCTCGCCAAAGCTGAGAGGTCAGATAGTATCGGGGTTTTCAGTATTGAGATAGAAGAGAACGCAGTTTTCCGTTAAAATTTCGGTCATGTGTGAGTTTTGGCTGTGTGAACGGAACTACCGCTTCATAAAAGAACAGTCAGAACCAAGCGGTTTTTCCAATTGATGGATCAGTTTTGTTGCCACACAACAAATAAGTTCCTGTATTTTAATGCTTTCAACTAAGTTACAACATTAGCGCTTGATTCGACTTGCATGTTTGGAGCAATGTCTGAAAAAATGTTTTTTTTTTCCTAGCGAAGCGATTACTTGAACGATAGCGCTTTCGAAATCTACGCGCTTTTATTTTGAACACGTAATACATTCTACATGAACCAATCAGGGTTAAAAAGAGACCGGGCAAGTTTGGGCCGGCCTATTGTTTTCATTGTAATACAGTGACGCTCATTAGTAAACCTAATCCAAATTAGTATGTTATGACGTCATTGACTAGGCACCTAATCCACCTAATCCATAGGCACCTAATCCACCTAATCCATAAAGGGGTTAAGTTTGCTCACCTCCTACTACTTAGCCCCTCATATCTTGAACTTTCACAGTGATAATTAAGTTCCTTGTCAATGCATCCACCTCGTACAAAGCCATTTTCGTTTAAATATCTTTTACAATTTGAAATACGTTCGTTTTGAGTCCTGCGGTCGACTACTGCGGTCTACATACTGACGCAAAGGAACACAACAATGATTGAGATTAGATTGTTTAACTTTTGCCTTCTCGAAATTCCTCTTGAATAGATTTCAGAGTAGGCTTGCTAATACACTTGTAAGAATGAACCATTCATTAGAAACTTTCCTGTCATGAAATTCTTGCGTGTCTGTGAAAAGCCGATCGATCGGCATGTTGAAAATAACAGTACAAAAGATCGGTTTTTCTAGCACAGAAATTGAAATATTTTGAAAAATAACACACTTGACGACTTGCTCGAAGTTTTACGGTTTTATTTCTCTTATTACCATACCTATTTCAGTTGATAAACGATTAGAAAATGATAAAAACATCAAGTAATTTCCATTTACGCCACAAACAAAGCCGTTTCTTCTGACGTCCGCATGTTGCCGCGAAGGAAAAAATTTTGATGTTGGGTTTGACTACGAGCATTTAACATTCGGTACCAAAAACTAGGTAAGACTCTAGTTCTGAGAGAAAAGTATTATTTAATTTGAGCTCTTTTGGCCCGAGAAAACAATTCTTTAAAAACTAAATATTTTAAATCTTGAAGAGGTGGTAGCTAACAACTTGTTGAGCGACCAAAGAACGATAACTGATGCTAGATTTGTCAAGCGATCGAAAATTAATACTTAATTTCATCGATTTACAAATGTAAAATATCTTTGAAGGAAAGTACGAGGTCATCATTATTGCTGTTCTCCAAAAAAGTTCTCCCTGGAAGGATGGCACAATGCGTGTTTCTCCCAGAAAATAAAATGACAACAGTATTAAAAGATCGATCAAACGCTTGTTACATAATTCTTTATTTCGCAGTCAATGCGTCCGTAGGTTTTCCAAGTGCTTTGTTTCAATTTTTTAATTAAATGGTTGATTGTTCGAGCAGCCATGTCTGTTTTTCAACAGTTTTATCCAGTGGATAAAAAGTTATACGACCTACTTAGATGTGGATAACTTTATCCGCTGGATAGCGGCTGCATAACGCTATCCAAGCTTCGAACAACCGGAATGACGCAAGTGGATAAATTTTATCCGCCGGATAGCGATTTATCCGCTGGATAAAAGTTATCCACTCTTTGAACAACCGGCGCCAGGTCTCTCAATTTGAGAGCGTGGGTAATCTTGAAATCGGTAGGCCTGTCTGTCATTCAAATTTCTACCATTGGGTCTTAAAAGGATAGGGACCTATTCCTTTAATTTCCAAAAGGCATGAGAATTTGCTGTTTTGATATTTGTTGTTGTTAGTGGTGGTAGTACGATTGGTTATCTCGTTTGTTTAGGGTTAGGAGCCTAGTTTAACCTTTAACCGTCGTTTTATATTTATAAAAAGATTACACTCAATTTATAATATCTGTTAAAGGGGCTACTTCCTTTTCGTAAGGAACTTCTACTAAGGCCACTTGCAATTCGTAAGTCTTTGGGTAACTTGAGCTTTACACATTGGCGACCTCGCCTGTGATGTTTTGCGTGACAAGTCAGCAAATGGACCATGTTCAACTGGAGATAACTTTACATTGCAAAGCTTTTAAGAACTCAACGCATATTTGTATAAAACTCATTGAGATGATTTAATGACGGGAGAAGGAAACTAAAACAGAATGCAAACGAAATGCAGCTTAATTGAAGACAGTCTATTCAACATTGTGGTGAGCCAGGTAATAGATGTTAAGAATCATTGCAAGCCACGGTTCTTTCGGATTTCAATTTTTTTTCAATTATATGTCAATGTGCCACTTGATTTCAACTCTGAAAAGAACTACAAAGGTGATTCGCATTTGCAACTTGGAGAAAAGAGATCTTTCCGAGGACTGTTTCGCTACGGCGGTAATCTGTCACACAATTTACATGTATATTTCAAAATGGCGGATAGTGAAAATTTACTAACTTTCGAGACTTTTTGTCGCAAAACCGTTGGAGATTCAACAAAAATTGAAACTCTAGAAAGTTGAAATGATTCTTCGTGGTCTCTCAAGAAATTTTCTGGGGAGATTCGTGGCGTACCACAGCCATTTACGGCGTGTTTCTTTTGGGTCCTACCAGACACGTTTCAGACGAGGTGTGGGTACGCTTGGCGAAAACATCGTATTTTATTTATTTGAAGAGAAAATCAACTGTTTCTTCAATCAATAATCTAAAGAAGGTTCAATCAAGTCCGAAATGCGTGGAAAAGGATTAAACTTTGCGATTAGCTGAGTCGCTAAGGTCATGAATATTGGGGATTTGTTGACGAAAAATACCGTTAACTGATTTAAATTAATTTCTCCCAAATTAACGAATATTTGAGTAAATAAACACCATTTTGAAATGTGTGATACTAGTGCCTACCAATATAAAAAGTATAAGCCAAACCGATTTTTGAGCTGTTTCCGTCATGTCTTCGATCCTTACAGACATTTACTCTTAAAATTGCCTTTCTATAGCTTTTGGTGATTTGGCTCGTTGGGTGCCCCTGAAGGAAAGCCATGCGAAGTTGCTCGGTGACAGTGTGCAGCTCTGATTCTAGGCTTGGCCTGGCTAAACATATATATGGCCTTCAGCTTTTCTTTTTTAATCGCTACATAACAGACTGGAATAATATAGTATTCCATCGAAGATCATGCACGCACCTTCTTAAATTTTGTGTCAATTTTAAATCAGATGTCACTTGTGAGTGACAAGTATGTAATTTAATTAGGTTAGCTTTGGGTTGTATTTAAATTTTACTTCTTAATTTTTAATGTCAATCTCAAATCAGGGGTGAATTGTAAGAGACAAGTATCGATTTATTTTCATTAGGTTAGCTTAGAGCCGCGTTTACATTTCACCTCTTAGGGTTCGTTCCTTTGGGGTGATCCGAGTTCGGATCAGTGATCCAAGATCTGTCTGGATCTGTCTGGATCATGGTGCATCAAAGGAACCGGCGAATCCACTCTGGTCACGGATTCGCCGGTTCCTTTGATGCACCATGATCCAGACAGATCCAGACAGATCTTGGATCACTGATCCGAACTCGGATCACCCCAAAGGAACGCACCCTTAGTTTTTAGTTCATTGATGACGTAGTCATGCCATGAGGTATAGGAGGCACCAAAAAGTCACTCACTCACTCACTCACTCACTCACTCAGTCACTCAGTCACTCACTCACTCGATTCTGTTTAATTTATTCATTAAACGTGGATGAAACATCTCTTCTGTCCCTCCTCGGGTAAGAATTGCATTTGTCCCCGGAGTCTTCTTTTCTCAAGGTTTGTAAGTTTCAGGGGGTAGTAGAAATGTGTAGATTCTTGGTCGACTGTTTATGTATCATGAGTGAATAACGGCGTCGATCAGAGCATGTGAAGATTGTGAAGTGGATGATTTTTCGTCCGATCCTCTTGAATATACCTTTGGAAAGTAGAAAGCTAATACCATTATGTACACAAGCTCCGAGAACTGAAGATGGAAATCGACGAAAAGTGCACGCTGATATCTTAAAGTGATGATGAAATAACTTCCCTGCGACCGTAAGCAAGGAAATAAGACATTTCCTGTTCTAAGGTCGCTTTAGACAAGGAACAACTCATTCGTTTGACCAAAGGATTGGAACATTCAGTGATGGATTGAATCCCCCGTCGCACGATGAGTACTGCGTATTGTTGCATATCAGGTGAAAGCTTAGACCTTATGTTCGACACAAAATACAATGTCACAATCGCTAAACTGAATCAACGTAAACAAAGTAATCAGCACAGCTTTTTTTTGTACCAAAAAAAACCTATTTAGACATACAACACACTTGTTTTGAAATAAAAATATGATCGATTTTACTGCTTAAACTGACACAGGCACGTATCGAATTCTTATCGAAGACAAAATCGCCAAATTACTCATGGTATAGTTCACGATTACTTAAATGAATGAAATAGCTTTCCAAGTTGGACGCATATTACAATGGACGCTATTGTTATTCAATGTTAATGAAATAGCCGCGTATGCTGAAATCTTGTCGGGAAAACACCGATCTTGTTCAGAAAGTCTATCCTTTAGCTTAAATAAACGATCAGTATAAAAATTAGTTTTGAAAGTAATTCAATATTGCGGTAAAAAACAGTTACCATGCTGTAACTTTCAGGGTGTCACACAACACTCTCTTTGATGGGACGCTGCGTGAGGGCGAGAATACATCACAACCAGTCTAGTTTGAATAATAACTTAGAGGTCTGGAAAAGAGGTTGCATTACTAGTCAAGTGTAGATCGCAATTAGTGTAGCAAGATGCATCCATAACATGGCTCAGAGGAGCTTTTGGTTAGTATGTTTAATATTAGATAATATTCTTTGTATGGGAATTTAGTTTCTCCCAATTATTCTCCAGTTATCTTATCAACTTACTTGTATTCACATGACAAAGTTTTATTAAAATTAAAGTAAGCTCTTTCTCATCAATGTACACATCCTTTGGACTTCCTTATCTTGCATACAGTCTTTCAATTGATTTTATTAGTAGCTGCTCACACCAATCTTGTGGGATGTTTGGATGACATTTGGCATTAATGTTAAATGGGATTTCTGATGTTTGATGAAGTATGTTGTGAAATTTCAAATGTACATGGAGGGATGGGAGACTAGTCCTTACCTTTCTTGCAAAATAGAAAATCAAGTTAAGATGGCTAACACTGATTTCCAGCACTTTAATTGCTTTGATGAATCATTACCTTAAATCGATCCTCAAACTACATTGTTAATTACCTTGATAGTGCATCCAACAAATGCTAAATATTTTATTATCAAGTTGTTTGGTCTTGCACTTGGCTGGCCAGAAGAGCAGCTGGATTTCTTTTTGAAAATACTGTAGGTGTATTGATTGATGAGCTTAATGCTGGCAAGTAGTTTTTTTTGTGAAGTTTTTGTGAAGTAACTGATCAAAAGAAATTCTTAATTCATATCATCTAAATACGTTTATTGATTTCTATGTATCTTTGTTTCATATATTTTTTGAGGCATACATATATCCAGAGGATACACAATTTCTGATTTCCGACTGTCTCATGGGAGGCTGTGGATACTTGAAATTGCATTCATTCTGAAGTAATGATCGGAATCACTATGATAACTGATGTGACACTGATTCAAAGGAGCAATCACCAGACTTCTCCACCAATATCTAGTGGCCCTAAACCATAATTAAGTAGCCTACAGTTGAACACGGAAACAGACCTGCCCTTTGGTATTGCTCTAAGTTGTTAAGAATTTCATAGATGCAAACTAGCGTTGGAGGTTCTATTTTACACAAAGTATCAAGGATTATTAAAAAAACTACCCCAATGTTCTTATTTTGCTCTTTTAACAACACCAAACACAATTTGCAAAGGAATTTTATTACGTTACCCAATAGAACGCTTGTTTTGGAGGGGTGGGGGTCCAAATCCGTAAAAGGGGGTATATATCTGCTAACAGTTCTGGACTAGGGGGTCCAAATCCACTGTGCCACTGGCTGAGATCACCTTTCCATACTATTTTCTACAGCATTGCGTCTGTAGCTTGAGTGAGGTCAGATGTGTGATTATGACAAGCAGACTATATGTAAATGCCAGTAGAAAAATAATGCTTTTGGAGCTCCGCTTTCAGGCTTGGCTAAATATATATATTAGTTTGCTTATAGTTTTAATAGACAGCAAACGTAAACTCAATGCTTCTTATCACAGAATGACAGAACTGATCCTTATGACTTATTACTAAGGCCTATAAGAACGCTATCCTTTTTAGTTTCGCCTCATAGCTATCGAAACAATGATATGTGTTTGGTTTTAGTTAAGAAAGTCGAATTTCACCCTCGGAGCTGTATAAACCTGGTCATTAGAGGTTTTTACGGAAAGGAAAATCGTCAAGGATGCTGAGGCATATAAGCTACTGTAGTTGTGTAAACGTTCAGTTAACACTGCCGAGCAGCGCTGCACTTCATAGGATTTCTGGAGTGCATTTGCGTTTTTACCACTTTGAATTTGATATCACGCTGCTGAATAATTTATTTAACGTATGTCCGTGTGTTCTCTGCAGTTGTTACTCGGACGTCCTGTGGAAGGCCCGAATCTAAAAATGTCGTCCCGCCGGCGTTCTTCGTGTTTCACCAACAAAGCTCACTTCCGGCGTTTCTGCGCAAGCACTAACGAAAAAAACTTAACCAAA
>JAEMWC010000225.1:665000-740000 GCA_016490735.1 Pachyseris speciosa
AAGTTCAAATCAATAGCTATTTCCAGGATGCGCACCCAAATTCTTGATTGGCAATAGAAATCCTGTCAAGTTTAGGATGGTCGTTAACACCTATCAACGCTGCTGGGACCTCAGTCTAACAATAAGGTTTTCCGTATATATTAATGTTTTCGTGTTATTTGTCTATACGAGTAGTTCGTAAGCTAAAATGCAAGGTTTTTATTCAAAATGGTAATGGATCTTAAAATATGTTTACTTAATGTTCGGGGTTTAGGAGAGAAACTGAAAAGAAGGGAAACATTTAATTGGCTAAGAGGAAAAAAGTTTTCAATTTATTTGCTGCAAGAAACACACTGTTCTGAAAACACAACTACAACTTGGTCAACCGCATGGGGCTATAAAACTTTGTTTAGCGACTGCTCTAGCGCCAGTGGTGGAGTAGCAATTCTTTTTAACAACAATTTCGCCTTTCAGCTTGAAAGATCGTATTCGGATCCCAAGGGCAGATTTATTATTTGTGATATTAAAACAAATGAAAAGCTTTTCACTCTGGCCACAATCTACGCACCAAATGATGATGACTCAGCCTTTGTTTTGAGATTTTCTTCAGCCACTTACAAGATTTTCATTGTGACGATATAATTTTAGGTGGTGATTTCAATTCAGTACTTAATCTAGAAAAGGACAAGAAAGGTGGTCTTGCCAAAACCCACACAAAAGCAGTTAATGTAATCAACGAGTACGCTACAAAATTTGGTTGATGCATGGAGGGTATCTAACCCTGACATCCTGAGATACCGCACATGGCGTAGAAGGAAACCTGAAATCCATTGTCGATTAGATTTTTTCTTAGTGAGTCGGAGTCTAATGTGTAACGTCACGCACACGAACATCTCGGCGGGATTTAAAACAGATCATTCGATGGTGACAATTCAAATTGCAACTCACAGGAATCAAGGGGACCAGGCTTTTGGAAATTAAACATGTCGTTTTTTATCAGAGACGGACTATATAAATCAAATTAGGGCAGCCATCGAGGGTGTTAAGGATGAATATCAAAGTGATAAATCAGTGAATGCCTCCCTGTTATGGGAATGATTAAGTTAAAAGTTAGAGAACAAACTCTGAGATATGCAAAAATAAAAAAGGCAAAAATGTTGTGAGAAGAAGAAGAACTGGAGAAGAAAATTAACATATTGCAGAGGCAACTTGATTCAGGGTGTAATAACGCCAACGAAAAGCTAGTGATTAATATTCAATTAGAAGAGAAAACGAAGGAATTAGAAAAGATTATTGAATACAGAACAAAGGGAGCGATATTGAGGGCAAAATGCAGATGGTACCATGAAGGTGAAAAAAATTCAATGTATTTCCTAAATCTTGAAAAATGGCACTTCAAAAATGGCGTAATCAGTCAACTTAAATTAGGTGACAATGAATTTGCTAGCTCAGACAAAGAAATTTTGTCTGAATGCGAAACCTTTTACAGAAATATCTATAGTTCTAAAACGGACTGCGATGATTTACAAACTAACGAACTTTTTTTTGGAAACACTGTTTCAAAATCATTGAGCCTCGAGGAAAAAGAAAAATGCGAGGGCATGTAAACCAAAGCAGAATGCTTACAAGCTCTAAAAAGACGAAAACCGGAAAAACGCCAGGCTCTGTTGGTTTGCCTATAGAATTTTATAAAGTTTTTTGGAATGAAATCTCGGACTGCCTTTTAAACGCAATTAAGTACGCTTATACTGAAGGTAAATTCTCAATAAGCCAAAGACGTGGGATAATTAAGCTTATACCCAAAAAAGATGCAGAAACTTACTTTGTTAAAAATTGGCGACCAATTACTCTACTGAACTTAGACTATAAAATAGCGGCTAAGGCCATTGCAAATCGACTGCAAACTGTACTTCCAAAACTAATAAATAGCGACCAAACCGGTTTTTTTAAAGGGAGATTCATTGGTGAAAACATAAGATTAATCGATGGCTTAATAAATCACACTGCTGCTCATAATATTTCCGGACTGTTGATGTTTCTAGATTTCGAAAAACCGTTTGACACAGTTGAATGGTCGTTTATATGGAAAACGCTAGGTTCTTTCAATTTCGGATCGTCATTAATAAGCTGGATCAAATTGTGCTACCGTAACATAGAGACCTGCGTCCTTAATAACGGATGGGCAAGCAATTACTTCCTGCCCGAAAGAGGAGTCAGGCAAGGTTGCCCTCTTTCCCCTTATATTTTCATCCTTTCTGCAGAAATATTAGCCAACAAAATACGAGAAAACAAAGACATAAAAGGGATCACTGTGTGTGGAAATGAAATTTTTGATTAGTCAATATGCTGACGATACAACTATGATTTTAGACGGCTCAAAAAATCCTTTACATCTGCCTTACTCGACCTAGAGCTTTTCGGTGCGGTATCTTGCTTGCGGCTCAACAACAAGAAAACAGAAATTCTCTGGATTGGGGCTTGCGCTGGGCGTCATGATAAATTATGTCCCGAAAAAGACTTAAAATGGGTTACAGAAAAACTTAAGGTCTTAGGTGTCTGGATTTCGACCGATCCCATGGTTAGCATGAAACAACGAAACTGCTTAAGCTGCTGGGAATACCGTCGTTTAAGCCTGTTAGGGAAAATCGTTGTACTAAAAAGTTTAATCGCCTCTTAGATTGTTTATATTCTATCACCATTGCCAACGAACCAGGCAGCTCTAGATGAGATTAACAACATGTTCTACAACTTTCTCTGGAGTGGAAGTGGGGACAAATTAAGCGAGATGTAATGATCAGTGATTATAAAAATGGAGGTTTAAGGATGATCGACATTAAATCTTTTAATAAAGAACTCAAATCAACATGGGTCAAAAAATATTTGGACAATGATAATCATGGCAAATGGAGATTGTTCTTTGACTCTGAATTACACGATTTCGGCGGGGATGTTATCTTAAAGGGCAACCTCAACAAAAATGATTTGGCAAAGTTTATACATACATCAGACGCCTTTACAACAGAAATTCTAAAAGTCTGGTCAGAAATCAGTTATGATGATGACATAACTTCTACCAAAAATTTGCTTTCTTTACCCCTTTGGCAAAAATCACTTGTGAGAATTGGAAATAAACCTGTTTACTACAAATCATGGTCTTCCAAAGGAATACAAAACGTCCGGCATTCAATGAAAGACGCAGATAACTTGCTATCTTTCACTGAATTCAAGGAACCCTTCGACGTCAAAACCAATTTTCTTGTTTATCACAGTGTGGTATCGTGCATAAAAGTGTTAAGGAATGCCATAGAAAACCAAAATGAAAAAAACAGAAATTTTAGCACTTTTATAGAAAACTTCATAAAAGCTCCTAAATCGAATAGATTGGCATACAAAAAGCTAGTCAGCGCTAAATAGAGCAGCCCTAAGAAAAGCCAAGAGAAATGGTGTGTCGACTGCAACCTTCAGTGCTTCAAAACAATTGATTGGAAGATGGCTTACAAACTCCCTTTCTGCAGCACTAAAGCTACCAAATTAATTATTTTCCAGTTTAAACTACTTCACAGGCGTTTAGCGACAAATGATTTTCTAAATAAAATAGGCATTAGAGAAGATGATATTTGTACCTTTTGTAGAACAGCGAAAAAGTCCCCTTTTCATTTATTTCGGTCGTGTAGCGAGACGTCTTGTTTTTGGCAGGGCTTTATGAAATGGTTGGCCGAAAACCAAATAAAAGTAAAATCCAACATCTTCACTCCCGATACAATAATTGGCTTGAGGTCGGACACCCTATCCAACACAGTAGTATAGTGTTTGGGGGTACGAAATCAATTGACTTCGTTTTCCCCAAACACTATACTACTGCCTTCTGGTCTCGTATTCTGGAATATATAGTTATTTAATTTGATGGAATATATAGTTATTTAATTTGATGGAATATATAGTTATTTAATTTGATGGAATATATAGTTATTTAATTTGATGGAATATATAGTTATTTAATTTGATGGAATCTATAGTTGTTCAATCTGATGGAACCAAGGTCAGCACACTTCATAAAATGCGTGACATTCTCGGAAAAATCACCAAGCGTGACATTCTCGGAAAACAGGGAATGAGTCATCGCCTATAGCTGCAGAAAAAAAATAGCAAAACTGGTGGCCACCAGAACCTCTCATGAGGGACTTAATTTGGAATTTGAATCACCACCCGTCCCTCATGAGAGGTTTTTTTGTTTTGTTTTTTTGAATTCCCACCACCTCACCACCAGAGCTCTGGCCCTATCAGACCCTCTTGGGGCCAATTATTTGTTTTTTCACCCTCCGGCTTGAGATTGAACCGGCACTTCTGTCAAAGCCTAAGCTTCCACTATGGCTCTACCCAACAATCCGACACCATCTAAGGGTGATTATTTATTTTTCATTTTTTATTTTTCATTTTTTTTATTTTTCATTTTTTTATTTTTCATTTTTTATTATTTTTTTATTTTTTCAACCCATGGAATAACGGCGGGGGTTTTTCATTATTCCACGGGGTGGCTTGTATACATTTCGCTAACGAAAGGCCCCCGCTTTTTCCAATCGTTAGATACTCTGCATACAAGCCACTCTTTATCTGTGTGAAACAACCCTTATATTTTCGTTTGTATTTTCATTTTTATGCTTGTGGTACATAAATGAAATTTACAAAGATAAAAAATAATACGCATGTGTAAAAAGCGAAAAATCTGACGTAGTTTGATGACTCATTCGAAAGGGAAACCCCCCAAAGAGGGCAGTATTTTAAAACTCACAAAAATCATATGGCGTGACGTCAACAGCTAGATTTCATAATGTCCATAGGCAAAGCTTGTCACGCCATTATCATGAATATACCGCTTGTCGTCAAAGCAGCTGAGTGATACTTTATTTATCTCATAACTTCCAAGTTGATGGTTCTGACTTCTAATTGTTTTCATTCTATGATGCATCTGTTTATTATCAAATAGTGTCTCTTTATAATTTTCATGTTTGATGTTATTCTTAATAATATTCTTACTAATACCTTTTGCTGTCTTCCCTCCTTTCTGATCATCTTTAATATAGCTATACATCTTCGATCTCAGTCCTACGAATTCACATATTGGGACTCCAGCAGCCTCATCTTTCATCTTACCAATTACTTTTTTATTGGTCTTATCGGAGAATGGCGAGCTTTCAGAGTAGTCACTATTATCGAATTTATTTTTATCCTTCCAGAAATTTCTATAGATGTCATGGGTTCCAATTTCATAGGTTAGTGAGTCTGTGTCTGTGAATAATAATTTTGCTTCATTTCCATATTTCTCTTTGATGTAGTTGTAATGGAAATCGTACATCAGTGTCTTGCTAAGGTCTAGAATACACATCCCCACGTATGCTGGCCGGTTTAAAGTAAGTGTTTCTTTTATCTTATGAACAGCTACTAGATTTTCATTGAAGATTTTACTGCTAACATAAGTGGGTTTACTAGCTAATTTCAATAGCTTCTCCTCATCAGTCACCAATCTGACGTCTACTCGCTTTCTGAGGTTTTCCATCGTTTTGCCAAATACACTGTTATTCATCAGCTTGAAAAAGTCTTTCTCAAAAGCATTTTTAGCATTCTTACGTTTTTCAGTATTGAAATCAATATATTGCCTAAGCCACGCGGACTGATTGAATTCTAACACTCGATGGATTTTAGTTATTTTCAAACCGAGATCAGTATATAATTGGAGGTTCCTGTAATGGAGCACGTATTTTTCTTTGTTGCTTAATGTTGGTATCAGTTTATGTACCAGACCAGTTGATATTTTATATTTCTTCGCTATGTTTTTACAATAATCTGATAGCATGTCCCCAGTCACTTTGACCTTTTCCGGTGCCAGTGGATAGTCATTGTGAAGATCATGTAACTCTGGGGGTATTCTAAATCAACTTCAAGAATCAAACCTTTGTTGCTGTCTTCTTTATAGACAGCCAGGTCTAAATTATTGATCTGTTTTTGTGTCAACCATTTGAAACCACTGGTTGGTAAATATTGACTCATAGCCCAACCATACAAATTATTAGCATCAAGATACACGATGTACTTCGAGGGCGCCTTCTCGTCATACTCTTTCATGTATTTATTATTTGCTTTACCGTAACGGTTGGCTATATAGCTGATTCCTCCACGCATACCCTTTTCAATGAACTGGAACATATCAATGTCTGTCATCAATTCTAATTTTATGTCAGTCATTTTTAGCATGGCGTCCCAAGATAAACCGGAAGATGTGAAATAGTGACACGGGTCCAGTTTATAGTACTCAAGGCATGTTTTTCTGAAGTTTTCAAATACATCAGCCAGTAGGAGTACATCTGTTTTAAGGTACAGGTCATGATAATCACCCATGTTTTTCAAAGAGAATGTTTCCCACACTGTCTGAGCATGTGTGTAGTCTTCATCTGATATATGCGTATCACTCAGTATGCTATAGAATTCTTCTTTTGAGGGCAGCTTCTGATTGAATTGATCGAAACTGTCCATGTAGTCGTAAGGATAAACACCTTTCTGTGCCATCAGATTAAGATCCTTTCCCTTAAACTCTTGTGAGGTGTATTTTAAGGCTTCTCTAGGTAGATTGCCTACAAGTTTTTCCAAACTGGAGCTCATGAACTGGAAACTATCAATGAAGGTCAAGTGGTTGCCAAGCATGAAAGCCATATACTTCTCCATGTTATTTGGGATAGCATTGATATTCATTTGACAGTCTTCACCTTTCTTGTTTTTGTAAGTGTGCTTCTTAACAATAGCTCCAATCTCCTGCATAATAAAATGACTATCATAGCCTCTTAGATTGTGAAATATGACTGGTATTTTTATTTCTTCTGGGTTCACTCTGAGTTTCAGATTACAATCTTGGTGAGCAGAACCTCTGTATTTACCAGTGATGTGACAATGATCTCGGACTCTAATATCCTTTTCAGTATATTTCTTATCACAGATGTGACAAACTTTGGCTTTTCGGAATTTCTCTTCATCATCTTTAGTCATTTTCAATGGTTTGTTAAAATTTTTTTTCACAACATTCTTGCAATATTTGACCTCCTCCAGCATAGCTTTCATGAATTTGTACACAGCCTTTTCACCCCTGTATATTACTGCTGGTTTGCTGTATTTATCGTCATAGCAACAAACAACTTTATAGCCGTAGCCACAGTCAGTATGCTTCTGATAGGCTTCAGTATATGATTTATCACTGTTGGGTTGACAACCATGTATTTTCTCAGTGATGGCCTCAAAGTCAGCATATATAACAAATGGTACCCGCTGTTGTTTATGAAAGTTGTTGAATTTCAGTATGTTGTTATCTTTGTTTGGCATTTTTATTGCCTGTGTGCCATTTACTTGCATGCAGTTGTCCTTGTGATTATTCAACACCCTTTCAGAGCTGAAGCATTGAAGACAGTGCATACAAAAATGTTTTCTTTCTTTGTGCTTTGTTTGATTGTACATAAACTTATTGAAATCTTTGATCAGCACATAATGCTTGTTTTCATTTTCAGTTATTAGAAGCAGATTCAAGCAGTCTTCATATTTCTCTTTTGAAACAAAAATTGGATATGGCTGTCTATTCTCATAACCAAAAACATTGATGTTGATCTCATTTTGTTTCTCTATCTTGTTGTAATGCTTGGTTGCAACTGGGAATTCAATCCCTGTATAATCCAATTTTTCAATGTATTTTTTGTCAACTTTTTTAATCCTCTGTGGGTATTTCTCTTGTGGGTTCAGGTGTCTGATGTGACACCATCGGAAGCATTCATTATCCTCATTTTTCAAGTTAATCAAACCCTTCGCACTGTTTCTGAGTTCATTCGGTAGTTTAATGTATGAGGAGCCCTTCATTGGCGCATATTTCACAACATTGAGGTAATGGCTGTCAACAGATTCAATTGTCCAACCTGAACCTTCAGATACCCAAACTGCAATCTTATTCATTATTTGGTCTTTTGACAACTGTAGTGATTCAGTTACTTCCAGATTATTCACAATTGTTTGAGCTACACTGTTGAAATATGCGGTTTTGTATTCTATTTCTCCGTCAGTCATTTTTGCAAATGTTACCTTGAGTGTTTCAACAAATTTGAGACCTTTAATTTCATTCAACAATTTTATAATATTATATGCAACAGCCTTTCTTGTGTTTTGCAGTTGCGCAAGCGGGTCTTTGTTATTTTTTATACCGATTTCAAAAGATTTTGTGAAGCCCTTCAGAGCTTTCTCTGTTTGCTCTATCTTAGTCCTGGTTGTAGGTGTTGGTCTCTGAATCACCTTTTTGGTTCTGGGGGCTGGGATCGGTCTCTTTTTCAATTGTTCTATTTCTTCCAACCATTCTTTTGGTGGTGCTGGTAATCTTTTCCTCTCAAAATAATCAACCAATTCTTTGACAGTTGGTCTTTTCGTCCTTGGGGCGGGAATTGGTCTTGTTCTTGGTTTAGGTACAGGTTTTGTGTCATCAACTATAATAACTTTAGGCTTTTTCTGCTGCTTCAACAGCAATTCGATTAGCTTGGATTTGCTCAATTTTTTGAGACTTTTCTTGTCCATATTACTACTAGTTTCGATAATTTTTTCCATTTATAATATATCTATAGTTATTATTTCTTTAAAACATTTCCGTCTGCGTTTAAATATGGTTGAGAATTCAATTGATCCAATTACTGGATCCTTTTGAATTGTAATTATTGAAGAATATTTTTTTGATGTTTTTTTGTTTTAATATGACAAGATTTTCCTGCCATTGTGTAGTTACGTCCTGTCTTACATATGTTACAGTACCATTCTTTATTTAGCATATAGGTAGTCTTGTGTTTTTTTCTTTCCTCATCACTGAGAACTCTAGGCCTTCCACGACCTCTTTTTACATTTTTATTTTCCATATATAATCTATATATTTTTATTTTTATATCAATTTAATTTTCTTTTAAATCTTTCCTTCGTGATAAGTATAATTTGCTTTCTTCCAAGTGCTTGGTTATTTCATAAATAAGTCTTCGAAACAATTGCTCATGATGTACTTACACTTATTTTTCTCATACATTTGCTTCATACTTTTTTGTTTATCTGACACTTGATACACACCAGTTGGACTTTTGAATTCAAGACATAGAGCATTGTATTTTCTAGTGGGATTCAACAGCATTAAATCACACTGTCCAGCCATATATCCTTTCTTATAACTTCTGATTCGCATGTTTGAGCTTATTTGATTTTCACCTAATCCCGCCACCATTAAAGCATCTTCATATTTTTTTCTGATGAATGATACAATCTTGCAGTGCAGATCATTTTCACTTTCAATCATCAGCATGTTATTACTTCTATCATTGAACTGATTGTAATACCCCTGTTTTCTGATTGATGGCAACACTTTAGATGTAACCCAATGTTTGAATTTTATGGCTTCTTGTTTTTTGGAAGACAGTATAAGGGAATAAAATCCTGATTCATTTATAAAAAAACATTTATAAGACTGTTTGACCTGATGGACACTTTCGGTCCCTCTGCTTCCGACCTGATGGACACTTTCGGTCCCTCTGCTATTCGTCATTATTTTGAGGTCTATCAAGATTTTATCATCAGGTACAACATAATTTCTAACCGCTCTTTGTGGATTTTTATAGTCAAGAATTTTGGCTATATCTCTTCCTCTGAACCAAACGTTATTTTTATCATCAACATAACAGTCTATTGACACATCTAATTCTTTGTTATCGTAGGAATATTTTTGCATTTGTATATTATATTATATTAATTTATTTTTTAATTCATTTTCGACCTGTGTTTAAATATAGTCAGGAATAATAATATTCTTGGCTACATATAATAGCAAATGACAGTATGTACTACTGTAGGGTCTCCTTCACATATATGTTAGATAATTTTCTCTTTATAATATGTCTTTTAAATCCTTGAACCGTATCCAACTGTTAAATTCGTCACTGTAACCCTTCCACTTCACCAAAGCTTGTTTCTTCTTGTAATCTCTGCGAATGACTTTATCAATACGGAAAACATCCTGTCTGGCTTTCAATAATTCAGCTTCATAAAAACTCCCTTCAATATCTTCACCTTTCAGATCCTTTATTTTGTAAGTGACTGGATTAGTGTATTGGATTTTATCAACTGTAAACACTTCTTCAGTCCAATTTGGTGTATAGCCCTTGTCGAACACATTCCGTTTATACTTAGATATTCGAACCTTATCACCTATTTTGAATTTCGGTTTCTGTTTTAATGTTTTCATATCACCATACAAATTGAAGTAAACAGTTCCTTCATTCCTCTTATCAGATGCTTCAACGGGTGTCATCTTTGTGCTTGAATGTTTGGTATTATTATACTGTTTCACTAATTTTGGTAACATGTCTAAATACTGTGTATTACCTTGAACAGTGAACTGCTTCCACATTTTGGATTTAATTGTCCTATTCCATCTTTCAACTACTGATGACTTCTCTTCATTCTCAGTTGAGTACATCTGTACACTATGTTTCTCTAGCAAGTCCTTCAAGTGTTTGTTGTAAAACTCTTTTCCCTTGTCGACCCATAAATACTGTGGTTTTCTGCCTTCCTTGAATATTGTTTTGAATGCTTCAGTGACAGATTCACCTTTCTTATCCTTCAATGGGACAATCCAACCATATTTGCTGAAGACATCAATAACCATAAGAAGATATCGATAACCTTTATTCCATTTACTGAACTGTTGCATTTCAACTAGATCACTTGCCCATATTTCATCAATTTTATTTACAATCACACGCCGCCGAGTGAAATTTCGTTTTATGGGTGCATGTAATTCATCAGCTAGTTTTTCTTGCCAGTTTTCTTCACTCGACGGCTTTTTCCGTTTTTTGAAACACCAAGACCAAGTTTCTGTTTTTTGTCAATTAAGAATCTAGCTGTTTGACCCCATTTTGGCATCTCACCATATGGTATTTGATCAAGTGACTCGACCATTGTTTTCACAATCACCTTTATTTTTTCCCATATCATAACAAATATCGTGATAAGCTGCTATTTCATCTACCTTGTTGTAAGGTTGGACATTCCATTTTGTGACCTCACCTGTGTTTTTATCATACTCTAACTGTTTATCGAGGGGATTATAAGGTCCCATGTATTTATACTTCCGGGTGTCCATCCACTTTTTGGTTTAGGAAGCTTGCCAATAACCTTATGAATGTCAATAGCACCGCCATAATCTAATCCTTTGATATCTGTTTTGTAACGAATATTTGGTCTCACTTTTGTTGAGAGTTGTTTCAAAGCTTCTGACCCAACCTTTGTGATTGCAGGCTTTGCGAGGGAAAGTCCTTTGTCAATTAATTTCTTTTGCAGCTTTGGATTTCTCATTGCTTCAGAAGCATAATATCTTCCCATTTCTACACCTTTCTTTGCTAAATAAGGGACTCCATGTTCTAAGAATCCTGTTAGTGCCATATCTGCAGCCGAATCTAGTATGCCCGCCCCTTCAGACGGGCTATTCAGTTTCCCCGATTTCTGACAAATTTAGTCTTTGTGATTCCACATTCAGCACAAGTACATTTCATCACAGTTCGACCATTTTTTGTCTTTTGATATCTTTCACTTCCTGGTACACATTCAGTGACTTTCTTCTGTTTAACACAATATGATTTCACCATTATACATATTGGTTAGATATTCTTGAAATAATTTATGTAAACCTGTGATTGACTCTTGTGTCTGTTGGATCAAATTCAGCATTATGTATTGTATTAAGAATGGATCTCCCATTTTGTCTCTCGAGAAGATAGTACAAACACCAATATCCACACAAGACTGAATCTCTTTCTTGTATCTCATCTCCAGAGTATTCAAGTTGTTTTCCACTTGTAGCCATGTATTTCTGTACTTCTGTTGGCATCATTAAACCAAATGAGTCAAAGTATTCACAGTATCTATCACCAATTCGATAACATACCCAGTGAGTACCAGGTCCAATTTTGGAATCAAGATTGACAATCCCACATTCATTCTTTTTTATTTGTCTCGGCATATTGTCTCTTGAAAATACTCCTCTAAAATGTTTTATTCCAAGTTGTTTAACCCAATTGATTAAATCAAAGTTGGATAAGGGTTTGTTTACAAAATGGTTCCTAGTATGGGGATTGAATTGAATGGACTGTTTTTGCCCAGTAGAAGTCCTTTTCCTTTTCTTTTTTTTTTCATTCCATAACCGATTGGGTTATCCCATGTACCAAAAACAGGAGGGGATTGCCATGGAATCATAGCATGTTTCCCACCTTTCTTTCTGGGTACAATGTCATCTGGAACATGAACAGGTATTGACCGTCTTGGACGGCTGCTTTCAACATGCAAACCTTTTCCAAATAACCCCTTGACTGCATCAATGGCTAATGGGATACCGATACTCGCCAGTATTGTTCCAATACCCTTTCCAGTCTGAGTTTTTGTTGGTTTGATAGCAAGTTGTCCACCAGACTGCATCGCATTTACAAGATCAGCCATTTGTCTCACATTCAATAAATTTCTAAAATTCAATAGTTGGGGCAAGTTTTTATTGGGAATAATGAATCCTCCTTTTTGTTTCTTTCCAAATAGTTTATCAATGCCGAGACTTGCTAATGAAGAAAGAGCACCTGTAGCCAATGCTGGAGCCGCTTTAGCTACTGCTTTACCTGCATAAGGCAATAGTCTTGTTCCAAGTGAAAAAAGACTGGACCAAAGAGAACCTCCTTCTACAACAGCTTTTCTGATTTGTGATTTTGATATTTTGATGTCTGAACCTTTTCCTGATCTTCTTGATTTCATCAGTTTGTTGATTTGTCTCTTAGTCAACATTAGTTGATCACCACCAGACAATTCACTATGTGTCAACCTGATTGTTACGGGCGAATTTGTTGCATAAGCTTTTGCTAGCTTTTGTTTCTGACCCTGTGAAAGTTTCACTCCATGAGGATGATAAGTAGTCATATAATATATGTTTATACTAAATTGTATTTAATATAAAACAATCATTTAATTTAATTATTTAATTAATTTAATTTACTTTGATCTCAGAATTAATTTTCCATCAGTCTTTCTCATCTCAATATCCTGCTCATAGAGGACCAGTGCATACACACTGTAATCAGCATTTGTTGCAGCACTCAAAGTGTATTTGAAAGTCAGTTTTGTCATTCCATCTTTAATATCCTGTTTCTGTTTTGTCAGATCAAAGTAAATGAAAGGGAATAATTGTACCGAAGTTTCCTCTTGTGAGAAGGGTACTGTCACTGAAATCATTAACCGCATGAACATATTTCAAAACATCTCTAAATACTCTTGTTGGTTCTGTTGATGGTTTATAATGAAGCTCTGGATAATCATTTCCGTTGCCAACCTCAAGATAACAATCAGTTAAAGTTCGGTTATTTGCAACTGAGAATGTGTTATAGAGAAATTTATTGGCTGTCTGATCAGAATCATTAGCATCATTGATGATGAATACAAAGACATGCCTGGGTTTGTTTATTCCTGTGGAAATACGGAAATTGGCAGTCTGTTGTCTTGTTGAATTGCCTCTCTCAACCATTTCTCTCATGTAAGTCCACTTTCTGTTGTCAAGATACTTGCTCATGTATAAGGACTTTCCCGCAGAATTAAAAACAATGCGAGGAACTATTAGCTGGAATTTAGTTAGTACCACACGGCAATCATCGACAGCTTGCCAAATCAAATTGGCATCACTCTCAAGTGTCAATTTCACCTCTACTTTTGAGTTAGGCATGAGTTTATCCCAAAAGCTCTTGAAAAAACCGTATCTGTTCAATGCTATCTCTGCATTTACTTCACCAGCTGCACCATTCAACAGTGCTTTGCGAGCTGCGAAACTTTGTTATAAGTAGCCACCTGGGCAACTCTATCATCAGCTTGTCTTTTGTCGTCAAGATAGAAGAACTCATTGGTTCCCTGACTTACAGCATAACCCTGTGAATACTCAAGCAATGACTTAATATTTGTGACTTGGTTGGCATCTCGGCACTCATAAACATCAAGACCATTCATTTTCACATTAATGGTGTTTATAAGAGCGTGAACTGAATTAACGATACCATTTCGATCTCCTGCAGCAATGTCAGCTCCATCTGCAAGCTTCTTTACAATGAAATCGACATTAAAACGGGCATTGTACCAATCAAATGGTGTAGTCTCTCCACTGTTATCAACAACAAATCGGTAGTCTGTTTTCCTCTGATGTTCATTATTTGCTACTACAGTATTAAGTGCTGTCTCTAGTTCGAACACTACATCTTCATATCTTTCGATATATTTTGAGTCACGATAGTTTGACATATATTATTGTGTTAGATAAAAGTTATTTTATTTTGCGAGGTCAGCCTCTCTTTCTTTTGATTAAACCACCAGTCTGGCTCACACTCTCAGTTCCACTCTTGTTTCCACTTTTTCTCTTTTTCAAAAGTTCTATGATTTTGTCACCAGCTTTTTTGCCAGCATGTTCACCAATTGTTGTGGCTGCTTTTTTTCCAGCTGTTTTGATCATATCAGTCACAATACCTTCACCATGTTGTTCATATTTTTTAAACTCAAACCGTTTCATATACTATTAGGTTTTATAATTCCACACCTCTCAAGAATAACTCAATATACCAATCTATCCCATTCAAATCGACTGGAGCTCCAGAAGAGTCTGTGACATAAAAGCGTATTGAGCTGATATTATGTGTTGAGATATCATTCCATTTAAGAAAAAGAGGTTTGTAAGTGAAAGGTAAACTTCTGACTAGATTTGTGACTGGAATAACAGCGATTGTATTTGTGCTATTTCCATCAACAATGCTATCTGTCACCAAATCACAATTGATATAAATTTCATCTACTCCTCTTGTAATATCAGGTAGATTTGTTCCATATTCTGTGACTGAAACTAATTTTGAATCGAAACCGATAAGTTTTCTGAAATCAAGATTTCTCAGATCCACTCTATAGTTTTCATCAAGTTCAATCAAAATGCGATATGTTGACAAAACGAAATACATGTTAATACCATACTTGAATTTTGATTTGTCTGTTTCAGATGGATTAAGTACATGGCTATTTTTACTCATATACTTATGAATGTAACTATTGATATCGTCGTATGAATACATCCCGTTAACGAATGTTATTGTTTCCCAGTTTACACCTTTGTCATAGCTGTATTTAATTTGATTATTCCCAAAAATATCTCTGATATTGTACCAACTGTATGTCATATTGATGGAATCCACAGCTATTTATATTTTAAATCATTCTTTAATTTAATAGGTGTATTGAATCTTTTTTTAAAATCATGACTCTTGCTGACACCAATTTTGTCTCTGTTTTTACTGTTGAATCGTAATGAAATTTCTGTCATATACTTTTACATTAGATATTTCATCATTATTTTATTCAACTCACCGGTTTTCAGGATTCCCAGTCTGTTCAATGTATGCAATATTTTTGTGAATTCATTTTGAACATTTTTGCTGTTGTTGCCGGCTGAAATAGATCCACCAAGCAACTGTAGTCTTGAAAGCATGTCACCCAAAAATATCCCTTGAACCCATTGCACCTCTTCTCCTTCCTATGCCTGAACCAATAGTTGATGCACCTTCCTTAACAGTTTCCATTCTTTTTCGGTACTTTTGCATTAGTTTGATCCTTTGAGTCAATTCATATATCTTTTCTTTATTTTTATCCCTATTTGTTTTGGTTGTTGATAGATGAGCTTTTTGTCTTCCAAGTTGTTTGGTTATTTCACCAATATTTCTGTTATACTTATCGATGTCGATTGTACCATCCATTATCCTATCAAAAATTGTTGTTGGAGGAGACAATTCATATTCCTGTAATACCTTAACCTCATCAAGTGAGAAACCTTTGTCAAGATTTGACTTATACTTTGGTTCTGTTTCAGTCATCATTTTAGGTTTGTAATCAATTGGTAATGTTGTTTTCATTGGTACTGATTCAGGTAACGTGTTTAATAGCATAAGATCTTCAAAACCAGATGTCAAGGCTTTTTGATTCTTTTTCAACTGTTCAATAACTTCATCCTGTTTTTTGTCAACACTTTCTTTCACACTCTTCTGGACATCAATAGAGGGTTTCAGCAATTCTGATGTTGTATCATATGCATCCTGTTTTCTGTATTCATAAGTCTTGATAACATCACGAACTTCTCTAGTTTTATTTCCAGCTTCAATTCCACTTTTAAGAAGCCTTTTCATTCGTTCTATATCCATATACAATTGTGTTAGACTAATCTAAACTATTTACATATGGAAATCCCTAATTATGATATTCAGGGTTTAAAGAATTCATTCAGACAGTTGTATCCGTATATGCCAAAAGATACATTTAGAATGTTATTGGCTGGTAATTCTGGATCTGGAAAGACAACATTGTTCATGCATCTGATTATGGAACCGTTGGTCTATTATGATCAGATACATCTTTATGCAAAAAATTTGGATCAAGACAAGTACAAATATCTTCGGAAAGTAATGGATGAAATAAGCAGTCACATTGGATATCCTGCCTTGCTTTGCAGTCAAGAAGAGATATTGCCAGTTGAACAAATAAAAGACACAGATTTGCAGCGATTGGTTGTTTTTGATGATTTTGTCACTGACAAGAAACAAGATCAGATAATCAGCTATTTCATTCAGGGAAGACACAAGAACTGTTCAGTCATATATCTCACACAATCATTCTATGGCTGTCCAAAATCAATCAGACTCAATTGCAGTCACTTCTGCCTTTATGATTTCCCATCCACAAGAGAAAGAAACTTGATTGCACAAGAACTTGGAATAGACAAGAAGAAATACATTGAAGCCACCAAGAAACCTTATTCCTTCTGTTATGTTGACAAGCCAATGAAAACAATCAAGAGGAATTTTTATGGTGCTGTTTAATCTAATCTAATATTATATGGCAATCAATAATTTTCAAAATCCAGAAAAACAGGAGAATCCCAGAACAGAAAGAATCGAAAAATTGATCAAACCTGACGCTGCTGTTGAAACACCATTTGAAATCGCTGAAAAAATCAAAATGGAAGTATACAGGAGGACACAAAAAGTATTGAAAAACAATAAGAGACTACCTGTCATCTATGAAACCATACCACCTGAATTCTCGGAAGATGAAAGCAGTGATGAAGAAAATTAATCTAACAAGATGATATAATGGGAGTTTTTAATTCTCCACTAGATCAAGATGAAACAAAAACTGGTGAAAGAGGCCCGGCTGGTCCAATTGGTCCCAAAGGTGAAAAAGGTGATAGAGGTGAAAGAGGTCCAAAAGGTGATAAAGGTGATAGAGGTCCATTTGGTTTCAAAGGTAATAAAGGTGAAACAGGTGATGGATTTAGATTAACACAAGATGGCAATTATGATATTGAAAATAAACGTTTGACAAATGTTGGTGATCCAGTAAATCATTATGATTCTGCTAACTTGGGATATGTTAATGATGCTGTTTTATCAATTGAAGGAACACGTGTTAATCCATTTAAATTTCTTCTTGAAGATGTATCAAAAACAACTATTCTTAGAAATGCGAATAATCTGACATTGGAAGATTTTGACAAAAGCCCTTACAATTTCAATAAAAAAGCCTTGTCTTTTGTTATTCCTTCTGCTGGTCTTACAACTGTTCTTCGTTTTGATTTGTCACAATTGGAAGTTTCAAAGTACACTTTAGTTGTTGAGTTTTATACTGATGGTAACCCAAATAATGCAACAGTTGATGACGACAATCTGTCATCTAATTTAATTGAAAGAAAGGATTCAATAAAAAGAGCATTTCCAAAGACTCATCTTGTTGATGGTTATCTCAAAAGAATATTCTTCCTTGAAAAAACAAGTCATGGTTCCACATCAATGGAGTTATTGTTGATTTCACCATATTTACAAAATAATAAAAAACATCATGTCATAGTTTATGGTGTTTATGGATTTTCTAATATCATTTTATCACATATTCACGACCCAGCTTTTGAATTAGAAGAAGGAAGAATTGTATTTGATCGTGAGCTTAAAATGAGTTTTCATAGAATAGTCAATGTTGGACGCCCTATACTTCCACAAGACTGCGCAACTAGAAAATACGTTGATGATGGTGTAAGAGGTAAAGTGAGTACAACATATCTCAATAATAACTTTGTGAAAAAAGATGGAAGCGTTGCAATGACTTCTGATTTTAATCTTGGAGGTAACAAATTGACTAATGTAGCAGCGCCAACAGCAAACAATGATTCAGCCACAAAGGGGTATGTTGATACTGAAATTGCTGGCATTGATGTTTCTCCATTTCTTAAAAAAGATGGAAGTGTTGCAATGACTGGTGATCTTGACATGGGTGACAATAAAATAACAAATGTTGGGGCTCCAACTTCTGACAAAGATGCTGCCAACAAAAAGTGTGTTGATGACCTTATTTTATCAGCATCTGGTACCCAACGCAACCCATTCGCTTTTCTGTTAAAAGACATATCCAAGTCTTCTGCAGTCAGTGGTGTGGAAAACCTTCAAATTGAGAATTTTGACAGATCACCATACCACATAAACAAGTCGTCATTGTCTTTTTTCATCAAACGAAGAGGCAACTTTACATCTAAAATTCGTTTTGATGTTTCATCATTGAGTAATGGACGGTACACATTTGTTACTGAGTTTTACTCACCATCAGATCCAAGAAGTGCTGCAATCAGTTTAACCCTTCCAACAATTAATATGCGTGACGCTGGACTGTCATTTCAAAAAGCTTTTACTAGAACTCCACACGTTGATGGTTATATCAAAATTCTTTTCCAGATAGAAAAAAGAAGTGGTGGTCAAGCGACAATACAGGTGGAACTTTCCAGCACAGCTCCTGCGTCTAACACCAAAACACATATCATCGTTTATGGGGCTTATGGCTATCATACCAATTTGTCTTACTTTCTCCATGACCCAGCTTATGAAATTGAAAACGGTCATGTTGCGTTTGGTAGTAATGTTGACATGAAATTAAACAAAATCATCAACCTACAGGATAACCCCTCAAACCCACAAGATGCTGTAAACAAAAAGTATGTTGATGCTGAAATTGCTGGTATTGATGTTTCTCAATTTCGTAAAAAAGATGGAAGTGTTATAATGACCGGCAATCAGGATTTTGGGGGGTTTATTATTAGAGGTCATGGGATAGGAAACCAACCAGCAGATCTTGTGAATAAATCGTATATTGACACTAATCTCGCATCAAAAAGTAGTATCGGTCAAACTCTACTTCGAGATGGAACACAAGAAATGACTGCTAATTTAAATCTGGCTGGTAACAAAGTGATCAACTGTGCAACACCAACTGCTAACACAGATGCTGCCAATAAGTTTTATGTAGATGATAAAACTAAAGATATAATTGGATTTACATCTGATGGAAGTTATGATTTTTTAAACAAACACTTGGAGAATGTTGGTCAGATTCATACTTCAGACTATATTGACATGAATAATAATAAAATAACAAATTTAGCGGACGTGGTGAATGAAACTGATGCAGTGAACTTCAGAGTTTTAAATCGAGCTTCACAAACCATCAGAGCAAACACTTTATTATTGAATGG
Source organism: Pachyseris speciosa (assembly GCA_016490735.1). Taxonomy (NCBI): domain Eukaryota; kingdom Metazoa; phylum Cnidaria; class Anthozoa; order Scleractinia; family Pachyseridae; genus Pachyseris; species Pachyseris speciosa. The sequence continues at coordinate 684,652 of JAEMWC010000225.1, forward strand.
AACAAATGCGATGGCAGCAGATATGAAACTTGGAGGGCATAAAATCATTAACTTAAAAGAAGGAACAAATAAAACCGATGCCGTAAATTTAGATCAATTAGAAAAAAGTCATATTTCATCTGCTTCTCATCCAAAGAATGCTTTCAAATATTTGATGAATGATATCAATGAAATTAGCACTGAATATGGCTTGACAGTTAATGGATATGTCAATTTACCTCGCTCACCACATTTGATTTTAAAAAAGGTCATTGATATAGACTTGAATAAAGAAGCTAATCATATTTACAGAGCTAGAATTGGATTTAATATGTACACAATAAATGATGGAAAATACACTTTCATTCTTGAATGGCTATTTACTGATTATGAAGGAATGAGTCTTAGTAGTGTAACATTCAGTGCAACTGGTGGAATTACAATTCATAAAACTGTAGGGAGAAAATTTGATAACAGAAATGAAGATCATTCGAGATATTTATTATGGATTGAAAAACCTTCAGTAAGTTCACCACCTGAATATTTATATTGTACGATTCATATTAATGCTAACCCAACTTATCCAAATAAGTACAAAGTTCATTGTGTTGCATATGGTATTGATTTTGAAGCTGTAGACGTTCCATCAAGTGTTTACGACTTCGCAGAAGCTTATAAAATTGTGAATGAAACAATACAATTACAAACTGATTTCGATTTGAATGGTTTTGATGTGAAAGAAAATGAAAATTGGTTGTTTGGTGGAGACAATGGTGAATTGACAATGCTGAATAATATTAATATGAACACTTATCTGATAAAAGAGGCTAAACTTGGTGGTGATTTAAATCTGAATGGCTATAGAATTCATAATAATAGTTTGAATCTATTTCGTTCAAGCGTTACAGGTGTAATTATGGAAACAGCTTTCGATTTGGGTGGATTTGCTCTTTACAGGCCGAAATTAGGAGGTGATCTAGATTTGAATGGGAATGGAATAATCGGTCAAATACAATATTTAAATTGCTTTGTCAAAGCCAATCGAGGACATGATAAGAATGTTTTAAAGCCTGTATTGATAAATGGCTCTGAATTTTTAGTTATTCACAACAATAACTTTCATATTAAGAATATGTGTGTATTACAAGGAACAAAACCCGGAATATTCTACTTCAAGACAAAAGCTGAAGGTGGTAGGCCTTTGCCATTACCAGCAACTTTTTATGAACACAGACAATCTTCTTTAAGTAGAAACATCACAACGGTCAACATCAACAAATCATTATCAAGAGGCTATTTAATCATTGATTATTCACATCCCAATACAGGTGCATTTGATACAACATTCACACTTGAAGTGGTCATGAATTAATCTAAATTAATATTATAATGGGAGTTTTTAATTCTCCACAAAATCAAGATAATAAAGGTCATACTGGTGCAATTGGTCCTAAAGGTGATAAAGGTGATAGAGGTCTAATTGGTCCAAAAGGTGATAAAGGTGATGGATTTACATTAACACAAGATGGCCACTATGATCTTGGAAACAACAAGAAATTGATAAATGTTGATGAAGGAACTGATGATAATGATTGTGTCACAAAAAAACAACTTGATCTGAAGTTAGATAGAGCTACTTTTGTTATTTCCAACTCTCTCGGACTGGTGTACCAGTCCTTGATGGAATTTCTATTGCTCTCATCCCAGCTCTCTCTGTTTTAACATCTGATACAAACGATAGAGTCTCAAGATGGGTTCATCCAGTCAATAATATATCTTTCACACAAACTGATAATTCCAAAAAACCTCTGCTGTTGAGAGATTCAAATAAAAAGAGATTCTTTCTGCGATTCGATGGGACTGATGACTACTTGAGAATAAATTCATTTGATGTATCCAAAGTTGCTGGACCAAATGGGAATACATGCACAGTAATTATGGTTGTTAATACAAAACAAGTGAAGAATCAATCTCAATTTCAATGGGGGCAGGCTAATATTCGATTTGGTGTTCATTTTCCTTGGGGTACTGGGACTGTTTGGGTTGATTTTGGTACTCTCTCAGGCGGAAGACTTACTGCTCTTTCTTTGTCTGATCTGACTGGTAATATTGAGGTTTGGACAATAAGAGTGAATGGACAAAATATGGAACTATTTAGAGGTATTTCATCAATGACTCCTGTTGGAACAGAAACAATCTCAGCAACACTGTCAGGAAATCCACAAAAAATGTTCGTTGGATGTCAAGTTGATAATGATGATGGTACTGCAGTCAATTTTTCTGAAATGGATCTGTACGCTTTTTCTGTTTGGCAGAAATCTCTGTCTAATGATGAATTAAAAAATATGTTCCGTTTCCTTGAAGATTATTTCGATCTTTGAATTATGTAATCAATTATTATGAAGCAGATTATAAGATTTGTACGATGGTTCATTCGGGATGCTGAACGGAAAAACCCTGGTGTTGATAAGAGGATTTTGAAATCAGCTTTGGTTTACCAGTTTCTATATCACAAACATTTCAACAAATATATTGAAGTGAGAGATATTATCCAGGAGCACATAGGCATTGGGTTGATTGGTTACGGTGATGGCCGCTTGACACATTTGTTGGAGCATACTCTTGGATGGATTGACGTGTTACAAACGCATGCAATATTACACGATGCTTTCGGCAGATTCTATGTCAAACATGGTCTTGATAGAGGATATTCTTATGCTTTTCCATGTTTCTTATCGACTAAATTAAGTAAGTTATCTCCTCTGAGTGGCCAGATCTCTGGAATACTTTATTGCATATTCAAGAGAATCATTATGTAAAAGATATATATGAAAGAGCGAAAAAGCATATTCAGCTGGAACCATATTTCAGGTGAATTAACAGAAGATCAGGTAAATGAATTAAAATCCTATTACCAAACATATCACAGAAAGTGTTGGGCTCATAAACAGGCGGTTAAACGGTTCAAAAAATGGAAATTACTTGGGAACTCATTGTCCATCATCTTTGCAACTGGAGGTCTCGCCACAAGCGTTGCAACAGGTGGTGTTAGTTTGGTAGCCATCAGTACAGCAGCACTTTTGATACAAGGGTGGATGAAGCATAAAAACCTAGATTTGAAAATCCAGAATTGCACATATGCTTATCAAAGCTATCAACATCTACTCAATTCAATAAAAGACAAGTTGAGAAGTGGTGATTTTGATGCTTCAAGTATACAAATCTCAATGAAGAATATCGATGATTATGTGACTGACAATAGTCCAATTATTGATAAGTACCTACAGAAATATGATGAAAAATTCACTGCTTGATAATACGAATAATCTTATCAAATCTCAACAATAGAATCTCAACCCAATATTGATCATAAAATCCAAGCGTCTTTTTTGATCTAGTAACTATTATTTCATCAAATGGTAGATCAAGCATTATGAATATTTGCTTAAGCATAAATTTGGTGCTTATCATTCTTTTACGATTCTTATTCACCGAAGGGAGGATAGTGTCTATCTCTTCGAATATTTTCAATATTTTACCCTTATCTTTTACTGAAATTTCAAATCTATTCTTGCAACATATACCATTTATCACATTTTCAATATGGTACTTCCGATGATACACTGATTTTCGCTTTATTTTATACATATTATTATGAAAGTCAACGTACTCTTTACAATAATCATAACCATGGACTGAACCACAATTTAGACAAACATTTTCACCATCATCGTTAAACATTCTCTGATTATCACAGCAAGGTGCTTTCACACTTTTAACAACTTTGACCAATAGCTGATCACAAAAAGAACATGTGAACTCTCCCATATTCTTTAATTCATTGTGGATTACTGAATTACAACTCATTCTATAATATTATGTGAGATATTATTTCTTTATGCAACTAACACATGACGTCACGTGAGAAATAATAGCTATAGGTGATGACTCATTCCCTGTTTTCCGAGAATGTCACGCATTTTATGAAGTGTGCTGACCTTGGTTCCATCAGATTGAACAACTATAGATTCCATCACATTAAATAACTATATATTCCATCAAATTAAATAACTATATATTCCATCAAATTAAATAACTATATATTCCATCAAATTAAATAACTATATATTCCAGAATACGAGACCAGAAGGCAGTAGTATAGTGTTTGGGGAAAACGAAGTCAATTGATTTCGTACCCCCAAACACTATACTACTCAACACAAAGCAATACTTTCACTTCCTGGTTGCCAGATATTACATACGGTCCTGCAAAACAAAGAAAAATAGAAAATAGAAAGATTTCCTAGTTTTCTATCATCTTTAGCACCTTTTGAATCTTACCCCACCCCCCCCCCCCAAAAAAAACAAAAACATAAAAATGAAACTAAAAAGAGTTTAGTATAAAGGTCTTAAAGGAAGCCATGTATGCACAGCATAGATTAATAATTTAGCTGAGAAATTGTAGTAATGACCTTTTTATGTTCATAGCTTACTGAATACATGTATGTTCAGTAGTTCTGTAGTAGTCTGTTAGTGATGTGATGTATTGTACTTCGATGTAAATAAATGTTATTTATCTATTAAAGATTTGAACGAAGAGTAAGAAAATCAATTACGAAAAAAATAAAACTTCCACTCTGCATATGCAACACTTTGCATAATTCTTCTTTGCCCAACCGATTTGCAACATTTGCGGAGACAGTTGTTTAAGGTTTCGTGAGTTATTTGGGTATAACAAATCGAGTCTATTTATACCAGACCAAGTCTGATCAAATTAAGTAAGCAATTATTAATGAGTCGCTCTTTCTAAAACGGATAGTTGCTGGTAGTATTCAGTATAGGCGACGTGATTAAAACGGTAAAGCTTTTTTTTTTTCAAGTTTTAATTGCGTTTGGCGACAGCATTAGTCAGCTGAACTTTTTTTTCTTTCAACCGAATTCTAAGCTAGTTGAAAGGTTGATCAACCAAACTTATCTGGTGAAATTATCACTGTTTTTCTCAATAGAACCCAAAAAGCAACTAAATCTACCAAGGGAAAGCGCGCGGTTGGTGCCAATTGGGATTTTTGTTTACTAAAGGACTGAGCCACGAGACTAACTGAGCTCAGATTTGTTAATTACCTTTACCAGTCAACAATATTTGTATGTAAGTACAGGCAGATGACAAAAACAGCGCAGACGTTCTCAAGTGTTACGTTGTTTAATCACATAAAGTTTTACTGTTATACCAACAGCACTAGGGATGAATCAATAAAAACACACTTTACATTAGCTCTTATCAACTTCGATTGACCAAGAGTAAAACTTTGGATAATGTTTCTTACCCAACATTTGCAAAATTTTCGAAACGACGTTTTGAAGGTTTCGTTGCATCTTCAGTAATAACACATTAACCTTGTACTTTGTTTGCCAGGCCAAAGCCGGATAAGTCTGAAAACATTCAGTATATAATATTTATGACGCACTCTTTCTATAACGGGTATTTGATCGCAGTATAAACATTTAAACATCAACTAATGATGTTTGCGGAAATTTAGTGAAAAAACGTCTGTAAGTAACAAAGTGTTTTTATAGCAAACGTAACTACAGAAAAAGAAATCATTTTATTGCTCTCTAAAGCTTGCAAGATAATTAATTCGATAGATCTAAACAACTTATTCCACGGACTGTTAACTGAACGAACAGCAAAGTTGTCTGCTTGTTTCCTTCACTGCTTGCCTCACTTCTCTGATCTTCCAACAGTAAAGAATTGGTTAAGTGAAGAGCTTAGAAACACTAAAGTGACCGCAGAAGCCTATGCAAGAAGGAAAGATGACGACATTTTTTCGCCTCGATTTTCTCGTTCAGTTGCCACAGCCGAAACTGCCATAAATGGTAAATAACAAGCAACTAATGTCAGCTGCAGTCACCGTGTACTAGACACTGTCTTTCTGTACCGCGCTATGTTGAGTGGAATTGTTTGGTTCGGCTGTCCTTGAACAATCTGTTGAACTTGAGTTTTATATTGACGCAACTAAGAAAATCCTCGTGTAACAGTAAATTGAAGTTGCTAGGCCCATATTTACAATGATAAGATTGTAGAAATATGATATTACTTCGTTATAAATATATATTACGGAACCAACAAGACAAAGAACCCAAAGAGCAATCACAGTTACACACGTTCTCTTCAAAGGTACAACTTGTCTGTATCTGAGTCCTAACAACAGGGCGAGAAGTCTGTCTACACTTATGGTAGCCAGTCTTAGCAAAGACGCTAAGCACAACGTAAAGCCTTTTATTAATGTTGCGGCGAATGTAAAGCGAGAAATATTCCGCTGTTCGTAAACAGTAGACAACCAAAAAGCAACAGTACAAGGTTCTACAATAATACCAACACAGAGATCAGTTGTCGCCAGGCTACGAAGTAAGAGCTTTGAAGTCGGATGAAGAGAAGAGTCCTTGTGCAGGGCGACTAGGATCAGAGTATCCCCCAGAAAGGCATTGATGGAAAGTAAAATGTTCACTACTGAAAGGCATATCGATCTATCAGCTGGTTGTGTAGACTTGCTGCTAATTCTACGGAGCAGGGCTGTAGTTCGTTTAATTTCAGATTTTCCTCTTCTGTAAAGTTTGTCATCGCCATTTTTCTGCCATACGTGTCGAAGAGGAATCCAACTGTGCGGTAGCATTTTTATAATGGAAGAGCAATTATCTGGAAAAAACAAACAATCAACAAATTACCTCAATACGTTTATGTGCCACTTTGAATTTAATATCATGCACTGTTTGAATAATTTTGAGAGAGGTTTTATTGAAATAACACTTTTCAAATATTTGGTATCAAAGAAAAGTCTCGTAAGAAGTCGCCAGAAAATTATAACGATCGGATCCTATTAAATGCTTTTGCCCAGTTCGAAAGATAGCTCTTCTATTAGGATGAAACTTGAGAGGCTTTTCAAAGCCATAATTTCAATTTTTATCCAGAAATAGATTTCGCTTATAATTCTTCCATAAACCTCAGTTTTTTTCTCTGGCTATTAATCCTCACTGGGTGATTCTAGACGTTTATTCTATTTTGATAAGTCACACATTTTCACTTAACTTAGCACATTTTTTGTCCTTCTTAACAATGAAACTCGCTTCGCAGCCTTAAATGTAAGGAAAACAAAAGAAGCAGGAAATGTCCTGCCACCTTGCGATTGGAAGTAAGGCTCATGATCAAGTGCTAAATAAGAAACGTGTTGTGGGGAGGCGAGCTATTGAGTTCACCATTGAAGCTCACTTCTCTCTAAACGCTAATGTAAATTGTAATAATGTTGACTTGATTCCGTCTAAACAAGCCGACAAAATTCCACTTCAATGTTAATCCAAATGCTAATCATGCTGATTTTCTTTCGTTAAACCAAACCCACGAGTTATTATTTTGAGAGTCTTTGTTCGTAATTTTCGGGAATCCAACGACCATGGAGAAAATTCGAATTTCGTTTTATTTACCAAGAAATCCTTTCGGTGATATAGTGTTCAACAGCTCAAGCAATTTTTTGTTTTGGCTAAAGTCATGGAGAGTTAAAGGAGCATTTTCGAAAATTAGCCCAATTTCAACACGCTGGAACAAGACAACTATCCCTTTTCCTTACTTATGAATCATTGTAGTACGAAACACACGAAAATATTAATATACGAATAAGAGATATTTTCAATCACTATTTTTGGATTGTTTCGTCGATGGTTTTATTGAACTGTGTGCCTCTTACTCAAGTATTGCAGATGCTCATGAATTTTCGTGTTAATTTTTGCAGACCACAAAAAGAGCGTGATATTCGCCTCAGTCACAATATCAATCCAGAAACGGGATTGATATTGCGACTTAGGCGAATATCACGCTCTTTTTGTGGTCTGCAAAAATTAACACGAAAATTCATGATCATCTTTCTGGATTGATATTTCTACTGAGGCGAATATCACGCTCTTTTTGTGGTCTGCAAAAATTAACACGAAAATTCATGAGCATCTGCAATACTTGAGTAAGAGGCTGTTCAACAGCGCAAGCAATTTTTTTTGTTGGCTAAAGTCATGGAGAGTTAAAGGAGCATTTTCGCAAATTAGCCCAAATTCAACACGCTGGAACAAGACAACTATCCCTTTTCCTACTGATGAATCATTGTAGTGCGAAAACACACGAAAACATTAATCTACGAATAAGAGATATTTTCAATCACTATTTTTGGATTGTTTCGTCGATGGTTTTATTGAGCTGTGTGCCTCTTACTCAAGTATTGCAGATGCTCATGAATTTTCGTGTTAATTTTTGCAGACCACAAAAAGAGCGTGATATTCGCCTCAGTCACAATATCAATCCAGAAAAAAACGACATTTTTGACAAGAGTAAAATTTCTGCCGAACCATTTGAAGTAAAGATATCTTTTCTATCTGTTTCCATTATTGCAAAAGCAATTTTCAAAGGTTTTGTTAACAGTTTAAAACTGAAGTGAACTCAAGTCTTCTTGCCACAGAATGACAGATCCTTATAATAGAGTACTAAAGGCTACAAGAACACCACCTTTAAGAATGATTTGTTGGCAGAATTGAATATAGGCGACATCGATAGAGACGGGACAAGCTTCAGTTTAAGTGTTAGTTTGCGACATCATTAGTGAGCTGCTATCATATTATAGTATACAATACATGGTTTCTTTTTGTTTCTTTCAACCGAATTTTAAGCTAGTTGTAAAGGTTAATCAACCAAACTTACTAAGCAAAAATATCGCTGTTCTGGTCAATAGAACCCCAAAACAACCAAATCTACCAAGGGAAAGCGGTTGGCGCCAGTTGGGAGTTGGGTTTGTTAACGGACTGAGCCAAAAGACTAACTGAGCCAAGTTTTGTTAATTACCTTCACCAGTCAACAATATTTGTATATAGAGATAGACTGATGACAAAAACAGACCAAGAGTTTTCCAGCTGTTAGCTTATTAAATGACAGAGAGTTGTGCTGTTATAACAACAGCAGAAGGGATGAATCAATAAAGGCAGTGGCGGATCCAGGGGGGAGGGTCGGGGGGTCCGGACACCCCCTTCCCCCTTCCTCAGCCGAATTTTTTCTACTATGACTTGTTTGACGCTGAAATTCTCGCATCGACAGGATCACCTATTATTACTCAACTGGTTGACTTGTTTTTTGATGGAAAGCCATTGTATTTTGCCACTAATCTAAATTCCAGGCATATTTCCACAATGTAATTTTAATTTTTTTGGTGGTACCCTCTGATGGTCTCTCACCTCTGCTCACGAAGCAGTTTTGTCCAACCAGCGTTAAACACGTGATCGTTTCCTTAAATTGATTAAGAAACAAGAACAGCGAAGGCAACGAAAATGTCATTTAAAAATATATCTTCTCGTTATTGTAACACTTGTGCGATTATTCCAATTTGTTCAACTTGTAAAATGTCGGCGAACTATCCAGGAACTAAATTTCTATGAACGGCGTTAAACTAAAGATGATTATAAATAATGAAAAAATTGCCATCATGTGCTCGCGTTCTCGCCAAAACCTAAAATTTAGTCCCTTCACGTTGCTGTTTTGCAGAGGACGGCAAAGAAAATTGTAAAACGCACGTACAGAGCGATTGCTTTTGCTCATTAAACCTATTGTTTTGTGACGTTCTCGTTGGCGTTCCCGTCCTCTTTTCTAAAACTCCCTTTTGTATCGGCGGCTGAGGGGAGGGGGGTTTGTTGGGGAGAGTGACGCAGTTACGAGGAGAAGTAATTTGAAGTAAGTTTGGACCCCCAATCACAAACTCCTGGATTCGCCCTTGAAAGGAGCACCTTACATTAACTCTTATCAACTTCCCTTCACCAGAAGCAGAACTTTGCACAATGTTTCTTTAACCAAAATTTGTAAAATTTGGGAAAGGAGCTGTTGAGGGTTGCGCTGCAACTAAAGTGTCAGCACGCTGATCGTGTGCTTTGTTTGCCAGGCCAAAGCCGCATAAGACCGAGAAAATTCAATATATAATATTTATGAGGGGTATTTGCTAGCAGTATAAACTTATAAACATCAACTAATGATCTAAGCGGAGATTTAGTAAAACAACGTCTGTAAGTAGCAAAGTGTTTACATCGCAAAAATAACTAGAGAAAAAAATTCATTTTATTGCCTTCGAAAACTTAACTTACAAGATAATTCCTTCGATAGATCTGAACAACTTATTTCACGGACTGTTAACTGAACGAACAGCAAAGTTGTCTGATTGTTTCCTTCACTGCTTGCCTCACTTCTCTGATCTTCCAACAGTAAAGAATCGGGTTTAATGACGAGTTTAGAAACATTAAGGTTTGCACAGCAGCAAATGCAAGAAACAAAGATGAGGAAAATTTTTCTCCTCGATTTTCTCGTTCAGTTTCCACAGCCAAAACTGCCAGATATGGTAAATAACAAACAACTAATGTCAGCTGCAGCCACCGTGTACTAGACACTGATTTTCTGTACCGCACTATGTTGCGTGGAATTGTTTGGTTCGGTTGTCCTTGAACATTCTGTTGAACTTGAGTTTGATGTTGACGCAGCCCAAGAAAAATTCTCGTGTAACAGTAAATTGAAGTTGCTACGCTCAAATTTAAAATCATAAGGTTGTACAAATATGATACTAACTCGCTATAAATAAATATTACGGAACCAACAGGACAAAGAACCCAAAGAGCAATCACAGTTACACACGTTCGCTTCAAAGTTACAACTTGTCTGTATCTGAGTCCTAACAACAGGGCGAGAAGTCTGTCTACACTTATGGCAGCCAGTGTTAGCAAGGACGCTAAACACAACGTAAAGCCTGTTATAAATGACGCGGCGAGTGTGAAGCGACAAATATTCCACTGTTCGTAAAAAACAGACAACCAAACAGCAACAGTGCAAGGTTCTGCAATAATAGCAACACAGAGATCAGTTGTCGCCAGGCTACGAAGCAAGAGTTTGGACGGCGGATGAAGTGAAGACTCCTTGTGAAGGGCGACTAGGATCAGAGTATTCCCCAGAAAGGCAGTGATGGAAAGCAAAATGTTTAGTACTGAAGGGAATATCAACTGCTTGTTTTTACTCGCAGCTAATTCCCTCGAGCAGATAAGAACGTTTAAGTTGAGGTTATCGTCTTCAGTAAAGTTTGTCATCGCCATTTTAATGCCGTACGTGTCTCTGAGGAATTCAACTCTGCGGTTCCATTTTTATAATGGAGGAGCAATTATCAAACAACAAATTAGCTGAATACTTTTATTGTGCCACTTTGAATTTAATACAGTGTTATGCAAATGTTTGAATAATATAATTTTGAGCCAAGTTTTAATGAATAACTAGAACCTGAAATAATACTTTATAATTTTATATAAATTTGTTCTGCTGTCCCAAGTATAAATTCAATCTTGTATCTATTTTTTTTTTGCTGTCATATTATATAATTTTACTAAGGGGCACAATATTAGTCTACCTAGATGTGCCCCTCTCCTATTTAGTATTACTTTATTCTCTGTAATCAATAGTGTTGTAATTAATGCTAAATGGAGAACAATAGAATTACAAATACAATACAATTAATAGCTCGCCTCTCCACCGACATCACGTTCTTATTTAGCATATTTGAGTCTTACTTCCAATCACAAGGTGGCAGGACATTTCTTGCTTCTTTTGTTTTCCTTACATTTAATGCTGCGAGGAGAGTTTAATGGATAAGAAGGACAAAAAAATGTGCTAAAGTTAAGTGAACTTGAAATGTGTGACTTATAAAAATAGAATAAATAGAATCACCCGGTGAGGATAAACAGCTAGAGAAAAAACTGAAGTTTATCAATGAATTATGAGCGAAATCTATTTCTGGATGAAAATTGAAGTTATGGCTTTGAAAAGCCTCTCAAGTTTCATCCTAATGGAAAAGGTATCTTTCGAACTGAGTAAAAGCATTTAATAGGATCCGATCGTTATAATTTTCAGGCGACTTCTTACGAGACTTTTCCTTTGGACCAAATATTTAAATATTATTAAAGGCAATGAAGAAAATTCGAATTTCGTTTTATTTACCAAGATCTCCGCCCGGTAAACTATTTTTAGATATGCTGTTACACAGCTGAAGCAATTTTTTGTTTTGGCTAAAGTCATGGAGAGTTAAAGGAGCATTTTCGCAAATTAGCCCAATTTCAACAATAACTTTATTAATGTATCCTTGTAGTTCAAAAGACACGAAAACATTAATCTACGAATTTGTCTAAGAGATATTTTCAATCACCATTTTTGGATTGTTTCGTCGATGGTTTTATTGAACTGTGTGCCTCTTACTCAAGTATTGCAGATGCTCATGAATTTTCGTGTTAATTTTTGCAGACCACAAAAAGAGCGTGATATTCGCCTCCGTAACAATATCAACACAGAAATAGACGATATTTTTGACAAGGAGAGTAAAATTTCAGCGAGGCCATTTGAAATAAAGATATCTTTTCTATCTGTTTCCATTATTGCAAAAACAATTTTCAGTGGTTTTGTTAACAGTTTAAAACTGAAGTGAACTCAACTCTTCTTGTCAAAGAATGACAGGTGCTTCTCACAGATTACTAAAGGCTACAAATGCACCATCGTCAAAAATTATTTTCGTAACTCTCAAAAACGGAGAAACATGCATTTTGAATTAGGCCGAATTCTAAGTTAGTTGAAAGGTTCATCGAGCAAAGCAAAACTATCGCTGTTTTTCCAAATTGAACCGAAGGAAGCCAGCCACACCAGCCAAGTGAAAGCGGTTGGTGCCAAAAATTACGCGGCCAAAATATGTCGTCCCAAAGGTTTTACGCATATTGAAATACTGATAACATTCATGATATTCAAATACTGCCGAAAAACGTCGCCCGATACGAGTTGAAATTAGTATTAATTTTGATACTGTAGTAGATCTTTCATGCTGTTAGAGGCAAGATGATGATTTGCAGGCCGTATTGATAATACGAACTTGCTACGGTGATAAAAACATGTTTGCTTACGTTTAATAGGTGAAAACAAAATAAAGTTTTAAAGAAAACGACGTAAACTCACCAAAACAGGTTGGAAAAAGTGTCCGATGTTAATAAATCGACCACCAGTTGAGGCGTCTGTTTGTTGTGAATTCTCTGTATCTGAAGCCGTGTTGCACGGAAATAACAGGAAGATTATTTACTGAAGCGACATGAATGACAGAAAATTGATAAAATGACAGATTTTGAAAGAGAAAGACAAAGAAAATTACCGTATTTACTCGATTAAGAACCGCCTCCTGGAGCAAAAACACTAACAAGGGCCGTCCCGGAACTGAGCCGTCGCATTCGTAGCTATAGACGTGGCGCTTATTTAGGGAGATAACTAAAACACGAGTACGGTACAACATTGTCTAAAACAGCCTTGGAAATTTATGTTCCTGGATAACAATGTTCAAAGAAGGACATCTTTACAGCACAGGACGATGAATGCTACAGTCGCACCTGTCTATCTTGAGTGAACCAGAAACGAATCCCTTCGAAAGTGCGTCTTCTGACGTCGAAGAGGAATATCCCACGATGGAATGCTTGGACTCGGATTACGCGGAGGGGGCAAAACGTTCAATTTAACTATAAAACATTGCGAGAATATTGAAAAACTTAAAACCATTTCGGTTAAAAGTTTAACCGAGATTGTTTTAAATGTTTCAACAGTCTTGAAAGATTTTATAGTTAAATTGTTAACCAAATCTAATTCTTTACGTATTTTAAAACGTTCGAAAATGTTCCACTCCCTTGCACGTCCGAGTGTTCAGTTTTCTGTCCCTTTTCGTTCCCTGCACTTTCGCGATTCCCGCTTGGCTCACGTTTCTCCTGCTTGGGCAGAAAGAAACGGAAACGAATGCTACGCAGGCTAACGGTCTTAATTATGATTGACAACAGATAAGTGATAAACTGAGCCAAGTTCTTTTAATTACCTTAACTATTCAAGAGCCAAGTTCTTTTAATTACCTTAACTGTTCAAGAATATTTTTAAGTAGGTAAAGGCAGGTGATAAAAAGAGCGCAGGGGTTTCCAACGTCTAATTAAATGACACAAACTCATTGCTGTTATACCAACAGCAGTAGAGATGAATCAATAAAGAGTCACCTTACATTATATTTTATTAACTTCCGTTCCGCAACACTTGGAATAATGCTTCTTAGCCAAACCGTTTTGTAACATTTGCGAAAGGAGTTGTTGAAGGTTTTGTGACATCTTTGGATCTAGCATATCGTGTGATTTGTTTGCCAGGTCATGGCCGCATAAGTCTAAACAAATTCAGCGGTCAATTATTTATGAGGCGATCTTTTTGCGACATTTTTGGATGTGACATGAAGTGTGACTTGTTTTGCCAGGCGATGGTCGCATTAATCTAACAAAATTCAGTGGGCAATTATTTAAACGGCTATTTGTTGGCAGAATTGAATAATATTATAGGCGACATCGATAGAAACGGGACAAGCTTCAGTTTAAGTGTTAGTTTGCGACAGCATTAGTCAGTTGATCATCATATTAAAAAAAAAAAAGAAGCCTGAAAAAAATTCAGGCTTCTTTTTCGCAATAGCATAAATTGCGAGGATCATTATTCATTTGATTTCATTTCCGCAGTTCATGTCTGATTCATTTCATACATCATTCACACTCATTTCTTTCACGGGAACATATGAACCCATAATTGACCTGCCCCCAACGTCAGTGGCTTCATAGCTCAGTTGGTTAGAGCATCGCAACGGTAATCGCGAGGTGACGGGTTCAAACCCCGTTGAATTCCCGAATTTTTTTCAGGCTTCTTTTCCGCAATAGCATAAATTGCGTTCTCAACTGCGAGGATCATTCTTCATTTAATTTCATTTCCGCAGTTCATGTTTTATTCATTTCATATATCATTCACAACTCTTTGTCATTTAAAAATGACAAAGAGTTGTGCTGTTATAACAACACCAGCAGGTATGAATCAATAAAGGAACACCTTATATTAGCCCTTATACACTTCCCTTCACAAGGGGCAGCACTTTGCACAATGTTTCTTTACCCAAATTTTGTAAAATTTGCGAAAGGAGTAGTTGAAGGTTTCGCTGCACCTAAACGTATAGCACACTGATCGTGGGCTTTGTTTGCGAGGCCAAAGCCGCATAAGTCCTACCGAATTCAATGTATAATATTTATGAGGCGCTTAGTTTCTATAATGGGTATTTGCTGGCAGTATAAACTTATAAACATCAACTAATGATCTAAGCGGAAATTTAGTGAAACAACGTCTGTAAGTAACAAAGTGTTTTCATCGCAAACGTAAGTAGAGAAAAAAATCTTCGAAAGCTTAACTTGCAAGATAATTCCTTCGATAGATCTAAACAACTTATTTCACGGACTGTTAACTGCACGAACAGCAAAGTTGTCTGATTGTTTCCTTCACTGCTTGCCTCACTTCTCTGATCTTCCAACAGTAAAGAGTTGGGTTTAATGAAGAGTTTATAAACATTAAAGTTTCCCCAGAAGCAAATGCAAGAAACAGAGATGAGGAGAATTTTTCACCTTGATTTTTTCTATCAATTGCCACAGCCGAACCTGCCAGAAATGGTAAATAACAAACAACTTATGTCAGCTGCAGCCACCTTGTACTAGACACTGTTTTTCTGTACCGCGCAATGCTGTGTGGCATTGTTTGATTCGGTTGTCCTTGGATATTTTGGTTTTGAACTTGAGTTTGATGTTGACGCAGCCTAAGACAAATTCTCGTTACGGAACTAACGACAGAGAGAACCCAAAGAGCAATCACAGCTACACACGTTCGCTTCAAAGTTACAACCTGTCTGTATCTGAGTCCTAACAACAGGGCGAGAAGTCTGTCTACATTTATGGCAGCTAGTGTTAGCAAAGACGCTTTATTAAACACAAGGTAAAGCGTGTTATAAATGCCGCAGTGAATGCCATGTAGCGACAAATATTCCGCTGTTTGTAAACAATAGACAACCAAAAAGCAACCGTACAAGGTTCTGCAATAATAGCAACACAGAGATCAGTTGTCGCCAGGCTACGAAGCAAGAGTTTGGACGGCGGATGAAGTGAAGACTCCTTGTGAAGGGCGACTAGGATCAGAGTATTCCCCAGAAAGGCAGTGATGGAAAGCATAACGTTTAGTACTGAAAGCCATATCAGCTGGGTGTGTATACTTGCAGGTAATTCTGCCGAGCAGAGAGGTACTTCGTTTAGTTTGAGGTTATCATCCTTAGTAAAGTTTGTTATCCCCTTTTTCATGCCATCTGTCTGAGAGGAATTCAACTGTGCGGTCCCATTTTTATAATGTAGGAGCAATTATCTGAAAAAAAAAAAAACAAACAAACAAACAACAACAAACAAATTGGCTGAATACGTTTATTGTGCCACTTTTAATTTAATATCAAGCAACTGTTTGAATAATATAACTTTGAACCAAGTTTTAAAGAATAACTAGAACTTGAAATATTTGGTATGAAGGAAAAGTCTCGTAAGAAGTCACTAGAAAATTATACTTATGGAATCCTATTGAATGCGTTGTTGAGTTCAAAAGACAGCTTTTCCATTAGGATGAAACTTGAGAGGCTTTTCAAAGCCATAACTTCACTTTTCCTCCAGAAATAGATTTCGCTCATAATTCTTCCATAAACTTCAATGTTTTTCTCTAGCACTGGATGATTCTAGTTTGATAAGTCGCACAAGCGTTAAAAGTAAGGAAAACAAAAGAAGCAAGAAATGTCCTGCCACCTTGTGATTGCAAAACTCAAGTAAAGTTCTAATATAAGTATGTTATCATTGAAGCTCATTTTTTCTGCCTGAGCGCTGATGTAAATTATAATAATGTTGACTTGCTTCCCTCTAATCAAGCCTACCTAAATGTAAATCCAAATGCTAATCATGCTCATTTTCTTTTGTTAAACCAAACCCACGAATTGTTATTTTAAGAGTCGTTGGGTTTCGGGAATCCCACGACAATGGAGAAAATTCGAATTTCGTTTCATTTATTAAGAAATCCTTTCGGTTAACTATTTTTAGATATACTGTTCAACAGCTCAAGCAATTTTTTGTTTTGGCTAAAGTCGTGGAGAGGAGCATTTTCGCATGCATTTTTAATTAAGGCATGTTAACTGTCGACCGAATTCTGGGCTATTTGAAAAGGTTCGTCAACCAAACGCACCAAGCAAAACTATCGCTGTTTTTTTCCCAGTTGAACCTGCGTCCTCATAATATTCAAATAGTGCTGAAAAACTTTCCCCCGCTCTGAATACATCGCTTTTATTGTGCCATGGAAACTTGAAAAGTTCATTTTCTTTTTGTTTTTATATACCCCACACAGTAATGCAAGATAAAAGCCTTTGGTTGAGTTTTCCCGGCAGCAGCTCATGTCGGGCACAGCATTTCTGCTGAATCAAACTCTCTCTAAAACTGACAAACCGTTTTTTTTTCCTGAGCAAGAGTCGGCTCTCTCTTGAGACTACGCAAAGTATGGTATATAATAGAATGCGAACCAACGGCTTTGTGATCCGTCCCCGAATAAGCCGCGCATTCCTAGTTATAGACGTGGCGCTTATTTAGGGATATAACTGAAACACGAGTACGGTACAACATTGTCTAAAACAGCCGTGGAAATTTATTTTCCTGGATAACAATGTTCAAAGAAGGACATCCTCACAGCACCAGACGAGCAATGCTAGAGTCGCACCTGTCTATCTTGAGTGAACTAGAAACGAATCCCTTCGAATGTACGTCTACTGACTTCGAGGAGGAATATCCGAAGATGGAACGCTTGGACTCGGATTACGCGGTGGGGGCAGTGAAATTTTATAAATATTAAACAAGCCAGTGCAAAACGCAAGCCCATTTTTCCCACCAGAACGTTCAAAAATGTTTGCTGAAAAACCGAGGCGTGGAAACCAGCGCTAGCCCCCCCTGCCCCCCACCATTCTCTTGTACACCCGAGTGTTTAGTTTTTATGCCCCTTTTGGTTCCTTTTCTTGGGCAATTCCCGCTTGGCTCACGCTTTTCCTGCTTGGCTAGAAGGAAAGGGAAACGAGTGCTACGCAGGCTAACGGTTTTATTTATTATTGACAAAAGATTAGTGATAAACTAAGCCAAGGTTTGCTAATTACGTTCACTAGTCAAGAATGTTTTTAAGTAGGTAAATGCAGGTGATAAAAAGAGCGCAGGAGTTTCCAACGTTTTATTAAACGACAAAAACTTTTACGGTTATACCAACAGCAGTAGAGGTGAATCAATAAAGACGCACCTTACATTAGTTTTTATTAACTTCCGTTCCGCAGGTGCAACACTTGGCATAATGCTTCTTAGCCAAACCTTTTGGTAACATTTGCGAAAGGAGTCGTTGAAGGTTTTGCGACATCTTTGGATTTAGCATAGCGTGTGATTTGTTTGCCAGGTCATGGCCGCATAAGTCTAAGCAAATTCAGCGGTCAATTATTTATGAGGCGGTCTTTCTTAAACGGCTTGGCAGTATTGAATATAGACAACATTGGTAGAAACGGGACAAGCTTGTTTGGATGTTAGTTTGCAACAGCGGAAAGCAATTGGCGCCAGTTGGGAGTTGGGTTTGTTATCGGACTGAGCCAAGAGACTAACTGAGCCAAGTTTTGTTAATGACATTTACCAGTCAACAATATTTGTACGTAGATGTAGGAGTCTTCCAACTGTTATTAGCTTATTAAATGACAGATAGTTTTACTATCATAACAACACCAGCAGGGTAGAATCAACAAAGGAACTCCTTACATTAGCTCTTATCAACTTCCCTTCACCAGGGGCAGCATTTTGCATAATGCTTCTTTACTCAAAATTTGTAAAATTTGCGAAAGGTGTTGAATGGTTCGCTGCAGCTAAAGGTATAACATATTGATCCTGTGCTTTGTTTGCCAGGCCAAAGACGCATAAGTCTGACTAAAGTCAGTTTATAATATATATGAGGCGTTCTTTCTAAAACGGGTATTTGGTGGCAGTATGAACGTATAAACATCAACTAATGATCTAAGCGGAAATTTAATCGAACATCCCATTCGTCTGTAAGTAACAAAGTGTTTTAATCGAGCAAACGTAACTACAGGACAAAATTCATTTTATTGCTCTCTAAAACTTGCAAGATACTGCCTTCGATAGATCTGAACAACTTATTTCACAAACTATTAACTCAACAAAGAACAAAGTTGTCTGATTGGGTCCAATAAAGAGTTCAGGAACATTAAAGTGATCGCAAACGCCCTTGCAAGAAGGAAATATTTTCGCCTCGGGCTCAGTTACCACAGTCGCTACTATAGCATATGGTAAATAACAAACAACTAATGCCAACAGCAGCCACCGTGTACTAGACACTGTCTTTCTGTACCGCGCTATGTTCAATGGAATTCTTTGGTTCGGTTGTCCTTGAACATTCTGCTGTTGAACTTGTTGTTCGCAGCCTAAGAAAAATTCTCGTGTAACAGTAAGTGGAAGTTACTAGACTCAAATTTAAAATAATATGATAACAGAGAGAATCCAAGGCATTCCAATCAGTAAGACAACCAGTAAGACAACCAGTAAGTAACAGCAGAACATTCTACAACACAAAGATCAGTTGTCGCTAGGCTACGAAATAGGAGCTTGGAGGGCGGATAAAGTGAAGACGCCTTGTGAAGTGCGACTAGAATCAGGGCATTCCCCAGTAGTTCTGGTAAATATCTGAGGCGCTCTTTATAAAACAGGCATTTGTTGGCAGTATTTAATATAGGCGACATGATAGGAACGGGTAAAGCTGTTTAATTTGTGGCAGCATTAGTCAGCTTTTCGTTATATTATAACATGCGCCATAATGAAATGATTACTTTGTTTTCTTTAAACATTCTAAGCTACAGCAGTTGAAAAGTTTTATCAACCAAACTCACCCAGCAAAGTTGGCGATGTTTCTCTCAATAGAAGTTTAGAAGCTCCCCCAAAACGAGGGGTTGGTAGCAACAGTGATTTTTGCTTACTGACGAACTGAGCAGATATAGTAACTTAATAAATTGATTTCATTTCCGCAGTTCATGTATGATTTATTTCATATATCATTCACAAACCAAGTTTTGTTAATTTCCTTTACCAGTCAAGAATACTTGTGTGTAGATACAGGCAGATGGCAAAAACAGCGCAGAGGTTTCCAGCTGTTAGGTTAGTAAATGACGCAAAGTTTTACTGTTACGCCAGCAGCAGTAGACACAAAGTTTTACTGCTATGAATATAAACATGTACACATCAAAGAATGATCTAAGCGGAAATTTAGTCAAACAACGTCTGGAAGCAACGAAGTGTTTTCATCGCAAACGGTTGGTGCCAATTGCGATTTTTGTTTACGAACGGACTGAGCCATGAGACTTACTAAAGCAAGTTTTGTTAATTTCCTTTACAAGTCAAAGATATTTGTATTTAGATACAGGCAGATGACAAAAACAGCGCAGAAGTTTCCTACTGTTAGGTTAGTAAATGACACAAAGTTTTACTGTTATGCCAGCAGCTGTAGAGATGAATCAATAATAATAATAATAATAGTAATAGTAATAATAATAATAATAATAATAATAACAATAAACGATTCATTAGTAGTACTTCCACAAGGTGGCTCTTCGCCTACTAATTACAAATCTCAAATCAAATCAAATTAAATCAAATGTTGGTTTTTGAGGAGACGGGAAAACCGGAGTACCTGGAGAAAAACCTCTCGGAACAGAGTAGAGAACCAGCAAACTCAGCCCACATAGGACACCGAGTCCGGGAATCGAACCCGGGACACATTGGTGGGAGGCGAGTACTCTCACCACTGCGCCAACCCTGCTCCCTGCTTTTGTTAACTTCTGTTCTGCAAGTGTAACACTTTACATAATGCCTCTTTGTCCAACTGATTTATCATTTTTGCGAAAGGAGTTGTTGACGGTTTCGCGACATAACATATCGCGCTCTTTGTTTGCCTAGCTAAGGCCTGATAAGTCTGACAAAATTCATATTATTTATGGGGTGATCTTTCCAAAACGGTTACTTCCTGGCAGTGTTGAATATGCTTTTCATGTTAGAAACGGATACAGACGTTTTTTAAAGTGTAGGTATGAGATCATATTATAGTATGCGAAATAATTTAAATATCGCTGTTTCCTTTCAACCGAATTCTAAGCTAGATGATAAGGTTTACCGTTTACCAAACATACCAAACAAAAATTCCGCTAATTTTCTCAACAGAACCTAAGAATACCAAACAAATCTCTATCTAAGGGAAAGGGGTTGGTGCCAACACCACGTGGCCATAATTTGTCTCGGGAAACGGCTAATACTGCGTCCTCATAATATTCCGCACAAATTTGCAAACGGTAAATATTATTTCCTAGTGAAAGCATTCGCACGTTCTGAATAGATCGTTGAGAAATTCATTTGTTGTTGTTGTTGTTGTTTGGTAATATAACTCACACAATAAGGCAAGATAAGGACAGTGGTTGAGTTTTCACCGTGAGGAGCATGTGCACACTGAAGCAAACTCTCTCTAAAACAAAGAGATATCTAAACGTTTTGTCCTACAATAATCGGCTCCCTATTGAGGCTACTCAAAGTATGGTTTATGATGTCAACCAAGTCATGAAACAAAGTTAACGTGTTCTCAAAGTGGATCGCGAATTGATTATAATATCCGAATTGGGATGAAACATTTTGTAACTTGTGAACCCCCGAGGTAACCGCCGTGATAACGAATTCATCTTTGTCTGAATTGGATTTGAGCTAACTCAGCTATGATACCCAACTTGAAATATCGTCCGCATTCTCTCTTTGATTATTGTAGAACTGTTAGCTCGCACTGATCTCAAATTAGCGTTCATTTTGATACTTTCAGGGCTCGTCCATGCTGTTAGTGGCAAGATTTGAATGTTGTGCTGGCAATATGTAGAGTAAACAAAAAACTGTCATGGCGACCGGACGCTAATTTCGTTGCTCCGTGAACGTTGCTTATTTTGCTCGCTGTTCTACTCAATATTTCTTCGCCCTGTCAGCATTTTTTATCATGCCAGAAACACGCAATTCTAAGTCTTCCGCCGGTTCACCAGGCAACGGAGTTGACCAGAATCCCTCTAGTGAGTTTGTAACGACTTCGATGTTAAATGAGATGCTTCAACTCCAGGAGAGGATGTTTAAAACTCCTCTGGATTCGCTCCCGAACAACTCTCGACTTGATGCAGTAGTTGAATCTGTGGCTGATATTAAGACACGTCTAAGCATCTGCCAGAAAGACACAAGTGAGTTTCTGTAAAGCCAGCCTAGAATTATCACAGAAAGAAATCGATGAATTCAAGCCATGTTTTGCTAAACTTGTCGAGATTGAAGCTGATATCGGTGATATTTACGATTCTATCGACGACCACATGGACGAAGTAGAATATTTAGAGAACCAAAGTCGAAGGAAAAACACCCGAATTGATGGGATACCAGAACAGGAGAATGAATCTTAGGACACTACAGCGGAAAAGGTCAAACAAGTCCTCACAGAGAAGCTCGACCTAGCTGGGGCGCTCGACATCGAACGCGCTCATCGTGTCGGTCGGGTTGTTGCTGGTTCCAGAAGACGCCCACGCACAATTGTTTGTAGGCTTCGCGACAGGAGGCCAAAGGATTCAATCATTAGAAGTGCAAGTATAATTAAACCCTCTGATTTACTTGTCAACGAGGATCTTGCGAAGGAAACCATGGAAAAGCGCGAAGAACAGAGGCCAAAACTGGAAGAAGCAAAATAGGAAAATAGGAAAATGGCTTACTTTGTTTTGGACGGACTAATTGTGAAAGATAGACCTGCTCAATCCAGATAAGCTCAGATAAGTTATTTCGTTAGTTAAAAATGTCAGTACAACAATACTCACTTTCAATACTCACTTTTAATCATTTAGACGATTCTAGCTTTTCTCTGGCACTCTATGAACTTCAAAATGGCCCCGTTCACTTTGATCCCGATAGATTTTCTAGTCTACATCACAATCCAATTTTTTCTAACTCAAACGTTTCTTTAACACATTCGGACAGTCTTGACCCTGATATTAATTTTAACACAGGAGACACGCCCAGCTACTATTTCATTAAAAAATCAATTTAACGAAATGCTCATACACGAAAATTATTCTGGCGCGGATTTCTCTCTTCTACATCTTAATATTCGTAGCCTCTCAGACTGATCTTCTATCATGCTTGGACATTAAGTTTTCTGTTATCGGAATTTCTGAGACCTGGCTAATCGACCGATTTTAAGGCGTATCCAGGGGTAGACCAGGCAGGCGTGCTACATGTCATCTCACGGATTGCCACGAAACTTGATCAGAATTTCAGATTTACTCAAAAAAAAAAAAAAAAAAAAACAATAAAAATAAACCAAAGCAGTTTGCATTTTGGATGTTTCTGGGGGGAGCTAGACCACCCCCCGGTTTTGTTATGAAAATCTCAGAAAAAATACCCTGAAATTAAGTAAAAACGGAGTGCTCTCAAATTTAGTCCTTTTAACCAATGACAATTTGGCTTTGCATGTAAACTTGCATATCTTTCCTACGTTCAAGGCAGCAGTAATTAGTCAATCTGATTGATACCTTGTCAGTCAATGGAGGTTAATAATTAACCATGTATTGAGGCTTCCCAAATTTAGCCGGTTTCAAGGCAAAATATCTCCAATGGCCATTTCGCTGTTGTAAAGATTGTAGCATACTAGTTTAACTAAGCATTCCGGCTCTTAAAATCAGCAGAAAAATTTTGGGCAACGCTATTTTTTCGCCGCGAACATCGACTAAAAATCTTACCTAGTGAGAGCAATTTTGACTTTCCGTTGACTTATAAATGAAACTAAAATTATTGTCTTAATACTCGATTCCGTTAACAATAAATTGTTTAGCTTCTGGAAAGGTCCATTAACTCATAAAGAAAATAACAAAGAGAAAATGTCAATCCAAAGGGTAATTGTATTAAATGTAACCTAATTAATGATCGCAACAACATACCTACGTGTCTTGGCGATGAGCACGAGACGTTCATCGAGCTTTTAACGACTTAATAAAATACGAAAGAATGCCTCAAGTTTTTCACAGTTTGTATCGCCTTTGAAATTTATATTCTGATTTCTTCGCCGCCAGACCAGTTAGGAGCTGTCGGCTGTTTCATTGGCATGCGAGTAGATGGCGTGACAAGAATTCCGACACTAAAGTGAATTTTTTTGTTGATATTATTTGGTATATATTTAAATAACAAAGTAAATTTAATGCATCGAATTTGAAAACAGCTGATTGAGAAGCAGGGTAGAGGGCAGTTTTTATTTGATACAGGGTATTTAAATGTAACGAGTTCCTATTGTGTGACAGGTCACACAGCAGTGGTCGACTGCAATCTGCAATCACGGCTCGCACTATGGCTCAGCTTTGCTGTTCCTTTGGAGCCTATTGTGATAGCAAATGTGACCTTTCTTCCCGGCTTCTTGGCCAAAATCAGCTGGTACCGCTCAGTGTTTGTACAAATAACATAAAGTCTCATCTGAAAGGGATCAAGGTAGCGCAGACGTGGGTTCCCTCCGAGAAGGAGCTCATAGTCGCACGTGTTGGTTTGTTCGACACGGATGGTAACCAATTTACAATTTGCCCCAAACATCGGGCTGAGCTTGGCGTCAAATTCAGACCTAAAAAGAAATATCAGCATCCACTGCATGGCCATCGGAAAAGCAAACCAGACAGAGGAGTGAATCTTAAAATGTCAAAGGAAATCAAGGCGAAGTGGAATACAGTTGTTCCAATTGGTGCAGGTAAAAGCTTATTTGATATACGTAGGTCTGGAGTTGGATAAGTCTTAAACAAAATCAAAGACTCCTGTGAGCCAGCTCATGGATGTTTCTCGCTCCATTAGCTACGATCTGCACTTGAACCTAGTAATGCATCCTCTCGCCGCTGTATTTTTTCGATACCACCATTAGGCTCTCCTAAAAGAGTGCCTTGCGTGACATCCCGGAAAACCGGTGTCTGACATTTGCAGACTGCAACTACAGACTGCAGACTGCAGACTATAGTTTTGTTTCCCAGTGATTTTTTTATTTAGAGCGGTTTACTACGACAGCCTTGTACATTTTCGTGTAATAAAAGGATCTTAGGAGGTTCGAGGCGGCGTTGGATTTTTTTGGCAAAAATCGTTAAAGTTATCCTTTCCCAATCTTTTAAATAAGCCTGGTCAGTTTAACTTGTGAGAGGCTCCAAATACATACCCAAGGTCTGATGCTTGTGTGGATATTGCGATTGGGGTGGACAGGGAGCTAGGGTATAAAGTAGACAGATGTTTGTATCACACAAACCTTAGCACACGCACCGGGCTCGTCAAGTTATCTTTTATGTGAAGAGTGAAAGAAAGAACTCTTACAAACCAACAAACAAATGACACATAAACTACAATTACAAACAGGTATTTGTAGACAATGCCGCGGTGACCACAGCGACGCGATGAAAGATATTCAGCTGCCAATAGCTGAGCCCACTGTTTATGTCGTGGAAGCTGATCACACTGAGGAGACTACTGTCACAGAGGTACTCGTGAGACAAAGTCCTGAATTAGAGTGCACAGTGGAACCCGAACTTAAGGTGCCTGAACAACCACCACCTTTGCAACCAGTACACTTGCAGTTTCAAGATGAAGCCTCAAGTGAGGTATGCATGTATCAGTCAATTCAGGGCAAACACCTGGGCATTTGACGTTTTTGAATATTTTTGATCAAATGCCCCGCTGTGTTCCAGTTTAGACGGTCAAATGCCCAACTGTCAGGGCCTCAAAAAGGACAAATCAAGTGTAAATCTATAGCAAACCACTCGTTGCATGAAGCATTTTGGCACGCTCCCCGCTCTTAATGAATATTTTATTCTAAAATCGCTTACCTTTTTCAAACCAAATCCGAAAAATTGTGCGCCAAAATTATTTTCCGATGTCTTTTGTCGGCACTCCAAGCTTTGAATAAAGGCATATCAACTGCATATTTAGTAAACAACGGAAAACCTTTGCGGAATCTTGAAGTGAAGGCCCTCATGGTGAATAAATACTGGGCACTTTTAGAATTGACTGACACATTATAGCCAGGCTTCTTTGGCTTCACTAATGCCACTACTACTTCAACAATGAAAATATATTGTCAGACTTCTCACATGAAACGCACACCAAGATCACCGAAAGTGTGTGGTCCTTTATTCATTTTTCTAGTCGAGGTAACGTGCACGTGTTTGAAAGGCCCCGAAGTACGGTGTGTTATGTCTCATTCCAGGATATGTATCGATATAAAAGTAAATCTCAGATGAGTCACAATTAATTGAATTCAGTATGGGGCACACCACAACTTATTGATGTGATGAAGTAATACAAACTCGTTTGTATTTTCCTTCGACAAGTTACTTGCATTATCTTTTTGTTCCAGCCAAGTGATCAGAATTCCGACATCTTCTCATCTTCCTCGCAGGGATCTTTAGCTCAGGGTGAGACGTCACACGAATGACAGCCAACACCTCGCGTTGAACATCAGCTACAGCATCTCAATAGTTACCTGATCAAAACAAGTGATCGGCGTGTCAGCCCTGTCAGATCACAATGCAAGTCGGATATTACGAGTATTTCATCTTCTACCCAACGATATTACAGGAAGGAAGCCGAACAGGCAGTTGAAATTGTTTTAAACGCCATTGCCCCAGGAAATTCGTCTTGGCTGTTACAGCAGGTGCTGAGCAAACATCAAAGAGTGCAAGGTGTAGGTGTTGCTTTAGAAGAAGATGCCATAGTAGCTAGACTAGTTGCGTTGTACAACGATGCAAACTCTTGGTCCACCTTCCAACAAATTCTTTCCATCTTCGCTAGCAACTATTCTAAGACAGAACTTTTGCAGCTCGTTCCAGGGTTGACAAAATTTAGAATCGACGAAGCGAGAAAACATGCCTTCCAGACAATACCTGGACAGCCAATTGAGCCACCCACCATCAAAAGCTAAGGACAAGACTAGATCCTGTCAAAGTGGATCATTTCTTAGATTTTATATCGAGCCCCACATTTCTTCAAGATGTGGCATCTGGAATGAAAACCTTAAAATTATCAAGCGGTGAAAACGTTGATATCCCAAATGTGGTCAGAACGGTTATTTCATCACGTCTCGTCCAGTTGTATTCGTCTTACTGCGCTGAATGTAGCTTTGAACCTCTTGGCCGCTCTACACTGCTCAGTATCATTAAGGTAAGATTTCAAACACATTGCATGTCATGTCTTTTAGTTGATTTCCAAATTCTATGAGGGTATAAAATAGTGTCAGCATTCGCATTTTCAAATATATGGGTTTTTAAGACTGGTTACAGCTTTGATAGTTTTGGTCATCAAGCATCGGATGTGTTTGATTTTTGGAAAATGTCCACCCTTTCAGGAAGCATAGTGCATAAGCTATGTCCATTTTTGTGTTATTCGGAATTGTCAACGAACATAACTGAGGTTTTTTCAGCCAAAGAAAACGGACGATAGTTAGTGAAATCATCTCGTTTACTTTTTATCGATATAAAAATCGCATCTCAGAGAAGCTGGGATGCTCATTTATAGTAAGTACGATTTATTTGCTTGATTCATATGTAGCTTGTCGTTACTTGGTAAAATCTTAGTTTAGGGCAGTTGATCTGTCTTAGTATGGAATTTATACTCTTTTACAGATTATCCTAATAGCCAATCAATATTGTATATAGCAGCAACCGTAAAGGCTGCTTACTCAGAAAGAGCAGAGTTGCTATGCCGTGCAAATGATAGTACATGATAGTACAAAGATCAACTTTACCAACAACGCACCAACAGCGCTCTGTGCATTTCGGAATTGACAACGTACATTCATGTTTTTTTAAACAAAAAGAACGGACGAAGAATACTTAAATCATCACGTTTACTGTACAAGAGACAGCTGGTGCTTGAATCCATGGATACCTGTTTCACCTCCCCCCCCCCCCCTTTTTATGTGCTTTTCCAGTTCTATTGCGTTAGTGATTATCAATAGTCTTTATTTTGTAGGTTTGTGCAGCATCTCAAAAATAGTCTCTAGCTGGGCTTGACAGCACTCAAAGCGATGGAGTAAATGCAGTGTCGACGCTTGAGGAAATAACGAGGACACTTTGCCAATATGGTAATTATGCCAAGAAAAATAACATGCGATTGATTTGCCCCCTTGGTTCCTTTTGCATAAAAATTTGTTTCATTCAGGTCCCAAAGATACGGAACAAATGAAAGAAATCCTTACTCGTCTCAAGGCAAGGAAGCGGTACCTTTCCTCTGATTTCAAAATACACATCTCAAGAGAAATACCATGCACTGACCACTGCAGCGTGTACGCATTGAGCAGTCCAGATGCCACTGAGTACCGCCGGACCTGTTCACATCAGCACAACATAAGCTGTGACCGTTGTGATGATTTGAAAAACACAATTGTGGATCTTCAGTTGGAATTATTCGAACTATATTCTAGGTAAGGTATTTAAGCAAGTCATTTGCTGCTCCTTACCTTGCCACAAAGTGGATGATGAGCACAGTCAAGAGCAGAAATGTATCGTTCGCCTGTGAGATTTACAAATATTTATTCACTAAAGGAAGAGTGAGGGAACTAAGCCGAGTCCACAGTGAAGACAGTCTTCATTCAAATTGCATTTGATTCTGCAGTAATCATTTGCGATATTTCTATTTTTCAATACAGTGATCCTGAAAAGCGTGAGGAACTGCAGCATGACATAGAAAATGCGATACCCAAACTCGAAGCTTGGAAATCGCATATCTTGTGTGCAGTTCACCAAGACGCCGCCAAAAATGCTGTTATCGATAAGCTTGCATCAAACCAAGTTATCTTGATCATGAACTGGGCAATGAAGTTTTTGCCTACGTGTTTTAAAGAGACCCAGAGAGACTGGTTCGGCAAGAAAGGGAAGCCTTGGCATGTCTGTGTTGCAATCACCAAAGCTGCATATGAGGAAATTGAGGTACTTCTAAGGCGGGACTTAACCTAAACACAGTTTTTGCGTCGCTTAACATGGATTTGACATGGATTTGACGTTGATAATCCCTATGCTCATCCCACGAAGCTGTATTGTGGATATTTTGTGAATTTTTTGATGATTTTTGGGCATATTTGGGAAGAGATAATTTTTTTCTCAAAGGATTTCTTAAATTTAGGGAAATAGGGAATATTGAAGATTTAATCAAGGTTTAAGATTGGAATTTGAAGTGGAATAGTAAATGGACATCAAAACAGTTCCCCAGCAACCTTCAGTGCCCTTGTGGGGTGTCAACTGTCTGGTGGTGTTTCAAAACATTTTTGTACATCTCAATCCTTCTTCACTCCAGTTCACCCTGAGTCCCACCTTAAGGGGAAGGGTGTCAGTACGGGTACGAAAACTCCACTATTTTTGCCTTTCAGTCAAAAATGAGTACCAGATTTCGCTGTCTCCGTCGAAAGCTAACTCAGTTTTGACACTGTGCTGCAAGACTTCAAAACATTTTATGTGGCTTTCGGAATAACATTCGTGTCAGAGACCTCACATATGGAAACTTGCTGATGCGACCCCTCTACCCAAGAGGAAACCTGTAGAAGATCTCAAGAAAGACTTGAGACCAATTTCACTGACTGCATGCCTTTCCAAGGTTGCAGAGGAATGTGTCGTAAGTGATTACGTCAAGCCAGTCGTTTTGAGAGTTTTGGATCCTAACCAGTATGGGGCTGTGCCGAACTCCTCTACAACTCAAGCTCTGATTCACATGATTCACCGATGGGCACAAGGGACTGACGGAAACGGCGCCACCGTGAGAGCCATACTATACGACTATAGGAAGGCTTTTGATCTTACAGATCATGACATTTTAGTTAGGAAGCTGACTGTCTTGGACAGCGGGTCGTTCTCAGCGAATTAAACTTGCGAAGGGTTGTTTTTCCGAGTGGGAGTCAGTTCCGTCGGGCGTCCCACAAGGAACAAAGTTAGGGCCGTGGTTATTTCTCGTGCTTATTAATGATCTTGAAGCAAGTAGTGGCATAAATGCCGAAATGTGAAAATATGTCGATGACACTACGACCTCAGAGGTTGTCATCAAAGGGAAGGCACGTATTTCGCAAAGGATAGCTGACCGTGTAATGGAATGGTCCTCTGAGAATAGAGTACAACTGAATAATGATAAATGTAAAGAGCTTCGAATTACTTTCAGTAAACAGAAGCAGGAGTTTCCTCCAATCATAGTTAATGGGAAAGGTGTAGAGACCGTTAAGTCTGTAAAACTCCAAGGGGTTACCATCAGTGATGATCTGACATGGAATGAGCATGTAAGAGAGGTTGTAAAAAAAGCCTCTAAGCGTTTGTATTTTCTGGTGCAGCTTAAGAGGGCGAGACTCCCGACAAGTGAATTAGTATTATTCTATTGCACTTGCATTCGATCTGTACTTAGCTATGCTGTACCGGTGTTCTATTACTCGCTGCCATTGTATCTAAAGACGGAACTGGAGCGTGTCCAGAAAAGGGCACTGGCTATTATTTTCCCGGGGATAGACTACAGCGATGCTTTAGTCAGCACTGAATTACCAAGTATTGAACGTTACAATGAAAATATTTGTAAGAAGACTTTTAATTCTATCTTAAATGATAAGAGTAACCGGCTAAGAAATCTTTTACCTTCAGCCCACAAGTCGTCTTAGGCGGTTTGAAACACCAAGGTGGAAAACAAATAGATTTAGGGATACATTTTTAATGAAATCTTGTATTGAGCATAATATTATATAAATATAGTTTTTATTAATTTTAATAATAGTTTTTATCATTCTACAGTATTCAATTTCACTTTTAAGCTTATTATTATTCTTACTTTTATCGTATTATTAGATATTCTATTACAATTACTGTAAATACGCAATTCAGCCCTTAGAGGGCTGCCATGTATTTGTGAAATAAACCTACCTACCTACCTACCTATTTATGTTTTTGTTTTAGACGAGAACCTCTTCGAAGAATGCATCCAAAACTGGTTTGCTGTGGCATCCATCATTGAACACACTTTGTCCTTCCTCAAATCCCTGAATCCCGATATAACTAAAGTGTTTTTAAGGTCAGACAACGCTGGCTGCTACCATTGCGCGTACCTACTTCTGTCTCTTCCAAGCCTAGGTGATCGCGTTGGAGTAAAGGTCTCTCGTTATGACTGCAGCGAACCTCAGGCAGGCAAAGATATATGCGACCGTCGCATCGCAGCTTTCAAAAGGCACATGTGACGGTATATCAACGAGGGCAATGATGTCAAGAGCGCCGAAGACATGAAAAAAGCAATTGAGTCCTATGGCGGAGTGAAGGGCTGTTATGCGGCAGTGTGTGAAGTTACATCGTCTGCGCAAACAATGACAAAACACACCATGCAGGGGAGGCAGTCATTACATAATTTTTCTTATGAAGCGGGAGGAATGAGAGCGTGGCATTGCTATAATGTAGGACCTGGTAAGTACTTTGATGGAAAGAAGCTGGCACGGTTCGGCACTCCCCAGGGCTCAACAAAGATGCAAATAAAACAAGCCTTCAGTCAGCCAAGTGTACCAGCTGGTGTGTACCTTGCAAGAGCAGCAACTACAAGATCTCCCGCGGATCAGCCTGGCCCATCTCAGTTGCCTAGGTCTGACCAAGAAAGCATGGAGGAGAATGATCCTATGCAGTTTTTGAGTCCTGAGAAAGGGTGCATTAAAATGTACCAGTCCTTTGCTACCCTCCAAAAACACCTGGATGTCGGCAAGCATATTGTAAAGCTAGAGCGAGAATCAGTCTATGATGTAATCAAACGAAAATGGGCTGATACGGTAAGTGGGAGCTACATTCATGCCGAGCCCTCTACGTCAGCGGCGGGGCTTCTATCCCAGAAACACAAGAAGAAGAAGGATGGGCGCTTCGTAAAGCTAAGAAATCTGTGGTCTTCTCTGAAAAGGCAAAAAACTGCTTACGTGAGGTCTTCTTTAAAGGAGAGGAAACCGGTAAAAAAGCTAATGGCTCAGAAGTGGCTACAAGGATGAGAACACTGAGGACTGCCAACGGGGAGAAGATGTTTGGCAAAACTGATTGGTTAACAGAACAGCAAATCACCCGGTATTTCAGCAGGCTCTCCACTCTCAATAAAAGTGGCCAATTACAACGCGAGGAAATAGCCAGTAAAGCCAGTGATGAAGAAGGTGATGATGTTGATGACCTCATGGCGGAAGCGGATATGGTACGAACAAGGCGACAAATAAGGACAGATCTTGAACTGTAGAGTGGTATCAATGTATTTAGGGCTAGTCGTTCTCGAACGTGAAATTTCAAAGGGACAAAGCATGGCCAAAGGGACAAAGAATAGCGACGGACCATGCAATCGGGATGCTATCTGTATGACCCTGTACCAAAATTAGGCTAAAAGAAATTATCATTGTTAGGGATCCCGATATCCAACAGACTACAACATCATTTAATAAGATACAGATCTATGGTTTGTAGACGGTTGTATAATTTTAAACATATAGTGAAAGTGGTGGGGGTACACTTTTAAAGGACAAGATGAGGGTATATTTTTTTTAAGCAGGATACTTTTGAAATTTTTCTTGCAATATCTTTTTGTTGAGTGTTTTGTCAGGGAGGTTTAATTTTGATAGACCTGAAGTTTTTGAAAACTTCAACCCCCTGCGATGTACGACTTATTAAACGATCGGTCCCTAATATAAATGAATGACAAAAGGAGGTTTAGTATCCGCTGAATAATAATAATAATAATAATAACAACAACAACAACAACAACAAAACTTTATTTCCTCACGGAATCATTTTCACTCAAAAAAGGTCACTGTTTTGAACATTGAAGACTTCATTTGTTTTTTCACATCTGCCAGCCAGACTAGTTCATTTGAGGTCACGGAGGATCTGGTCAGATCTCGTATCCCAGTCACGCAATCTTTAGTTACGCGGTCAAGTCGTGAAATGTTACGTTAAAATTTACTGTGACATAAGGGCAATCAAGGCCTCAGTCTAAGTCTCCACATGCTTTACATTGTTATCAAAGAAAAAACAATTGTATAAAAGATGCAATAATTATCACAGACAAGAGAGTTATATCGGGTCACGTTGAAAGGAGGCATAAACAGAACACGTACAAAGTAAGTCAGTGCAAATAGTTTGAGTAGTAATTTAGCATTTTCTTCTGGCCTGAATTGTTTGCAGATCTGTTGTTTGAAATATGAAACTTTAAAGTTACTTTAGCGTCAACAATCATCTGAAATTGTACGGTTGTAGTTGCATTGAAAAGGGTACTGAATTTCTTGTCACGCTCTACGTAGTCGTACTGATGTCAACACGACTTTTAATGTACGATAGTTCTTTCGGGTTTAAATGAAGTGGAGTGATAAAATCAAGAATTAAAAGGAATAAGAACTTAAGAAAGAAATCGTGTGATTGCATTACTTACCTTTTTTCTTTTATCAAAGCGGCTTATAATTCGGCAAAGTTCTCTGAAACGTCATCGCAATTTTCAATATAATTAACTAATTGCCACCTTTGATATGAAATTTTCTCTTTGTTGTTATTTTCTTTATGAATTAATCGAGCTTTCCAGAATATAAAAAAATTTATATTTTACGGAAATGACTATCAAAACAATAATTTTAGCTTCATTTAAAGAGATTATCTCCGTATGTGAAGTCAACGGAAAGTCAGAAATGCTCTCGCTAGGTACAATTTTTAACCGATGTTCACGGCGGAATAATAGCGTTGCGAAAAAACACTGAATTTAACTAGGATGCTATAAACGTTACAGCATTGAAATGGCTACTGGAGATATTTTGCCTTGAAACCGGCTTATTCTGAGAGGCCTAAATGCATGGTTAATTATTAACCTCCATTGATTGACAAGATATCAATCAAATTGACCGATTATGCCTGTATTGTCCGCAGGAAAGATATGCAAGTTTACATGCAAAGCCTAATTGTCATTGGATAAAAAGGCTAAATTTAAGAGCACTCTGTTCTTGCTCAATATCAGGGTATTTTTCTTAGATTTTCATGACAAAACCGGGGGGTGGTCCAGCTCTCCCCGGAAATATTCAAAATGCAAACTGCTTTGGGTTTTTTATTTTTTTGAGTAAATCTGAAATTCTGATCAAGTTTCGTGGCAATCCGTCGGATGACATGTAGCACGCATGCCTGGTCTACCCCTGGATACGCTCTTGAGTTTCTTCACAAACATAGGCAAAATAGAATCGGAGGTGGGGTACGGCTGTATGTCTCAAACGATCTAGAGTTCAAGCTTCGAGAAGGTTTGTCCGTCAGTAATGTTGACATTGTAGAATCACTATTTATTGAAGTGACAAGACCTCGGGAAAAGAATAGAATTGCTGCTATTGTGTACAGACCTCCTAATCAAAGAACTGACGATTTCGTGTCTACAAACAATGAATTATTAGATAAAATCTCTAGAGAGAACAAAATATGCTTCCTTTTGGGGGATTTCAATGTTAATTTAATGAATTACCAACATCATCACCTTACAGGCCAATTTCTAGATGGAATGTACTCTAATATGTTTTTCCTTTGATTACACGTCCCTCGCGAATTACCTCTCATACCGCTACGTTACTTGACAATATTTTTGTGAATATTTTTTTTGAGCGTTCGAGAAGCGGCTTATTGTTTACTGATATTTCAGATCATCTACCGTGTTTCCCATCCATTCGGATAACACGTTAGTAAATCGATGTCGACAAGATCCCGTTTTTATTAGAGACAAGAACCCGGATAACATTCCTTCATTTGTTGAAAAACTAGAAGTGTCGATTGGTCTCCGCTTAAGGATTGTGACGAGCCAAATACTGCGTACAACCGCTTTCTTGATTTGTATACAGAGATATATAAGGACTGCTTCCCTCTCGAGAAGGTAACTCGTAACCAAAGGCGCTTTAAAAACCGCGGTTAACGAAAGCTCTTCTAAGTCTATCAAAAGGAAGAATAACCTTTATAAGAAATATCTTCGTGTGCCATCAATGGTCAGTGCTTCGCTTTATAAAACGTACAAAAACAAACTGAATCACACCTTGCGTTTGGCTAAGGGTTTGTATTATGAGAAGAAATTGCAAGATGTTAAATCAAATACCCATGCCACTTGGAAAATTCTAAATGAAGTCTTAAATAGAAGAAAGTCAAAGTCTTAAGTAAAGACAGAGGTGAGTGTTTAGTTCAGATGATCTAGAAATCGCTGATCCAGCAGAAATCGCTAATAGGTTTTCCAGTTACTTCTCCAGTATTGGTCCTAAACCTTGCAAAAAAAAATTCAGTCTCCTCCGCGGTGTTCGCATTAAGACTTTCTATTCGGATCCTTCCGAGAATCAATCTTCTTTAACCCAACAACAAAAGATGAAATTATCACCATTGCTCAATCTTTTGCTTCAAGAAAGGCCGCTGGCTATGATAGTATTACAATGTTTATAATTAAAGAACCCATCCAGATTATTTCAGAGCCTCTGGCTCACATTATGAATTTGTCAATTGCTTATGGTATTGTACCAGATCAAATGAAAATAGCTCGTGTAGTACCCCTGTTTAAAGCTGACGACCCGTCATTGTTCACCAACTCATTCGATTCTGCCTAGCTTTTCCAGATTTCTAGGGAGAATCATCTACAGTCGGTTACTTGATTATTTGACTAATTTACTTATTCTCTGTGATAACCAGTTCGGTTTTAGGAAAAATCACTCTACCGTTCTTGCTTTGATTGATTTGCACGATAAAAATTCGTCTACTTTGGATAATGGTGAATTAGCGGTTGGCGTCTTTTTAGATCTCTCTAAAGCTTTTGACATAGTTTATCATTCTACCTTATTCGATAAACTTGAACACTACGGCATACGTGGCTTGGCCCTGAACTGGATAAAGAGCTATTTTTCAAACAGAGTTCAATTTACTTTGGATAATGGTGAATTAACGGTTGGCGTCTTTTTAGATCTCTCTAAAGCTTTTGACATAGTTAATCATTCTACCTTATTCGATAAACTTGAACACTACGGCATACGTGGCTTGGCCCTGAACTGGATAAAGAGCTATTTTTCAAACAGAGTTTAATTTGTGAATGATATATGAAATGAATCATATATGAACTGCGGAAATGAAATCAAATGAAGAATGATCATCGCAGTTGTGAACGCAATTTATGCAATTGCGAAAAGAAGCCTGAAAAAAATTCAGGACTTCAACGGGGTTTGAACCCGTGACCTCGCGATTACCGGTGCGATGCTCTAACCAACTAGCTATGAAGCCACTGACGTTGGGAACAGGTCAATTGTGGGTTCATATGTTCCCGTGAAAGAATTGAGTGTGAATGATATATGAAATGAATCATATATGAACTGCGGAAATGAAATCAAATGAAGAATGATCATCGCAGTTGTGAACGCAATTTATGCAATTGCGAAAAGAAGCCCGTACCAATATTTCGTGTGGTGTTCCACAAGGTTCTATTTTAGGACCTTTATGGTTTCTGCTTTACATCAACGATATAAACAATGCGTCTAAATTATTACAATTGATCTTATTTGCTGATGATACCAAGGTGTTTTTTGTCTAATAAGGATACAGATTGCTTGGCTAACATTCTGAATACTGAGCTAAATAAGTTGTCAATTTGGTTCAGAGTTAACAAGTTCTCATTAAGCCTAAAAAACTGAATTTATGGTGTTTAAACCAAGCCAAAAACGTACAAGTCATGATATTCAGCTTTTAATAAATGACAATAAACTTGATCAGGTAAAAGAAACAGTTTTCTCGGGAGTAATCCTAGATGAAAATTTGAATTGGAAGTCCGAAATCTCACAAGTGGCCAACAAAGTCTCTAAGTCTATTGGAATAATTCGCAAATCTAGTTTCTACCTGTCGACAAAATCTTTACGAACGTTATATTTTTCATTAGTCTATCCATACCTTTTTTACTGCAACTTAGTTTGGGCCTCTACTTACAGAGCTAACCTTATTCGTCTTGTAATTCTACAGAAACGAGTGGTGAGAACTATAGCGAAAACCAATTTCTATGCATATACTGGCATTTAAAAAATTTCATGACCGCAGACCGGTTAGCTCAGTGGTAGAGCACCGGACTACCATGCGGGAGGTCGCGGGTTCTAACCCCGGCCGGACCAACACTCAGGGTCTTAAAAATAACTGAGGAGAAAGTGCTGCCTTTGTAATGACATCTGCAAATGGTTAGACTTTCTAGTCTTCTCGGATAAGGACGATAAACCGTAGGCCCCGTCTCACAGTACTTTCACTAAATCTGATTCTGTGGGACGTAAAAGAACCACTAGGGACGTAACAAAACTCTGGCTGTGACCACCCCTAGTGTCTGTCCTAGATATCTACATTACGGGGGCACTCATTAGTCACTTCATTAATTGTAAACTGCACTAGCAGTCTGGTCAAGTCCCCCGGCCAGTGATGTAAACTATCCCTGAAAAGCCCCGACGGGGAGAGGATATGTATGTATGTATGACATACACCTATTACAGCTAGGTTTATTCATTTACTCCTATCAAAACCGTACTCTTCCTTTAAAATTCGATTGTAAATTTACCTTACAGAGTCAAATTCATTCGTATCATACAAGAAACTCTCATTCTTATCGTTTGCCTTTCTGTCGGACTAACATCAAACAATTTTCCGTTTTTTACCGAGGACGTAAATTATATTTAAGCGGCCGTCGCTTAGCGACGAGCCGCTTCTAGTAATACCCATTTTTTTTTGTGGTTATTTTTTGTCGTGGTGTCCGCCGGGAGGCCCGTGCCCCTCTCGGCCAGAGGAAGAAACATTTACATAAAGTGAAGAAATAAATTGAACTCCCAGATCCCAACTGCGGCCCCTTATCCGATTGCGCTAATGAGCCATCTCTTGCGATACTTAGTGAATTTTGTAGTAGATAAAGGCATTAAGTTGGTCACGCATCGTCTTTTTAAGAGCCTTTCAATACTCAAGGGTTACAGAGAAAAGAAATGTTTTGTCAGAATTGAATTACTCCAATGTACATCCAATAGCAAAGGAATTTATTTGAAAGCGTTTATTTTGAGCAGTATTTCACAACGAGTCCGATCTTAACTAAAGCTATTCGAAAGACCGTAAATGTTTTTGAACTGAACTTGTAGATTTTGGTGGCCATAAAATACAGGGGTCAGAGTCGGAAATGGCGAAATCGTTTCAAAAAGAAATGTTTAGTCAGAATTACATTCATATAAGTACTCAGAGGCGAGAGGAAACATTTTTGTGTAGTTTTATCAACTTTAAGTGGTCCAAGTGTAAGAAAAACTACTGCAGTCAAATCCGAAAGCAAAAATCACTTCACTTGTTGCTTCTTCTCTCTGTCACTTCATCAAACTTGCGTCTTTGGAAACAAAACTGTGTATAGAAGAACTTTTCAAGGAATTACTATTTAGAACAGGATCAGCCAACAAACTGTGTAAGTTTCTTGTTTGCCAGTGGAAGCAGTGGTTGAATTATTTGCTCGAAGCACTACAAACATTTAGTGAGTGTTTTATGTGAGTTTATCAAAAAGGTTACATTGCAAATAAATGCTCTAATATCTACAAAAAAAGTTTATTTCTTTTCCCTAAAGTATTTTAAACGATCGTCCTCAACATGCTTTTATGACTTGGAATCTTTCAAACAGTGCAATAAGTTATATTTATTTTTTGTATCCCCAGTGGCTTGCCTAATCCTAAGTAAACTTATCTATTTTTCTACCATCCTTGCAGGAAAGGGAAACAAACAAAGGCACCCTGTCAGCGTTTTATGAAGACTTGGTTATGTAGATAGAACAAATTTCAGTCTGAATAAATCAAGCATTCAGTAGTTAACACTTTGGAACGGAAACTAGAGGTTAAATTCAGCCGTCAAATGCTTCTCCAGCAGATGTTTACACACAAGGCATAATTATGTGCATGCTTTTACTGTTGGAAACTCTTTGCTCTCAGAATATTAGCATTTACTTGATAGACACAAAAGAGGAAATCACACCATGTACAAAATAGTTGCTCACCATTTACATGGGAAGGCCGGTTGGTCGCCTGTTGCAGTAAATGGTACGCATCAAACACCGAAATGAAACTTTCCATGGGGCGTGCGTGTTACATTTATACAAACACTTCCAACGATCGGGTTTACAAAGCAATCCAAGCTGAAAGGCCTGAAACTGGTAGAAATGAGCAAATGGAACGACATTTCCGTTTGGGAATTTTGGACTACCTTTCAAGAAATTCCCTTTTTCCCAGACATTTTCCGTTTGGGAAGACCAAAATAGGCTTTCCATTTACATTCCAACCAAAATTTCCGGATTTTTTTGGTAAATGGTAAACAACCAATATCTTCCTAATTACTAAATAAGGATACAAAATTGTGAAGAAATTGCATGAGACCCCCTCTCCCCAGTCTGTCATCGTATGGCATCTTTCATTATCGCAATAACCTTTGCTACTCGCCACAATCTGAACACATGGAACAGGCTTCCCCCTTAGTTAAAAATCCAGCATATACCGACTTAAGCTGGTCAGAGCGAGCTGAGGCCAGTAACAGCTTTCTTAGCAAGTAGTATCAGCTGGCTAAGTAAAGGCAGGGCCGGCCCAGGCCACCAAAATTCGGGTGACCCGAAAACACTGACCACAGGTCCATGGACCCCACTACTGACCGGGTCCATGGTCCATGGACTACCCCTACTGACCCCCTCTACTGATCCCCCTAAAAAACAACGGTAACAAAAAACGGCAACTAGAGATTTTAGTTACTTACCTTTTGTCTGGGTAGGCCAATCGCGTGTGCGAAATTTCGACTATTACGCTGCGCAAATATTGCTGCAGTATTGCCTTGTTGTGATACAAAAGTTGCTGCTTTTCATATATGAATTATTCTGTTAGCAGTACTTTCCCTACTCTATCATTCATAACAAAGTCGACCTGTTTAAGGATTTGGCAACTAAACTCAAAACAGTGAAATTCGCGCATATCTTTCTTTGCCGAAGGAGTACTATTTTGTGAAGCCTGGGACGAGATAATGAGCCCGCAGGGGAATGAGCCGAACAAAATGGCGAAGGTAAATAATACACAAGGACAGTACATAAGTAAAACTAAGTTATCGGTCGTGCTCTTTGTCAGCTCTCAACCCCATTTGCAAGTTGGCGATATTTCGAAGTACTTTCTTCGGTCCTCCATATGTCGCCAAAGTGAAGGAGGCAGCAGTATTTGTGCAGCGTAATGGTCGAAAGTGGCCTATCCAGACAAACAGTAAGCATTTAAAACCAAATCTCTAGTTACCATTTTTTGTTACCGTTGTTTTTTCAGGGGGTCAGTAGAGGGGTCAGTACTGGGGTAGTCCATGAACCGGTCTGTAAATTAGTCCATGGACCCGGTCAGTGGTGGGGTGCATGGACTGGGGGTCAGGGTTTTCGGGTCACCCGCAGAATTCTCCATAGACCCAGCTGGGCCAGGCTGGGCCAAGCATTGTTTCATCCATTTACTGGACCAGGCCGGCCAGGGCAGGCCAGGGCCAGACCTGCCCTGCCAAGGCCGGCCTGGGCTGGCCCCGGCTGGCCCAGGAAGGCCCAGGCAGGACATATTTTTGCACGGGAGAAGAACAGCGTTGCAGTACCGGACGAGCAATGCTGCAGTCGCAGGTGTCTATCTTGAGTGAACCAGAAACGAGTCCCTTCCGCCAATGTAGGTCTTCTGATGTCGAGGAGGAATATCAGACGATGGACTCGGATTACGTAGAGGGGCCAGTGAAATTTTGTAAACATAAAACAAATCAGTGCAAAGTGCAAGCCCATTTTTTGCACCAAACCCTTCAAAAATGTTAAAACTAAAACCGAAGGGTTGACATAGCACCAGAACCCCTCCACTCCCTTGTACGTTGGAGGGTTATTTTTCTGCCCCTTTTCTTCCCCTGCACTTGCGTGACTCCCACTTGGCTCACGCTTCTCCCCCTTGACTATAAGGCAACGGAAATGACTGCTACACAGGCTAACGGTTTATTGACAACAGACTAGTGCTAAACTAAGCCGCCGACCTCTCTTTCAAAAACGGAGTATTTGTTGGCAGTATTGTATATAAGCGACATGATAGATACGGGTAAACAATCTTTTAAGAGGCCCCGACTGTAAATATCGAGAATCGCCGGCAAGGCTCGAAAATTTGAAAATCCCGATACTTTGCCCAAAGAAGGCTTTTGAGGAACTATTCTCGAAAATGTAATTTAAAGTTTCAGGAAACCTAATTCTTTCGAGGAATTTGGGAAAAACAAAAATTTGCGATTTTCCTCATTAATTATGCAAGATTAATGCTCGAAAATTGATCACTTTCTTTAAGCTTGTATTCAAACAATTTGCAACGCTAAGAAACGAAATAGATTTTGGACAACAGCATAACTCTTCGTCTTTCTGTCAGTGGGAAACGTATTACGTTCTTTCATAGTTTAGGTGTTCCCCCGGCTTTTTGAAAAATGCTACTGTGCGTGCTTTGGAAAACAACAAAAAATTGAATAACTTCATCACGTTTAAACTGATCTTGGTATGT
This sequence comes from Pachyseris speciosa, assembly GCA_016490735.1. Taxonomy (NCBI): domain Eukaryota; kingdom Metazoa; phylum Cnidaria; class Anthozoa; order Scleractinia; family Pachyseridae; genus Pachyseris; species Pachyseris speciosa. The sequence goes on from JAEMWC010000225.1 coordinate 726,242, forward strand.
CTGGTTTCAAATGGAAATAATTGGTGTGGGAAAGTTTGACCTTAGTACTTCCAAAATATGAAATAAAAACTCTGGGCAATTTAGGCTTACGCTGACAAAAAAACAAACATTCGCGTTCGCTACGTTGGAATAATTTGCATAATGCAAATGTTTTCATGGGAACCTCTGAAGAACTGTCTGGTTACAACTTGAGAAGTGCAATTTGGAGGCTGGCTTTTACAAGAAACACTCCAAGGACGAGTGTTTATGTTGTAATCTATCCTTTAAATGAAATAATTGTCGTTTAGTTTTCACAGTTCGTTGCATTCATTCGTAGTATTGACAAGCGACGCTACTGATTGCGTGATTCGTATCACGTAAATATCATTCCGCTAAAAGATCGCCGGGGTTCGAAACATACCTTTCACTGAACCGTTTTGTAGGTTTAGACCTCTTCCTAATTTCGAAGCAAAGTTTTGAAATACAAGGATCCATCACAACTCAATCAGTTCTTTGAATCTTTTAAGCACCGTCTGTGAGTGACCAGCATCTAATTTCTCCATAATTGATCACCACTACTTGATCAAAGATAATAAGACTTATAATACGATAAATCAAATGTGTTGACTTTTAACACGGTAATACTGTATACGGGACGGAGACAAGTGAGGTAATAATAATAAAGCACTATTAAAACGGCTACCAAATCAGGAGGCAACGTTTATTTATCGATGAAAAAAATTGCACAGAAAAAGGAAAGTTAACATGGAGGCCAGAGAAGATTGACTGTCGACTAATATCCATGAAAATCGCTTGTTTTCTGCAAAGTTGCATGCCTCGGTGATGCCGGAACTCGTGATCACATTTTACTGCAAGAGCAGCTTTTTACAAGTTCTTGCAAGCTAGAGATGTAGGGAGCATTTCTCCTTTGGTCAGGTGGCTTTGGAATATTCAAGTTCTCGCACAGAAGTTTCAGCTCACCAAGCTTTAGTTTTCTAAGTGTGTTCTTCGGACTGGTCGTGGCTTATGGGATGCTGCACATTTAATGCATCCATCACCGCTTCTTTAGCTGCAGGAAAGTTATGTTCATCCTACATGGCAATAGTATCTGTGGGCTCTGGCTCACTCGGAGCATCCGCCCCTGGAAGAGATTGCTGTTTTATCTTGGCGGCCATCCGAGAGAAAAAAGAAGCCACTTGTTGAGCTGTCAGAAATTCGGATACCCTGAATAGCCGCTCTCCATTGGATCCTCTTGCTCTCCGCATTTCTTTCGCAACAACATCTGCATCAATCTTCATGAAGCTCTCTTGACCAATGTTAAACCCAGCTTCAAGATAACGCCGCTGCTTTTCGTTAAAACGATATGCTTTCTTAGCTTGCTTTAGAGCCCATCCTTCAGGTACTATTGCCTCACCCTCATTGGAACTAGTCGATGGTAATGTTGGCATAGAAGTTTCTCCTTGACAGAGTCTTGCAGCGTAACTTCGCTCTATCCAGCAGGGTTTCCGTGTCAATGGCCTGGGTACATTTTCCAAACATAACGTGCTTTTCTAGTGAAGAGTGCCTTTAAAATCCACGAGTACGACCCTCCTTGGGGCACATAAATAACTGCTGTTCGTTTTGATCTACATTTTGGTCCCCTCCTTTTCTGCCTTCAGTTGTCTTCACACTGGGCTCTTTCTTTCGGCTATCTCGTGGGGCTAACTCTTTAAAATCTCCAGGAGAGAAAGAGGTTGAAATTGCTTGGTACTGGGATTCTGGAAGAAAACAAAAATGACAATAAGAATAGTCTGAGAATGTTATTCAATACGAAAAATCTACCGAATTTTTCTGGAGAACACAATTTCTTTTTTTATCTGAAGAAAGGATTGGACGCGTGGTTGCGAGACGGCGGAGGCTGAAAACCCCTTTTTCTTCATTCATTCCATCGAGGAAATAAGCACGAAATAAACAGAAAGAAATGTAGGCTCTGCAAATTGTATACGCCCGGCACAAACTACAAACGTTTTCAATAAAGAAACTTTATATAAGTACCTATGACATTGACCATTCTACCCACCCCTCCCCCCAACAGGCAAAAGCTCACGAAATAAACAGAAACAAATGCTAGTTCTGCAAACATACAGCCACAAACTGCACAAACTGCACAAATGTCTGCAATAAAGCGCTCCTCAGAACACGTCCCTTTATGTCTTGAACTACCTATGATTACAATCCACTCTACCCACACCTGCCCTCTTAGCCAAAGTCAGGAAACAAAAAACACTCTCACGGGGCATTGCGCTTAAAAATCATATGCCGTTTATATATATCTTATCTTGGCACGTGTTAAAATAAAATGTACAGGTACTTTATACCATTTTAGAGCAAACATCTCTTAAGTCGAGAAACTTAACGTTGGTGTTTATTTATTAAAACGCACGTGACCCATCTGGCACAAGCATTCAGGTTTCTTTCAGTAAAGATGAAGCAAGACTGTTGGTTATCTATCCCGCGATCTCCCACTTCTGTCGCTAATTTGTGGCGCGCAACTTCTGTTGGCACAGCGCATCTTGTCTTGCCAGTTCTCCAGCGAATACCGAGGCTGTCTCTGTGCTTGGAGCACACAGTCATGTGCAGCTGGCACTCTCGTGCAACAAAAATCCCTGATGTTTTACAATTTGACAAGGGGAGGTTTATGTATTGCATGCAGAAAAAAACACAAAACCACTGATTACAATCGAGGAAAGCTGTGGTAGTTCTATCATTTACCTGCACCGGCAAGTAGCAACTTTCTCTTGCTGTCGATATTGTCAGTGATGGTTACGATTTTAGAAAACTTCCGGTGCCCTTTCACCTCCCGATTACAATTTTTCAGGTCCACAAATTAGACATCTTTTGGATTTTCAACACTTGGACCACAAGCCCCACCGACAAGGGAAACAAAACTGCAAAATGACATTCTTATTTAACACGCGGAAGAGATCTTTTTCGGACAAAGGAGGATATCCCTCTGTGTTCTTCCGATTCCAATACTGAGCGCAAAATTGCATCATGGGTTCCACTGTTGAGCACAAACACAGGTAACTAGCTGAAAGCTACGGCTTTAAAGTATACATAAATCTAAGCATTTTTGATGGCTAAAAGGGCTGTTTATGATTTTTAAGCAAATTTAATCTTTAAAGAAGAATGCTATCATGTTATTTTTCAGTCTAATAGTGTTGCGTGACATTGTTAACAAGAGCAAGATTTTTTGGAACATGACCTATTTTTAGCCTTGTGTTTGGCGTGGGATATTGTTAATCTTGAATAATTTGTGAAGAAAATACTTTTCAGGGAGATCTTATTGCTTTCAGAAAGAAATTGTAACTAAGAGTGAACAACAATATTGGAGGATATTGGTGAAACCTTGAAACCTTGACCGGCGCGGCGTTTTACAAACAAACTTTTGAGGTAACTTATGGATTGGAAATGTTATGATTGGAATAATAGCAACCTTCCTAAAAGGAGAAAAAATGAAAAGGATAACAAAAATTAAAAACCTTAGACTAGTTTAAGACAATGTTTGCCATGCTTCAATTTGTTCTCTTGCCCTACAGCTCCTCAACACCACACACTTCCTATGACGCTACGTTATGCAAATCGACGAAACGAGATCTAAAATACGTAGTTTTGTCAGCGCAAGCCTAAATTGCCCAGATTTTTTATTTCATATTTTGGCAGTAGTAAGATCAAAGTCTCCCACATCATTTATTTCGATTCGAAATCACACATACCAAGATCAGTTTTAGGCTGTTGGAGTTACACAATTTATTGGTGTTTCGAAAGCACTCGCAGTAGTGCTTTTCAAAAGGCCGAGGGAACATCTAAAATATTTCAAAACTTAAAAATGTACTCACTGGTAGAAAGACGAAGAGTTATACTCTTGATCAAAATCTTTTTCATTTCTTGGCGTTGCAAATTGTTGCAATACAAGCCAAGAGAAAGTGATCAATTTTGGAGTATATTTTTGAATAATTAATTAGGCAAATCGCAAATTTTCGCTTTTCCCAATTTTCTTGAAAACATTACATTTCCTGAAATTTTAAATTACATTTTCGAAAATAGTACACTAAAAGCCTTCTTTTGGCAAAGTATCAGGATTTTCGAATTTTCGAGCCTTGCCAGCGATTCTCGATATTTACAGTCAGGGCCTCTTAAGTGTTAAGTGTACTACCATGTACTATGCAAATGTATATCTACGTAGATGTTAATCTAAATGCCAATCATGCTGATTCTCCTTGCCCGTACCTCTCGGGAATCCGACGACAAAGAAAAAAAAATAGAATTTTGTTTTATTTACCCAGAAAACCTTTTCGGTGAGCCATTTTCAGGTATACTATCCAAGAATTCAAGCGATTTTTTATTTTGACATAAATGCGCCCGAAAACCTGGCAAAATCTACGCAAATGAGCTCAATTTCAACACGCTGGAACCAGAGAACTCTACCTTTTCAATCATACTTATCTACGAAACACAGGAGGACATTAATCGACGAATTTTTCCCAGAGATATTATCGATCACCAGTACTTTTTTAATGGTTTCGTTGGTTGTTTACATCAGTAAACTCAGTGCCTCTTACTGTAGTATTACACATGCTCGTGAATTTTAATCCTAAGTTTTGAAGACCACAAAAAATTCTCTTTAGAAGTCGCCAAAAACGTCTGCTGTTAAACCAACTCTTTACTGTATTTCGATCGGATCCTCTGATATGCTTTTGATCAGTTCGAAAGATAACTCTTCAATTTATGCGACACCATTAGACTAAATCATGACAAGGTTTCCAAAGCCAAACAACACGAGAGCTTTCTTAAAGGAGCACTGTCACCGGGATTTTTGCTGTTTTTGGTTCAATTCTGCCAACATTACTGCCTTTTACCTGTTATCGTGCAAAAATTGCTCCTACAGAATCAGCAAGATGAATTCCAATGAAAGTTTAGCAGGGAGAGCTAACCATAATAATTTTTTGGGCGATTTTTCAATGCATAGCTTAAACTTTTGAAAAAACTGGCAAGTTTTTTCAAATTTCAATCCATTTCCATCCTCGTCATCTTACATGGAATACAGAAGTTTATGGTGTCAATGCAGTACTACAGTCTTTAGCAGCAAAACAAGACCATTATTTTAAGGTTTCCACTGATGCATTGGCAGTTTTAAGGTTTTTAAAATGATAGTACAATAGCGTGACACTGCCCCTTTAAGAGCGACTCTCCCTGTGATCCTCCATTTCAATTTTCATCCAGAAATAGGTTTCGCTTATATTTCTTCCATCAGGTTCTGTCTTTGTTGTCTAGCTATTAGTCCTCACTGGATGATTCTAGACCTTTTATTCTATTGTGATAAGTCACACATTTTCACCTAACTCAGCAAATGTTTTGTCCTCCTTATCAATGAAACTCACCTCGCAGCCATAAATATAAGTAAACCAAAAAAAGTCAAAAAATTTCCTGCCACCTTGTGGTTTTAAGACTCAAGTGCTAAAAAAGAAACGTGTTGTGGAGAGGTGAGCTATTAAGTTCCGATATGAGTATGTAATCATTGAAGCTCACCTGTTTCTGCCTTAGCGCTAATGTAAATTTTAATAATGTTGACTTGCTTCCCTCTAATCAAGCCTGCGTAAATATTAATCTAGATGGCAATCATAATGATTTTCTTTTCTCCAACCAAACCCAAGAGTACTTGTTTTAAGAGTCCTTGCCAGGAACTTTCAGGAATCCCACGACAAAAGGAGAAAAATCGAATTTCGTTTTGATTACCCAGAAAACCCTTTCTGTGAGCTATTTTCAGATAGTATTCAAGAGTTCAAGCGATTTTTCAGCCTCCAAAGTGAGTAAATTAAGATTAATGATACAAATGCATGTAACATCAAAAGGAAACTCGGAAAAAAAAAATCGGAGTTCCAGATGGGATTTGAACCCACGACCCTCCGTGATCTAGTATAGTATATCTACGAAACACAAGAAAAAATTCAATCGACGAATTTTTCCCTGAGTTATTATCAATCACCACTACTTCTTTTAATGGTTTCGTTGATGGTTTACATTAGTGAACTAATTAAGTGCCTCTTACTGAATATTTACTACTCTTACTTATTACAGATGCTTGTGAATTTTAATCCTAATTATTAAAGACCACAATAAAGCGTGATCTTCGCCTCAGTCATAAATTTTATTTTTGGCAAGAAGAGTAAAATTTCGTTTGTGGGGTGTACCAGCGAAGCCATTTGAATTAAAGAGATCCTTGCTATTTGTTTTCTTTATTGCAAAAGCAATGTTTAATGCTTTTGTTAACAGTTTTAAAAGTGAACTCAGTGTTTCTCAGTTATCACACAATGACAGATCCTTATAACAGATTACTGAAAGCCACAGGGTCACGACATTAAATAAAGAATTTTGCGTATTAACTAGCAAAAGGCAAAAGTGCAATATTTAGTGAGACATGTAAAATTTCATTCAATTTATGCTAGTTTTTGAACAAGTGCACTTGTCAAGGAAAAACTTGACAATTTTGTCTTTACACACCAGCAAATAAAGTTTGTCAAGTCAAAACTTGTCAAGGAAAACTTGCTCGTCTGTAACCGGCTTTATGCATTAGGATTTTTAGAGATAAATCAAGCTTCAGTAGGAAATAATTATATGTCAAACAAAAATTGGGCTTAAAAATATTCTCATACGGAATGGAGAGAGTATAATTCCTTTCGTTGATATTGAAGAAACTAATTTAACATAACGGAATACTTCCAGAGCTCTAACACGACGGACAGAAATATTATTGAAGAAATAAAATGAAATGGGGAGCCTCTGAGTTATATATTATTGTAAGTCATTAGTACAATTAACAAAGCTTTGATTCCAAAGAGAAAACTATGGTAGAAAATTCACTTTCTTGGACTAGTATTTCATTCTGTTATTCTACTGAGTATTTCAGTTTTGACCTCATTAAACAGAACGGGATACAAAATTTAAGTTTAAGTTTAATGATGCTTTTTACCATGCACTGTACAGAGATATCCTACTAATAAAAATAATAATCATCATCATCATCATCATCATCATAAATACTATATAAAGGTACAGTAGGTAAAGGAAAGCAACGAGGGGAAACTGTGATATGAGTTCATTCACAAACTTAAAACGTATAAGTTAATTGATAGATTTTTATTGCATGCTAATGTTTTTAAGCAAGTCTTTATAAACAACTGACGAGTAAAACAACTGCAGTAAAATGCCAGGTAACAAACTTTACTGGAGGGCAAAATTAAAACCATTCCGAAAAATTCCATGCTCAGAAGAATTGTATGAACAATTAAACATGTATTCATGAACTTTATTAAAAGTAACACTGCGACATGATGAACATTTTAATTAACATTTAGGCAAAAACATTTGAACTTTATTAGGAAATCGCCATGCGGCTAATATGTGATGCCCGCGCCTTCAGCGGAGCTAAAAATCTTGCTTCCAAACCTCAGAACACTTGTATTACAGCTAACTGAACGAAAAAAGTTCTCTGATTGTTTCCTTCATTGGTTGCCTCACTTCCCTGATCTTCCAACAGTAAAGAATTGGGTTTAATGAAGAATTTAAAAAGACTTAAGTGGACCCAGAGCACCGTGCAAGAAACAGAGATGAGGCTCAAGCTCAGCGAAAACTACAATATATGGTAAATAACACTGTCTTTCTGTATCGCTCTGTATTGAGGGGAATTCTTTCATTCGGTTGTCCTTGAAGATTCTGTTGAACTTGAGTTTGATGCTGACGCAGCTTAAGAAAAATTCTCGTGTAACAGTAAATTGAGGTTACTAGGCTCAAATTTCCAATGATAAGGGAATATACAACTGATATATATTCATTCCATAGAAATACTATAGAACCGACAACACCGAGAACCCGAACAGCAACCACATGCACACAGCACCAAACTAGAAATTTACACTGCCTTAAAGTGACCTGAAAGTATACTTAAATGTGTAATTTACACAACTTTACTCCAACTATACATAAACGTCAAGTTGAACTTTAAGCGCCATTACATTTCAGTGTAAAGCTCTGTAAAGGTGCCAATTTACGCTAACTTTCAACTTTACTTAAATCCTTGTAAAGTTCTACTTTACTCTCGAGCTTAAAGTGGTATAAAGCTCACGTTTTGGAGCCCTTTAAGACACTGCTTAAAGGTGCTTAATGCCATATTAAGAAGCCCTTTAAGGAGAGCGTAAAGCAACTTATTACTGGACAAAGATGCTCTATAAAGACAGCGTAAAGCCGTTCATTGCTGTATAAAGGAATCTTTTCATAGGGGTAGCATAAAGGATGTCTTTCCTACAAAGTACTTAATCAAATGAAGAATGATCCTCGCAGTTGTAAACGCAATTTATGGAATTGCGAAAAGAAAAAAATTCAGGACTTCAACGGGGTTTTTACCCGTGACCTCGCAATGCCGGTGCGATGCTCTAACAAACTGAGCTATGAAGCCATTTAAAGTACTTAATATAAGGTCGCATTCATCCTTCCACCGTGGTTACTTTTTTCTCCCTACAAATTAATATAGTCAAATCATGGAAACCCCTCTCATGTTCACCATTGTTCCTGCCGTCAAAACTCAATAACACACCAGTAATAACATTTACTGTTGTTACAAAACCAGTACATCCTACAGTTCTGCAACTCAGTAAGAAATAAAGCGTAATGGCTAAAATTAATGCCATTTTTAGTGTAAATTCAATCTCTATACTTATACTATTTTAATAACTTTACATTTATCGCTATAATCACAAACTTCTCAGCAACAGCCACCAAAATTATTATGAAAGCCTGATTGATATTTGCTAGCATAGGCTACTTCTACCAGTGAAAAACTTTAAAATCATAAACGGCCTCCTTCTGCAAGTACAAGTGCACGTGCAAGTAAAACAAAAGAACTCCTTTAAATCCTAACCTTAAGTGAACAAAATACTGGTTTTCCTGTACTTGCAGAAAGACCCGATAACATGATAACTTTAACTATAACAAAATAATCCAATCTTAGCAATGGGCAACAGTCCTAACTTCCACTACTTATCTGTAACATATGTGCACTGAACACTAAGACTGTAAGAATTGTGTCCTGAAGAACAGACATTAAAAACAAAATACTTATCCTAAACTTAGCCTTTAGTTTCATAATGCTTTGATGTTAGGAAAAAAAAATTGGGTTTCACTGTACTTCAACCAGAGCTATTGAAAGGGGTTTTCTGGCAAAAACTTAACAGAAATCATTCTTTGACCTTTATGCCTTTGATCATTGTATGTTAAAAGGCACAATATAAGTAATTAATTATTATTTTTAGTAGTCAAACCTAAAACACTCCTTGAAAATTCAGAAGAGTCACCCACAGCATATTGGCCATTTCTACAAGATGAAAAACATTGGCCTGCTGTAAAAAAAAATGCAGTGCATTACTATCCTTTTTGAAATTTTGTGCCAACAAAAGAACACGGTCCATGGTCTTTGGTAAAAAACTTTTGGGTTTTCAAGGATTGAAAGACCTCTTTTATCAGGCCATAGAAACCAAAAGCATATTCCCTAGTTTGATAAAAAATATATATATATCAAAACCTAGCCATGGAAAAAAGATTAAAATTGGATTTAACTAAAAGAGCTAAGGAATATCACATTGGAAATAAAATATCGCCTGCATGTAGCTATAGCCTTAGACAGCTGGCCGGTGCCTTGTTACTCGAGGAGTACTAGATGAGAGTGGACCCCCACTAAATGAACTAGAGTCACTTGCTGAAGGGGCTGGCCTCCTTACTGCCCAACCAACCAAATTTTGAGGAATATCCCTCTCCGAAGCCAAAGGATGTTCAATTCTGGGAACACGGCTGCGTCGGACTCTTGCAGACAGTGATTTAACATAGATTTCATCCAAGATTTTCTTGACATTAGCAAGTTTGGACCTCTCCCAAGGTAGATGTTTCACCTTGTAGGCAGTCAACTGAACCCCATCACTGTCTGAATCATCTTCATAATTGCTCTCGTCTGAGCTGGTGTATTCAGCTGTAAGGACTTGCCTCACTTCGTTCTTTGTCTGGTCACCCCAAGTGGTTTTCTCAAGAGCTTTAATTCTGTGCTCAAGTTTCTGTGATGGAACAAAAACAAAGAAATTAGCACTGATATTACAACTAATTAAAAGGAATCACAGGAAACAATTCATACAAGGATGAAAATGTAGAGCCATTGTTTTCAGTTTGAGGGCTATATGCACATACAATAATAATGCATGACCTTTTTGTATTCCTGTCATTTTGTCAAATTGTGACCAAAGTTCAACTAAAAGTGGACCAACTTACAGCATGTCCAAACATTTATATTTTCACTCGTTGAAAGGGAGCATTGACCATCACATACAATATAAAGCTTAGAATCCCAGATGTTAAACCATTAAATTCAAAACTTACTGCTGCCATCCTCGCATTCCTTCTGCAACTTGGCCGGTGAGCCTCTACTGTATTATTGTTTTGCCTCCGGTTTGCATCGGCAAGGCTTTTGTAGAAGACATCACAACTTTCTGAGTGAAAGAATGCAAAATAGTTTGAATGCTAAAGTTGATAGTTTAACTATTTAAAGGGAACCTCTACCCCTGCAAAAAGATAACTCTAAATCACAGGAAATAATGCTTTCAAACAAATTGTTTTGGTCTCAAATTTTTGAGGAAGCATTTGTAGCTGAAAGTATAGAACCGACAACACCGAGAACCCGAACAGCAACCACGTACAGTAACATCCGTTCGCTTCAAAGTTACAACTTGTCTTTATCTGAGTCCTAACAACAGGGCGAGCATTCTGTCCACACTTATGGCAGCCAATGTTAGAAAAGACGCTAAACACAAAGTATAACCTGTTGTAAATACCGCGACGAATGTGAAGCGACAAACATTCCACTGTTCATTGACCGCAGACAACCAGTAAGCAACAGAACAAGGTTCCACAATGATACCAATACAGAGATCAGTTATCGCCAGGCTACGAAGCAAAAGTTTGGACGGCGGATGAAGTGAGGACTCCTTCTGAAGGGCGACTAGGACCAGACTGTTACCCAGAAATGCAGTGACGGAAAGGACAATGTTCAGTACTGAGTAGCAAATCAGCTGGGTGCGTATACTTGCAGCTAATTCTGCCGAGCAGAGGGGTACTTCGTTTAATTTCAGGTTTTCATCCTCAGAAAGGTTTGTCGCCGACATTTCACTGACATACATCTCTTAGAGAAATTCACCCGTCTGTCGCATTTTTATAATGGAGGTGCTATTACCTGATAAAAAACAACAACAACAAATTAGCTCAATACGTGTATTGCGCCACTTTGAATTTCATATTATGCAGCTTTTTGAATAATTTTGAGTCAAGGATTATTGAACAACTACAACCTGAAAAAACACTTCAAATATTTGGTATAAGCGAAAAATCTCGTTAGAAGTCGCCAAAGAATTCTACCTGCAAGCTAACTTTTTATTGTCTTTCCATTCGATGCTAATATTTGCTTTTGCTCAATTCCAAAGGTGCCTCTTCAATTTTTGCAGCATCATTAGCCTGAACCTGAGAAACTTTTTAAAGCCAAACAAGAGAAGAGCTTTCTTAAGAGCGACACTCCAAATGATCCTTATATTCAATTTTCATCCAAAACTAGATTTCGCTTATAATTCTTACACCTACTTCTCTCTAGTGTTACAAATGGAACGTTTTGTGCGGAGGGGAGCTAAAACGTTCCGATACGTATGTTATTAATGAAGCGCATGCGTTTCTGCCTAAAGCCACGTACGCGTTAATATAATCTCTAATCAAGCCGACGAATTTCTTTCCATCGATACAGAAACAAGCGTTTTTTTGGCAAGATGAATAAAACTTCATTTCCGGGTTCGTAGCAACGAGTTCATTTGAATTTTCGATGCTTTTGTTAACAGTTTTATGAAAGTGAACTCAATGCTTCTTCTCACAGAATGAAAGCTTCTTATGATAGATGACACCAAATTTAAGAGAAACATGCAATCAATTCTTTGTTGGGCGTCTAAAGTTTCATTTTCGGAGCTGTAGAAACCTGGTCATTAGAGGCAAAATTATGTCTCTTGTTTTTATAAGGTTCAGATAAAAATTGACATGACTCAAATTTCATCCGTGTTATGTATGCATATTATTTTGAAAGTGAAATCATTTTACCTTGCTGCTTTGTCTTCATCTCAATACCATGGTCTTCTACTGACCGCAAGATGCACCACTTTTCAGTTCGCATTTTTTTGTTTTGTTTTATTTTTTAATCATATATGTAAAATTATCTCAACTGAGAACATTTGTTGATGGAAAAAGCAAAACAATTCCTGTCCGACAATATCATGTAGTACTGAAGTCTTACCAATAGCTTTTCATTGCCTTATTACCCGACTGTAGCTTTTTAAGAGGTTTTCCCGACTATAGAAGCCGTCCTAATCTCACCTACCGATAAGGTCGAAATCTCAGCGAGACAGATACAGCTCGGTGTTTTCATATCCAATGACTTCTTTGAGTTATCAGTTATCCGGATCTGACGTTTTCTGCGTTTGAGCGTGTGACGATATGTAAACTTATGGTGGAGAAAGATCATAAAATAGCCCGTTTTCTCATTAAAATTTGTGCTAACACACAGAATTTCAGACATGTCATTTATACAAAAAAAGTTAACTTGTAAGGACACGTTACCCTACCAATGTTGTGCATGAAGATTATTTGCAGATGAAAACAAGCTCCAGTAAGAAATAATTATATATTAAAATGATACTTGTTATTATATTGCGCGTACACTTAGATGCTTATACAGAAGGGAGAGAGTGTAATCGCTTTCGTTTATGTTATTGAAAATACTTCCAAAGGTCTAACGTAAAGGAAAATAATATCACGCATAGAAATTGAGAGCGAATAATCTACTTGTTTTAGTATAAATCTACTAGTTGTTCAAAACTAGACAAGTACATTATCTAAATCCTCCTCACAGACACAATTTGAAAATGCGGTTTTGTTGACATCCGGCGCTACTTCGCCGCTACTCGCTGTCTATCACACAATAGATAGCGAGTAGTGTTGCCAATCAGAGAACACCATTCGTTGACGCCATTACTTGATTTATACTAATATCTAATAGATATCGCCGCTGCTTATTCCTTAACCACTATTGAGCAAGTAAACTTCCTTAAACTTCCCGGCTCAGTAAATTTCTCTGAGCAAGTAAAGAAATAGGTTTAACGACAAGCTCAAAAACGCAGTGGTTACATGTTATGCTATCCGTTAGATATGTAAACCTTCGATTCCCTTGATAAAAGAGTAAAAAAGAAAATACGAGGCTCTGAACTATGTGCCATGATTTATTTATGCCATCGATCTTGACAGAACTGTCTTTCCTTGCCAAGGGTCCTTTGAGTGGTTGGCGCTGATATTCTCTCAGGTTCAGCAAATACTCTCTTCTCCATTGCGTCCAAAACTTTGTCATTAGTGATTCATAGTGTTTAAGAGCCGATGTCTGAAACTATGGAGAATCGGACGTCAGTCGTGAAATTTCGAATTTCTACATATCTGCCCAAGTAACCTCTATAGTGAAGTATTTTCAAAAATAACATAAAATGTTTCAACAGCTTTTCATTGGCGGAAAATAACACTTTTAACTCACTCGTACGGTAAGACGCGGCGTCGTCTCTTTATGAAACACAAACACAATATAAACACACTTTTAGCTCTTTTTAACACAGTAATAAAATTTGGATAA